>CM076574.1:923615446-924102964 GCA_034641835.2 Pinus albicaulis | reverse complement strand
ATTAGCACCGCTAATTGGAATATTTGATTTTTGTATAGTTTTGCCGACTATAGTTAATTAATAAATAAAAGTGAGAAAAGGGGTCTAACTCACTTAAATAAAATAAAGTGTTTCCCTAGTAGAGGCAACGTTGTAACTTAAAGGGGAAAGCCTTGGGGGTCCACACACACATGAGAGAGGCCTCATGTAAACTCCTAAGGTAACTGCGCAGGTCAAAGAGGAACTCAAGGACGCAGTTAGGGTTTTGAGGGAGCTAGCACTATAAAAGGTGGGGGTTTCACTCCATTTGGTATTATGGATATGTTATTGATATTGAGAGCTAGACTTATGTCTACTTCAGCATGCCGGTTGTTTAGTCGGTCTGCAGCACTGTTTAGTGCGAACTGAGTGTCTCCGGTCGGAGATCTCACCCTTGGCTCCGGGGGACTTCGAGTGCCTGCTCGAGCAAGGTTTTTCCTTCAGTTCCAGTTGGTGGTTTGCAGTGGTTTCTGGTGGACGTTTTGCAGAGGAGCTGCCCTTTTGAGTGACTGCGCAGTCTAGGAGAGAGGACGCAGTTTCAGTTGAGGAGGACACAGTCTTTGTTGAGCAGCTTTGTTGGGTGGTTATTTGGCAGTTGTTTCAGCGTTTTTCAGCCTTGAGGAGGTTGCCATTTCAGCCGAAGGTTTTGCAGGAGGATTCAGGCCCTTTCCTCAGCGTGTTTCTTGAGCTTCTGCGTTGTTCCTGGAGGCACAGCGTTTTTGTAGGAGGAGGGTTTCTGGGGGTGATTTTCGGAGGTGGTCCGTTTGGCATATGGTTTCTGGGTTTTGTCTGGAGCAGCGAGTATAGGTGATCTGTAGATTTTTAGCTCATTCCGGCAAGGGGATCAGCCCCTAGCTTCAGTTCATTCCAGCAGCAGCAGTTTACGGCAGTTTCTTCCAGCAGCTGGGATGCAGTTTTTGTAGTAGCCATTTCCTATTTTCCTGAGAGGATTCTTCACTTGCCTTGAGCAAGGATAGGTGCATTTATTTTGATTATCCATTGTATCTCATTATATTCTCAGATTAATAAAATGGCTTAGCATTTCCGGCATTTTTATGTCTATTTGTTCCATATTCTAGTTCCGGCATTTTGCTCTATATAGCTGCTTGTTGTTTTGCTGTGTATTACTGTTTATTTTCCATTGGGGATATTACAGTGGTATCAGAGCATAGTTCTGGCTCAGCCTGTGGTCTATGATCATACAGAGGTTTGCTGGAATTTTGGAGAGCAATAGCAGTTGCAGTATCAAAAACGAAATTGGAAAAAGGGTCAAAATATAAAGGGTCAAATTTTGAAGTTTGGAATTAGAAGAAACTGTTTCTGGGTTTTTCTGGGTTTTGGGCAAGGATCACCTTCCCAAATTCCTGGAATTTTCTGAGTAGTTTTCAGTGGGTAAATCGGAGGTCGAAGTTAAGCAGCAGTATGGTTTTGCAGCAGCCGTGCAGTTTCTGAGGAGCCTGTAGGCACCTAGCAGAAAATGCCAATGGCAGGTGGTGATGATGAGAGGAGATTTAGAAAGGCATTCCAATACATACAGGAAGTGTCACAGAGACTCACTGCGCTGGAGGTTAGGCAGCGGGAAACCCCAAGGGGATTTCGGATTGGTGAGGGATCGTACACATCCCACCATTTGCCGGAGCATGTTGTCACTCAGCATATGGCATCACATACACCCACACGTCCTACCATGCCCACTTTTCTGGATGAAGACATAGGGGCAGCAGCACAGCGAGAGCCGGAGCTGCGCCACATGGGTGACTATTTTGCAGAGTACCAGGCATACGGGCAGGAGTTCATGAAGGCTCTCTCATTCAGAAAATATCTCCAGATCATGTATGGCATTAGATTCCGTGATCATCACCAGGGGCACAGGCACCACCGTGATGACCACCGCACAACTAGCAGAGATTATGTTCAGCTCCAGCGTGATAGTAGACCTCACAACTTTCACAGAGGGAACAAGCACTCACATGATAGGGGCTTACAGCGCACAGTGGACAGATTCCATCTACCGACATTTGACGGGTCATCCAGGCGCTCAGAAAAAGCTTGGGTGGACAAGTTGGATGCCTCTTTCCAGCTTGACCGAGTATCGGAGAAGGAAACCATTAAAATGGTTACCTCGCACTTGGAGGATGAGGGCACACAGGATTGCAGGGAGTTCGAGGACACACCTAGTGTGACACAGGACTCACCATCATTAGAGACCTCCTTGACCGTGTCGGATGGTATCGTAGTGGAGAAGGTAGAGCCTACCCCAGTAGAGCCATCCACTGAGGGGATGACTGGAGCCATGTCCGAGTCTTCGGGTGGTAGCAGCACACGACAGATGGGTGAGGTACCAGGAGATGTATCCACTATCGATGAGGCACTAGGAGATACAGAGGTATTGGATGATGGTCGCAGGCAGCGGTATCATCGACTTCGGACGGACCTTCGAGCTTTGAGAGGGAAGGCCGCGTCAGTACGGGAGGCCATTTTGTTACAGGACCAGGAGCTGGAGGGTATGAGAGTGACTTGTGCCAAGTCGGCGGCCAAGCTGGTCCGCATTGGGAAACAACTGGATTCCCTGATGGTACAACCCGAGGGCACATTGCAGCGTCAGATCATTCCCCTTCAGGCATGCATGGATGGGACTAGCAGTGTTGTTGGGTCATCTCTTTCCGTTGGAGAGAGAGAGGCAGAGCCACCTAGTCAGGTCTCATATGTTGAGTTGGATAGCGGTATGAGACGATCAGAGTTGCACAGGGTACAACGTCCATATGTTGAGATTGGATGGAGAGAGATTTTGAGTTGTTACTCGGTGGAGCGGGCTATGGAGATGCTGATGGATCCGAGTGTAGCTCAGCAGGAGTTTCTATGCATGGGGATTACAGGAACCCCAGATTGGCATTGGGATCCAGGTGGGATCACCTATCGTTTCCCAGGCAGGTCGGCTGACTATGTCTTGGAGAGTGCGGTTGGCCTAGTAGTAGAGCATGTGCGGTTTCGGTCAGCTCCAGTGGCCAACCAGTTTATGGGCAGACTCGCTAGGTTGTCTTGGCATGACATTCATACACGGGATCACAGGGTGGTCAGCACACCTTGGCAGGAGCTTGTCGGAGGAGGTGGCATCGGCAGGCCACCAGATGGCACCTTGTATGGGGCCAAGGATTCTTCACCTTTGTGTGGGGCACAGAGGACGCAGCAGAGCCGAGCAATGGTGGTGACACTACTAACACACAGGGAGATTCACTTCTCGGACCCCTTGAGGAGTATTTGGAGTGATGATCCTTTCGTCGGCAGGTATAGTGATGCGACGGTGGAGACGATGTTACCGATTGGTGGTAGTCGGACCTGTAGAGGCACAACTCTAGGACATCACATCCAGGGATGTGTGGGAGCCTCTAGCATTGAGCGGTGGATTGCCGGTGGACATGGAGTAGCATGGTGGTGTACCATAGTGTGTGGGACTGCAGTGTGGAGTAGGAGTATCCTACATCACATTGAGAGCATGCGGAGAGTGACCGATGCCTGGACACAGTCAGGGCACGAGACGGTACAGGGTGCTACAGCAGTATCACATGGTATCCAGCAGCATACCGAGGTATGCCTCAGTGTGCAGTGGCATGTTGAGGAGTGTATGGATGATCAGTGGTATGCGAGGGCATACGGTGCTACACGGCAGGGTCTTAGAGCATTGCTTCCAGAGAGGATCGATGGAGAGACAGAGGAGCGATACTTGGCAGTATCTGTGGGGACTCACACACCTGACTCGCTTCGACATCACTCACAGGTACAGTTGATTATGTTTTCGATCTTTGGCACTTTGGGCGTGAGCAACAGGGTATGCGAGGTTCACCCAAGATATTTGGATGACACTCAGTACACTAGGCGAGAGACTTCTCAGCAGTGGCACTGGGTTGGTGTGCTAGTTGACAGCCACAGGTTGGGGGATGAGATGATCCTTTGCAGAGGTGGTACATCAGTTATCACTGAGCCTACGCTTGGGGAGCAGGTCATGAGGGAGACATGCATCATTTTTCCCTCAGGGCATGTCGAGATCATGCATGAGCAGAGGATACGGGGTACAGCAGAGGTAGTATCCCAGTATGTGTCTGGGCTCCAGACATTGTATCGACACTTTGTCGAGAGGGTGGATGGCATGTTCAATGCAGATGAGATGGCGGAGGTAGAACAGGAGGGCATTCCTTCTGTATGCCAGGGTGAGGACTCCTTTTCACATGGGTCCATAGGATCAGTTGAGGTCGCTTCTGGGGAGCGAGGGCAGTCATGCATGGATGGTGACAGTAGACTGGGGCTATATTCTAGTGTCCAGGGTGAGCAGTCATGGGACTCTGCGAGAGATACTCTGGGTGAAGAGTCACTTGTGACAATTCAGCTAGAGCAGCAGGTGATGGAGCTTGAGTCGACAGAGGAGGGCACTACTCACATCGGGCATGATATTCCTTTGAGAGAGAGCCAGATGGGCACTCACATAGAGTCTGTGGTGGAGATGCAACTAACCGCAGGGTCAGTCATTGAGGAGGAGCAGTCAGTTGCATTGACATCAAGTACCGTGACAGCAGCTACAGATCCATATCCTCTGGAGATGTTGGAGGTAGATGTGATAGTTTGGCAGTGGGAGATGATTACGGGTTGGCGGCAACCTTCCAGGCATGTTCCACATGCAGTTGTTGTTGCTACATTAGATGCTTCCTCCAAGATGGACTGGCGGGAGATCATGAGTTGGTACCCTCTTGATGGTACGGTATTCTTCGTAGGGAGCACAGTGGAGCAAGGGCCCTTGGACATAGTAGATGTTACAGATCCCAGTCGGCAGGAGGGCACCAGTTGTCGTTACTTCAGGACTCCTTCCCAATTTCAGGAGAGCAGGATCAGCATGGGATTGAGTCATGATTTGGATTGGAGAGAGGTGATGAGTTGGTATGCAATTGGAGGGGTAGCATATGCAGCTACAGGTACAACGCAGCAGGAGCCCAGGAGCATTGATGCTTATTGGTGGTCTTCACCTCTTAGAGCATTAGTCATAGCTAGAGGCAGTGCACAGTCCGAGCCGTGGGACTTGGGCGATTATTGGCCATGGTGGCGATGGGATCCGGGGGGATTATTGGTTGACTGGTACTGTGAGAGGTCACTTTGGGATCCTGGCCTTGAGATATCCCTTCGTATCCGGGTGATGCAGAGGTCAGAGAGGTTTCAGTGGGACCCAGGCACATTTTGCAGTGTCGGTAGGGAGCGTCAGCTAGAGAGTAGGCTTGTTCAAGCGTTGCTTGAGGACAAGCAATTTTTGCCGGATGAGGATGCCACTTGGGAGAGCGAGGAGACATTGCAGCATCCATCACTTCAGTTGCTTGAGGACAAGCAACGTTTTGCCGGGGGAGACTGTATTATTCCTAATTAGCACCGCTAATTGGAATATTTGATTTTTGTATAGTTTTGCCGACTATAGTTAATTAATAAATAAAAGTGAGAAAAGGGGTCTAACTCACTTAAATAAAATAAAGTGTTTCCTAGTAGAGGCAACGTTGTAACTTAAAGGGGAAGCCTTGGGGGCCCACACACACATGAGAGAGGCCTCACGTAAACTCCTAAGGTAACTGCGCAGGTCAAGGAGGAACTCAAGGACGCAGTTAGGGTTTTGAGGGAGCTAGCACTATAAAAGGTGGGGGTTTCACTCCATTTGGCATCATTGATATGTTATTGATATTGAGAGCTAGACTTCTGTCTACTTCAGCACGCCGGTTGTTTAGTCGGTCTGCAGCACTGTTTAGTGCGAACTGAGTGTCTCCGGTCGGAGATCTCACCCTTGGCTCCGGGGGACTTCGAGTGCCTGCTCGAGCAAGGTATTTTCTTCAGTTTCTATAGGTGGTTTGCAGTGGATTTTTGGGTGGACGTTGCAGAGGAGTTGGTCTCTTGGAGTGACTGCGCAGTCCAGGAGAGAGGACGCAGTTTCAGCAGGGAGGACGCAGTCTTTGTTGAGCAACGTTGTTGTGTGGTGATTTGGCAGTGGTTTCAGCGTTTTTCAGCCTCGAGGAGGTTGCCATTTCAGCCGGAGGTTTTGCAGGAGGATTCAGGCCCTTTTCTCAGTGTGTTCCTTGCGCTTCTGCGCTGTTCCTGGAGGCACAGCGTTTTTGTAGGAGGAGGGTTTCTGGGGGTGATTTTCGGAGGTGGTCCGTTTGGTCTATGATTTCTGGGTTTTGTCCGGAGCAGCGAGTACAGGTGATCTGTAGATTTTTAGCTCATTCCGGCGAGGGGATCAGCCTCTAGTTCCAGTTCTTTCCAGGAGCAGCAGTTTATGGCAGTTTCTTCCAGCAGCTGGGAAGCAGTTTCTGTAGTAGCCATTTCCTGTTTCTCAGAGGGTTCTTCACTTGCCTGGTGCAAGGATAGGTGCTCTTATTCTGATTATCCATTGTACCCATTTATATTCTCAGTTAATAAAATGGCTTAGCATTTGGAATTTATATGTACTGATATTACATTTTTAGGCATTTTCTATATAGTTGTATGCTTTTATTGCCTATTTCCCGTTGGAGATATTATAATATGTTTATATATTGAACACATCTGATGCCACAGGGCATCCTTTATATTGTATCTCTAACATTACACCTTGTTATTTTAGCATTTCATTTTGTAGTTAGAGTAGATTTACTTTTCATGTTAAGTAGAATAGTAAATGATAGAAGAGCTTCTATTTTTCATGTGCGTAATGTTATACGATGATATTTGGATGGACGCTACTTATGCAATTTTGTGTGTTTCTTGGATACAGATTATGGATTCTCACATTCCTACGATGAAGCAACGTGTCCCCAAGTAGAGCCAGATGTTGACCACACTTTGTCAATGACCCCCATAGCAGTACACCTCCATTTTTAAAAATGGTTTTCATCACATTGCTTCGACATGTTCACGTATTCCCTCCATTCATGGTGACTGAGTTTTATAAATGATGTAAACCCATTATGCATGTTTATGATGTAAATGATCTAAGTAAGACCACTATGTATGTAACAACCTAGGTAAGTCTAGTATTTTGGTGATGATTTTTATCCTAGGAATATTTTTGTCTCACTGATTCATTTGTGTTTCTCGACACAAGTAATCGGCATAGTTTTCCCCTCCAACCTCACCCCAAAGCTAGGGTGGATTTTGTCATCAAGATGCTAAGTGAATCCTAGTGTTTTCTATCGAATCTTTGTAAAAGTAGTTTGGGAATAATCCTAGCTAATTGGCTAGATTATTTTATTACAAACTACTTAGTCTACTAGATCACGTTTTGAGTCACAAAATTGGGTAACTATTTGAGAGTCTATTGCGAATGGGTATTCCCCCTTTATGTGTCTAAATATATTTATCTTATGTAAAGAGGGTTGGAAAAATAATTAAATCCTCTCTCAGTCAATTAATTAAATTTTCTGGCAAATTTAAATTAGAAATCCTAAGCCAGAAATTTAATTAATTTTAAGTCCTAGGTGAGTTAAAATTCTTCATAGGCAAAATTCGTGGGTCCTTAAAAAATAATTTTTTAAAGGTCCCAGGCCAAAGGAATATTGAAAATTTCAAGAAATTTTGGACCCTTGGACCTTGATGGTTAAATCAAAGTCAAAATTTTGAGGTAATTAACTCAAAAATATTATTTTTGAGTTAATTAAAACGAAATTAAATGATAAATTCGAATTTCCTCAAAATTATAATTTCAACGGTCTTGATTAAAAGATAATTAAATCTTTTTCGACAGTCGAGATTATTTTGACATGGATCAACCGAACTAGCCGTTGGAGATTTTATTTTATAAATTAGAAGTCTTTGTATGTGATTTTGCATCCGATCTTTGGATCGTGCACTTGTTCTCAGAAGCTCCTGTAATTTTTTGATCAATAAAGCATAAAGACTTTGGTGTTACAAACTTTGGTGTTCCTTTTCTAGATCTATGTTGTGATATTGTCTTTAAACTCTGCTACTTTTATTGGCATTTGATGGTTGATGGCCTTTATGGATTGATCTACATACATGTATCTTTTGCAGTTTTCTGGGTTTTTTTAAATTGCATTTTGATTTAATAGAAATATCAGTTATCTATATTTCTGAAAGGTATCATGGCTATTTTTTAAATCTCTATCAATCTAAAATTCAGATCTAAGTGTGCAAAGATCATTATTCAAAATTTGAGTGTTTGGGAAATCTTCAGTTAGATCAGCCGACTCTCAGATTTCAGAAAATCCGAAAAAGCCCATTGTTTCTTAATTTCTAAGGTTATCTCACGGAATATTTTTTGCAGAGTCTTTCTAAAGCTTGTGCCTAAATAAAAAAAATTATCTTAATTTTTTTGAATTTAAAGTTAGATCTAGCTAGTAAGAGCCTTAGATCTTCAGATCTGGGAGCAAAGTCAGACTTATGCTCCTCAAATCTGACATATCTGCAACTCTTGTGCATAGATCTGTAAATATATTGTATAGATCTGTAATTTACATGTGTAGATCTGAAGTTTTGTAACATAATATTGAATCCTAACATTTAAGTTTTTAGGATTTTCTCTATTATTGTACATATTGGGTATTTGGTTTTCTTTTTTTCACTTGTGCAGGAATAGATATGAAAAATCAGCCAAAGAAATCTTCAAATCTGAGCCAGATCTAGACCTTGGACGACAAGATTTGAGCTCAATATTTGTTTGCAAGAATAGATCTGAAAAATCAACCAAGAAAATCTTCAGATCTGAGCCAGATCTAGACCCTTGATTACGTATAGGCTTTTGAGGCTATTTTTACAGGATTTTAGTCTCCAAAATTCTAATTTTCAAGCGGCAACATTATCCCAAAATTTCAAGAATTTTCAACGGTGGGATCTTCAAAGCCTTAAGCTAAGAGTTTGATCTCTAAACCCTTATTTTCTGCAAATTTTATTACAGCAAACAAATCTCAAACAATTAGGCCCTAAAAACACATTTCATATGGTCAAAATTGTTTAAAGTTGCAAAATCTTCATTTTCAGAATTTTTGGCCATTTGGGCATCTTTAATTTTGCCTAAATCTAACTTTAAAACTTGCTGGAAATTACTGCATACTGTGAAAAATCAGATCTGAAAATTTCTGATGCATATCCTAAATAAGTCGAAAAAATTTGAATTTTTAGTTTTTTTGGCAAAACTTACTATTTTTAGACATAGTGGGGATCATTTTCAGTATTTTCAATTTGCTGATCTGTTATCAATTTATTGCTGTTACAAACTTATCAGTTCTGAAAATCACTGAATCAAACTCTTTTAAGACTTTAAAATTGAAATTTTCAAGTTTTAATATATTTTTTGTTATTTCTGGAAGTATTTAGTAGCGATTTTGCGCAGTATTATCTTGCTGATCTATCACTGTTTCACTGCTGAAATAAAAATATCAGATCTTAAATTTCTCTTAATCAAGCCCTAAAATTTGATTTTTCTTCAAGTTCAACAATTTTTACTATTTTTAGTCATTTTGAGCATTGGTGCCGGTATCGTTTGTTTGCTGATCTATGGTTTAAATTACTGATGTAATATATATTTCAGATCTGAAATCTTGCTGAAAAATATATCCTAAGTTTGACTATAGGAGAAAATTTAATTTTTGGATTTGCATTTTTAAGAACATCATTTAATCCATAAATTGCCTGATGAAGTGGTTTTATTAGCATTATACTTTCATGGTATATCTAGATGAATAATTACTGAGATTTAAGTGCTAGTAAATTTCATATGTTTCAGTTGGGTTTGATGATCATTGGCATCTGAGTTTTGGAACGTGTTCTATCAATTAAAATTGTCTAATGTTTAATTAACTTTTGTTTCATTTACTTGAATTATTGGATGTTTATTGAATACTAATGTTTGGGAAATCTTTTCAAGTAAGTGTGATTGATATCTGATTTTGAGAGCTCTATTGTGGATCTGTATATCTTTTAATCGAGTAATTTTGGCATCTTCATAATTGACACTCTTGCTTAAGTGCTTAGTGGTTAGATTAGATTATTTATAATCTAAGTGCTTTAAACATGCCCTAGCGTGGATTGCCACCAATTGTGTGCATCTCCCTCCAAGTGCAAGGTATCCATTTTGATGGCTTCCATTTCAGTCATCCAGCTAACTTTGAAAATATGTGTCTAACTTCTCAACCCAAGCCCTAGTCGTGCACTTGGATGACCCATTGAATGTGGAGAGATACATCCTCCCAATGGTATGTTGTAGCTCTTCATTTTGCGTGCTTGAATCTCATGCACCCTTGCCCCTATCATTCTACTTGAGCTGGCAAAAATCCCGAAAGGTCAGTGCAGCTCGAAATTCATCCACCATCGACTGCCACTCCTGGAAATACTCTCCCATAGGCATCTCATCCTTCCCAACTTGCTCACTGGCTTGTAAAGGCAAAAACATGGGCAATGTAGTCCTGATTGGACCACTAAAAGCGTGTGGGTGAGTCGAAGGGGAATGATGGTCGTACTAGTGGGAAGCCCCTAAGGTCTCCCTAAACACAAAATCCCGGTGAATGCTCTTGTCCTGGTTCTGCTGCTTAATCTCTTCTAGCATTTCTTTCTGCCCCTTTGCCAGGTCACTCAAAGCCTTCAAAAGGCTATTGAACATTGCCTCCTCTTTTGTCATGGGTTCCCCCATATTTACTTCTTCTACCTCCTTTTTTGGCGCCTTAGTATCAGGTGTGATCTCCAATTCCCTCCCCCGACTCCTGTACCTATGCCTCCTCTAAGTGATGTTATGCTTCTCTCCTATGGTCATAAAAGATATCCCCCACGACTGAGCCAAGACTGGTGCTCCAATACCACTATAATATTCCTACTAGGAATTAACAGTGATAATCAAAACAAAAGTCCACATGCAACACAAAATTTTAACATGCAATTAGACACTCACAAATTCAACCAAAAACTACGCCAAGTTGAGCCATTTTATTATCAAAGAGGAATGTACAATATAATTGTGGAATATGTGCACCTGGGCTTGCTAAAGTAAGATAGACAAACCCCAGGTGAGAAATTGTGCTACCTGGATGCTAGGAAGTGATTCCTCTTCAAGCTCTGCGCTGGCCCTGGAAATCTACAACTGTTGACTGGCCTATGTTGGAGCCTTCTCAAGTCAAAATTGCCAAGTGGGCTCCTCCTAACCCACTTCTCTTAAGTCTATGATGGAAAAATTGCCAAATTGGCAAAATTGGTAATTACTTAGCAAACTGCTAAGTAGGAACATCACAAATCAATGAAGTCCATTTGCAATCTCATCAAGCTTGGAGTCCTTTGTCTTCTTTTGTGGTAGATGCTCATCGTTATCATCATCAACATTGATTGATGCATGCTTCTTTCTCTTCCTTTTCTTCTCAGGACACTGGGAGGCATAGTGTCCAAAATCATGACAAATAAAGCACTTGACCTTTGTCATATCCTTCTTCGCCTTGGGCACCAATGCTTGGCCTGGGTTTCTTAATAATATGTATATTCCTCCCTCTCGAACACCAATCACTCTTGCTAAGTCTATGCTCGAATCTATAGGCCATAAAAGAACTCGTCCATCTACAAATGCAACTTTGTAGCCTTTATTCTCCAACTCTGAGAAAGAGAGTAGGTTCTTCTTCAAACCTGGTACAAAGAATACATCACTCATATGTATAAAATCTCTGAATGCAACTGAACTTAAGTTGTCCCAATTCCTTTCGCAACATACTTGACATTGTCTCCAAGTTCCAATTCCAATGTTGAATCACTCTTTGTCAAATCTGAGAGAGAATTTCCAAAACCAATAATGTGCCTAGAAGCACCACTGACCACCAACCAAATATTATTGTTATTGGCAATAGTGCTTGAAAGAGAAGAAACAAAGACGTTTTCCTCAACTCCCTTTGGCTTTGGAATAACTTCCTTCTAAAGATTTTTAACATTGTCTTCCATTCTGAGATTTGGCACCAATTGGTAAGAGATCTAACAACCTAGTCAAGTTGTTGAACACTTGTCTCTTAGGCTAACTTCAATGGCTTCTCTTCTAATAAGGCTCTAAATCATGTTGAATTTTTTACAAGATGCACAGTAGAAACCAATATTCTGATATGATAATTACTGCCTAATAATCTTCAACCAATTTATCTCATGTCATAGATATCATTGAGCAATTATACAAAGAAAACATCAATAGTAAATGCAGTTGAAACAACAAAGATCATAAAGAGACAACCATGCACAATAGAGACAACAAATTTACCCTTGGAAACCCAACAACTTTTCTTCTAGGAGAAATTATTCTTCGGCAAGGTTTACAAATCAATAAATTTTCTAGAAATTTGTGCCAATACCCAAGTCAAAATACCAGGAAAATATGGTCAAACTTCAGCAAATCAAGGCTGGTCAAACTGCCAAAAATAATCATAAGTCAATGTTGGTCAATGTTGACAGCTAGTCCTAAGGGATTGGGAGAAATTGTATATTAGTGTAAAATAGGAAATAAGGAAGTCTAAGAGACATTGGGAAATGAATACCGTCGATCTCGCCTCTGACCTAATGGTCATCGTCGAGAGCCAACTCTATTTCTGGCAATCCTGCCCCTGTAACTCTTTCCTGCTCTTGGCTGACATGCCTCTCTGTTTGCTCCTTGCAGAACTGCCCCTCCTGCTCCTGGGATTCCAGATTCGAATTTTTTTGAGCCTTCAGCTCATTCCCTCCTCTACATTGTCTTACCACCTTCGTGCTGTCTGTCACCGGTGGTTCCTGCACATAGGATCGAACTACGGAGCTCCCACCTCAGCTCCCATAGAGCTCCCACATCAAACATCAAACAATTGTACGCGTCGACTCCCACAGAGCTCCCACCTCGACTCCTTGGCGTTGACAACACTCCTCCCCGATGCTCTTATTCCCTGCAGCGCTTACAGGCCTTCTCACAGCACCCGACGCTCTCCCTTCTTCCCGCTGCTCAATCACAACTCCCCTCTCGTAGCACAGTCCTCCACTTCTGCTACCGTTGCTCCATCGCAGCTTCCCTCCTGCAGCACAGTCCTCCACTGCTGCTCCTACTCCCCTGCCTCCTACTTCCTGCCCTCCCTTCCTCCCCTCTCCCCCCGCTCCCTCCTCCGCCCTTTCTCCGCCCTCTCTATGCCTCCACCTCCCCCTATCCCACCTCCCCCAGGTCCCACCTCCCCTTTGCAAAAAAAAATATTTTTTTTACCAAAATTGAGTTTTTATAGCAGAGTGCATTTTTTTACCAGAATTGAGTTTTTTATAGCAAAGTGCATTTTTTACAATAGAATTGAGTCTTTTTCCAGCAGACTACATTTTTTTTAAAGTATATATTTACAATGCATTCTCTCATATCTATTGTGGGAGTAGTTCTCTTTGGCAAGGAGAACTATCATGAGTGGTCTCGGAAAATCAATCACACTCTCATTTTTAATGAGTTGTAAGAAGAATTTGTGAAGGAGAAGGAGACAATCCACCGACAAAGCCCACCTCAGACAAGGAGATCACCATTTGGGAAAACAAGAATTGCAAGGCCAATGCCTTGATTGCAGCTTCTGTAAATGAAGAGGTGAGTCACCATATTACACCATTTTCAAATGCCTATGAAGCCTTGAGGAAATTAAAAGAACTCTATGATTCACATTCAGAACTTGAAATTGTTCAATTAATGATTAAGTTGTTCAGCCTTGAATTGAAAAATGATGACCCTTTTTCTTTAGCATCAGAAG
Source organism: Pinus albicaulis (assembly GCA_034641835.2). Classification (NCBI taxonomy): domain Eukaryota; kingdom Viridiplantae; phylum Streptophyta; class Pinopsida; order Pinales; family Pinaceae; genus Pinus; species Pinus albicaulis. The sequence goes on along the minus strand of CM076574.1, from coordinate 924,089,231 downwards.
TAAGATCCATCATGCATGACATTAAAAATACTGGTGTAGAAATTGACATACGTCTCATAGCTTTTGTTAAGGCATTGTATCCTATTTACTCACATTACCTTGAGTCATTGCAAGAAACTGGAAATCTCATGAAGATCAACTTTGATTCCCTTGAGAAAAAGTTTGCAGAAAGAGAGAAAGCTTTTGGAAAGAAGATAACCCCTTTGTCTTTTGAAGAAGTTGTATGTTTCGCACATAGAGAGAAGAATCATGCTTACGATTCTTCCAGAGGAAGAGGTGGCCGAAGAGGAAGAGGAAGAAGAAATTTCAGAGGAAGGGGGGTAGACAAGCTCAAAGTGAAAAATTTGATCTTCATTGCATACGCTACAATAAAGATTGGCATGATGCATCTACATGTAAGCTGCCTTGGGACATAATTGAGCAGCAAAGAAATCAAGAAAAATGTAAAAATCATGAGAGAGACAAAGGTAAAGCACATGAATCCACTCATTATGTTGTAGCACATTGTTGCATTGGAGTAACTGAAGACTTGTTTGATACTTCACTTACTTCTTGGAGAAATGATTGGTTGCTAGATTCGGGAACGATATGTCACATGACTTTTAAAAAAGTTTTTTTGAAGAATTTACTAACAAGATTGGAGCAGTATACTTTGCAGACAAACCTAAACTCAAGCCATTAGGGCTTGGCACAATCAGGGTTAAGTTGCCTGGTCTTCCAGACCATCTTCTACATGAGGTTCTATACCTCCCTGACTTGAGGAGAAACTTGCTTTCCTTGGTCCACATCTGCCAACAAGGACACTCCATTCACATGTTTGATGGCAATGTTGAGGTCAGAAAAGCATCAGATCGCTCACTTTTCATGAGAGGAATAGAAGAAGGAAGACTCCTAAAGCTGTAAGGTACCTCTGCTCATGCACAAAACTTTGCATTCAGTTTTCATCATGATGAAGGTACATTCCCATCAAGTCTTTTATGGCATGCTAGTTTTGGACACTTAAACTATGACAACCTTCGATTGTTGAAGAAAAATGGTGTTACAGGATTGCCTACAAGTCCTAGGAAACTTAAGTAATGTGATGTTTGTATTGTAGGAAAACATAGCAAACAGTCCTTTCATGATTCACATTCCAGAGCACATAGAAAACTTGAGCTTATTCATTCAGATTTATGTGGCCTCATGCCTGTTGCTTCTGCAAATGGAAATAAATATATGATGACATTTATTGATGATTATACCTGAATGTGTTGGGTTTACTTATTGAAGAACAATTTTGATGCTTTTCAAACATCCAAGAATTTTCATGCATGGATTGAAAATGATGCATAAACTCATATTGGCTCTTTGCGCACTGATAATGGAAAAGAATACACTTCAAACGAATTTGAAAACTATCTTCGCCAACATGGGATCAAACATCAAACAACTATGCCCTATATCCCCAACAGAATGGTGTAGCTGAAAGAATGAAAAAGACAATTTTAAATATGGTTCGCTCCATGATGTTTTTCAAAAATGTAAAATTGATGTTTTGGGCTGATGCAATTTTATGTGTTGTGTACATAAAGAATAGGTGTCCTTCTAATACAATCAGAAATAAAACTCCTTATGAAATGTGGCATGGCCACATTCCTTCGGTAAAACATTTCAGGGTCTTTGGTTCCACCTGTTATGCTTTGATACCTAAGGTACAAAGAAATAAACTTGGTGCTAGAAATCGAAATGTATCTTTTTGGGGTATTCCAATACCTCCTAAGGATATCGTCTCTATGATGAAGTCAATAAGAAGTTTGTAGTATCTAGAGATGTCATGTTCCTTGAATCTTCCAAGACTGATGATTTTGCAGAGCGACAACCTGATCGCTTGGATAGATTCACACATGCAAAGTCATTTCAACAATTTGATAATCAGATTCCACATCTTGAAGGGGGGATTCCTATACTGAATAAATCTATGGAATCGTCTTTCGAAGCACTCTCTCCCCCTCATCAAGAACCAACCACAGATGACAGCTTGAATGATGTGATTGACAGAATTGGGAGACTGAATCTTGATTCAATCTCAACTCAGTCAAATGAGCAGCCTGGGCCATCTCAGAAAATGGTTGACAAAGACATTGGAAAATGTTCGTCCCGATGAGGTTGGAAAGATGGGAACAAGAAGTTCCACCAGGAAAAATGGAGGTGATGTAGATGGTTTTGATTCACCTATTGATATGGATGTTGCTTATAATTGTGAATTGAATTTGTCTACAGATCTTGAACCAACTTCTTTCAAAGAAGACGCTTCTCATGATGAATGGAATGAAGCGATGCAAAAGGAGTATGATGCCTTGATAAAGAATGACACTTGGAAGCTTGTTGATCCTCCATAGGGAACCAAGCCAATTCGTTGCAAGTGGGTCTACAAGAACAAGTACAAAGCGGATGGCTCACTTGACAAGCACAAAGCCAGGCTTGTGGAAAAAGGTTTTGCACAGAAAGAAGGGGTTGATTATGAGGAAACTTTTGCCCCCACAGCAAAATGGGCCACCATCCAGACTCTCTTTGCCTTAGTAGCTCATAAGGGTTGGAAAGTCCATCAAATGGATGTAAAAACCGCCTTTTTGAATGGAGATCTAGAGGAGAAGGTTTTTATGTCCTAGCCAGAAGGATTTGTTGTGAAGGGCCAAGAACACAAAGTATGCAAGCTTATAAAATCTTTGTATGGCCTCAAGCAAGCACTGCGAGCTTGGTATGAGAAATTAACTGAGCATTTTCTGAAACTTAACTTCAAACGTTTTGATTTTGATGATGCAACTTTGTTTGTTAAGAAGGTTGGAAAAACAGTGGTATATCTTGTAGTGTATGGAGATGATCTTTTGATGATAGGGAACAATGAAAGTTATATTCCATCCATAAAGAAGGAATTGAAGAGAGGTCTTGAAATGATTGATTTGGGCTATGTTCACTACTATCTTGGTATTGAAGTAACTCAACATCCTAAATTTATATTCCTTTCTCAAAAGAAGTACATTGGAGATCTATTGAACAAGTTTGGGATGACTGAATGTAATCCTCCGACCACTCCAATGGAACAAAACTTGAAGCTCACAACCATTGAAGGGAAGGAATTTGAGGATGCAACGAAGTATAGACAGCTTGTAGGAAGTCTCATCTACCTGACTGCTACCATACCAGACATCTCATTTATTGTTGGAATGCTGTCCAGGTTTATGCAAAACCTTGTGAAGGACATTGGTTTGTTGCAAAAAGAGTTCTAAAGTACTTGAAAGAGACTCAAGACTTTGGACTCAAATATACATAGGTGGGCGACTTCAGCTTGATCGGATACTCTGATTCAGACTTTGATGGAGACAAAGAAACTGGGGTATCTACTTTAGGTTATACTATGAGTCTTGGATCAGGAGCTATCTCCTGGAGATCACACAAACAATTAGTTCCAGCAGATTCCACAACTGAGGCAGAATATGTGGCAGCAACTGTAGCGACAAAGGAAATTGTGTGGCTCAGGAAAATCCTAGAATATTTGCAGATGAAACAAATGCATTCAACTCCACTCATGATTGACAACACTTCTGCAATAAAGTTGGCCAAGAACCCAAAGTTCCATGATCGAACAAAGCACATCATTACAAAATACCATCTGATTCGACATCATGTTGAGGCCAAAACTATCCATCTACGTAATTGTTCCACAAATGAGTAGACTGCAGACATCTTCACCAAAGCGCTTGGAAGAGAAAAGTTTGAAAAATTCAGAACGATGCTTGGGCTCACCAACATCCCTTCAGATTAAGGGGGGGAATGTTGACACCTAATCCTAAGGGATAGGGAGAAATTGTATATTAGTGTAAAATAGGAAATAAGGAAGTCTAAGAGACATTGGGAAATGAATCCCAACAGTCTCACCTCCACGTATATATTCATGAACACCCTCAATCAAATTCACGGTTCATTTTGTGGAGTTACCTCCTAGCCTGACAGTCAAATTGCCCAAAATAATCAGAAGTCAATGCTGGTCAAACTACCTAAAATCTGCGGTCAAACCAACCTGGTCAAACTCAGACGTGTGGTGAGGTTTGTGTTCAAATTCGGCCATGTGGTTCCTATCGTCAACTGCGGTTGGCTGCAACTCCTACAACTCGGTCAAATTTAGCTCCTATAGTTCGATCAACTGCGGTTAAACTCAGCTCCTGCAGTTCAGTCAAATGTGGTCGACCTGACCTCCTTCAACTTGGTCAAAGTCAAGTCAACTCGTCCTCCTTTTGTCAAACATGTTATTGCTCTAGAAGACAGACGATGTGATGTTGAATGATCAAAATGAAGTGTCACGTCATGTATATATACAAGTCAAATGGGTTGAATTTTAACCGAGGGACACACCCTTTCATGGTGGGCCTGATTTTTCCTTTTTGAGCCTACATGATGCCCAAATATATATATGTGTGTGTGTGTGTGTGTGTGTGTGTGTGTGGAAAAGGTCGACCTCGGGAATAAATCAACAAGGGTTTGGAAATTGAAAAAGTCATTAAAGTCGAGAAGTTTTTGAAAAAATCTGCAAAAACTCGGCAAAATTAAAAAAATACAAAAATATTCATTTTTTTTAAAAAAACGTTTAGCATCTAAAGTATCCACAACATCAAATAAATGCATTTCCACATAAATATGAAAAGAAAGCTAATATATAATATGTATAAGAAGTCTAGTGCTACATCACATATCAAAACAGTATATCAAGGCTTGAATCTCGAGACATGACTCAGTCTCAACTCTCATGAGTCAAAATATCAACAAAAAATATAATAAATGTATATCATGATTCATCATCATGAGTCATCTACATGTCATAAAGTAATCAGTCATTGAGATTCTCTGCCCCTTTTACAGGAATAGGGAATGGATTTGCCTTTTCCTTTAGAGGAAGAAGGCCCTGCCCCTGGGGCTACAAATGGACTTTGTCGTCCTTTAGAAACAAAAAAAGGAGGTGGCCTCTGTCCTCTGTTGTTGCCCATCCTAGATGGTGTCACCTCCTCCTTCTCATCCTCCTCCTCCTCCTAAGAGAGAAATTAAAATACATACCTGGCAGCAGCAAATCAACACCCTGAGTCTCTCACGTTGAGCAGTGGACAAATCTCCAAATCCACACCACAAAACTTTGAAAATTTTTGAAATTTACTTTATGCAAAAATCTATTGTTAGATCTTGTTATACTTCTCCTACTTAAAAAAGTTATTAATGATGAATCTTCAGATTAACGTCGAAGTAAACACATAACAGACTTTCACCGATTCAGATCTAAAACAAAAAAGTGCATCACAATAGGCAAAGTGACACACAAGATTTTCTGGACAACTGTCCCCAGAAAAAACCCAATGCAGGAAAACCGATCTTTTGGCTGCTAGAGGGTTTATATTATTAAGTAGTTTTCTAAATACAACAAATCTGGGCACCAGAATGGTTAACCCGACAGAGAAAAGATAGATCTGCAGCTAACCTGCTGTTTTGAAGCCAAAACCTTGACTGATCCACACCCTCAAACGATATTTACAAGTCTCAGCCAAATTCTGGCCCGAGAAATCCCAACGCTACCACTAAACCCCCTGCGCCAGCCTGGTCAGCCTCTGCGTGCCTCTGCGCTGGCCTGGAGAGGGTTGCGTAACCGCAGAATGGGTGACGCAAGCCATACGCTGCCCTAGAAGGGTCTCTGTGTAACACTGGTGGGTCCCTTGCTACCCAGTGCTGCCCCAGAAGGGACTACGTAGCACCTGCGTAGCTGAAGCTTCCTCTACACTGCGAAACTGCTGTGTAGCTGTTGTTGCTGCCTCTGCTTCTTGTGAAAATTTCTGAATGTTACTTATGCAGAAATCTATTGTTAGATCTGGTTATGCTCCTCCTACTTAATTAAGTTATTAAGCTTAAAAATCAGATTAATATCGAAGCAAAACACATAATAGACTTTCACCAATTTAGATCTAGAAAAAGTACATGCACACAAAGACAAAGTGACACAATAATTTTCTAGACAATAGTCCCTGGAAAAACCCAATGCGGGAAAACCGGTCTCTGCCTGTTGGAGGGTTTTATTATTAAGAGTATTTATGAATACTATAGCTATAACAAATCTGGATTCAAATTTAGAGAAAACACGTGAGAGAAATCTGAATCTACAACTCAGGCATCAATAACAAAAATATTCAACGATCCACACCCTCAGCAGGTTCACAGGGACCGAGCCCGGATCTTGGCCCTAGGAAACCCCAATCACCTTTAAAGCCTGCGTTAGCTCTTTTGCATCCTGCGATTGGCCTAGAAGAGGTGTAGCCATGAGGCCAGGTAGCCATGATCCTACGGCGCCTGAGGGTCTTGCAACACGAGGGTTCCCAGCGCCTAATGTTGCCTTAGGAGAGACCTCGTGGTAGAAATTTGTCTCTGTAATGTCTTCTTTGCTCTCTATGTGCTAACTTCTCTATCTTGTCTCTGGAAGGCCATCTCTCTGCTCTCTTCTTGATTCTAGACAACAGGATCGGACCATCCTTGCCTAAACTCCCTTTCTTTGTGTTGAAACATACGAAATTCTGTAAACCACCTAAAATCTAGGCTTGTGGTGCTTTCACCTTGTGTGAAGGTACAAATCACCCCACGCCTTTCCCTTAAACCTTTCTCGTTGAGAAACCAACGGCCATGATCAGATCTTGAATCAATGGCTAAGATTAAAAGAAAGCTTGATCCGTGTGACTTAAGACAATTTCATCACATGTTTAATTTAATTAACTTTAATTATTTAATTTTCCTAAGTTTGGACTTAAGAAATACATTAAAATAATTAATTAATTAAATATCTCCCAAACTAGATGAAATTTGTCAAATCGCTTTCTGGGTCTTGTAGATCAAGTGTACTCTAGTCCCACCACAAATGTTGGGAGCTAGAGCACATCCGATGCTACCCCAATACACAAAAAATCTCAACACTCCCTCTTACCATGGAGTGTGCTCTAGCAATACATCACACCATGTATCACAAGATTTTGGGTACTGGTTTCTGTGTTGTTGATGTTTAGCTGCTGTACTCAACTGCACTATTCTTGCCATTTTGTCACTAGCACTTGTGATCTTGTCACCACCATTGCCACATCTATATGTGACTTCTGCTCCAATCTGTTGCATCTATGTTGCCCTTGTAGAATTTGATAACCCAACCCTGGTTTTCAGCTTCTCCTTATTTCTCCCATATAGTTAAATGCTCATTCCCATAGCCATACATTAACAAGCTGGAAAAATAATTATTTTCTGAAAACACAAATTCTGGAAATTTCACAATGCTGAAATGCAAAAATAAAAACCAGAAAAATAAATCGTGGCTTACAGTTTTAAAACACGCGCTGATTTTTGGTGTGTAATATCCCCAAACGGGATATTTTACTAAATTGCATAAATTTACTTAAACCCCAAATTATGCCGTAAAATCAACATTTGTACTGTGAAGATTGCCATATGGAAATTAAACATACCAAGTAAATGCAAATCCTGCACACCATAATGCGGGAATATAACTAAACATTATCATATCATTTAAAGTTTAAAAATTTGAAATGAAAATGGGTGAGATAAATGAAATCTAAATTTGGCCTGATGAAAATGTACCACTTCTTTCGTTGGCCTCAAAAAGCTGACATTGCACTCTCCCTCGCAACGGCTTCTGTACATCTTGTGAAGCTCCCATTGAAGCTCTGAATGATCTCTCCAATATCATGAAGCCCTATTCATGAAACTTCTGAATGAAGTCTCCTCAAAGAGAGTTGGGTTTCCATCCAACACTCACAAATTTTTATTAAAATATTCCTTCTTAATGCAGAAAAGGGTAAATCAGCTACCATGCCTCCTTCGGTCACTGGAATCCGTGTCTAACTGTCCCACCATGTAGGTATCCTCGTCCCGGTTCCAATGAGCTATTACACTAAGGTGTTCCAACATGTATTCCTCTCGGAATGCCACCTTGAGTGAAATCAGCTGAGTTAAGCCCATAAATAACTCAAATTTCCGAAAGTTATCGGAATGCACCGGAACGAAAGCCAAACTCCTCCTCAAGCGAATGCCTCCGGAAACCATGAAAACTCCTCAAAACTCCCCCAAAGAGCTCCTGAGCTCACTGGTAGCACCAATCTGTACATGTGACCTGTCTGCTCCTAACTTTGGAAGTCCCTCCTAGCTCTGTCATGGGTGATACCAAAAAAAGGAATATTATAGACCTTCCGCCCCAAGATTGCTTGCCCTCAAGCAATCGAAATATGTGGGCCACTCTGTTGGCCTGCCGCAACTGAGACCCAATGCCCGGATCCCATACAAACCTCTGGGTGCTGCTATGCACCTGTGTCAAACTGCTCGAAATAGACCCCTCAATGCCGGGATCCCAAACTGATCTCTCACTATACCAGCGAACAAACAATCCTCCCGGATCCCAACGCCGCCATGGCCAATCATCGCCCAAGTCCCACGGCTCGGGCTGCGCACTGCCTCTAGCTATGACTGATGCTCTGAGAGGTGAAGACCACGTTTCCTGCTGTGCTATATCTATGACGGTGTAAGCTGCCCCATCAACTGTGTACCAACTCATCACCTCTCTCCAATCCAATCCCTGACTAAATCCAACGCTGATTCTGCTCTTCTGAAACCGGGATGGGATGCTGAAGAATCTGCCCCACTGCCAACTGGAATCTGTATCATCTGTCATGTCTAAGGGCCCCTGCTCTGCTGTGCTCCCTACGAAGAATACCATACCATCAAGAGGATACCAACTCATGATCTCTCGCCAATCCATCTTGGAAGAAGAATTCAATGTAGCAACAACTGCATATGGAACACGCCTAGAGTGTTGCCACCAGCTCGTAATCAACTCCCACTGCTTTGCCCTGTCTGCCAATGGGAGCTTCCTGTAGAAGGAAGCCCGTCTCTCTATAATGGGCCAAAGTGGGCAAGATATGCTCCAAGCCCCATCGATGTACTTCTGGAGAGTGCTACTCACTGAAAACACTACAGCTCTGCTGACTGCGTGTACATCTGTCTGCGCCTCATCCCTGTGTCGACCCACAGATGGATGCTCCACCATATCCAACAGCTCCTCCCACTCCTGATCAGGAATGTCATGCTCCCGCTGTCTATTGGCCCCCTACAGAACAATCCCATCAACCTCCAACACCTCCAGAGATATGGATCTGCAACTACTGTCACCGTACTTGATGTTAGTGCATCTGACTGCTCCACCTCAATGGCTGACCCCAATGTTAGCCGCATATCCCTCATCGGCTCAATGTGGGCGCCCATCTGGCTCTCCCCCAAAGGAATATCATGCCTGATGTGAATAGTGTCCTCTGCCGACTTAGGCTCCATCACATGCTGCTCTGGCTGAATCGTCACAAGTGACTCTTCACCCAGAGTATCTCCCGTAGAGTCCCGTGACTGCTCACCCTGCACATTGGAACACAGCTCTGGTCTACTGTCATCATCTCTGCATGACTGCTCTCGCTCCCCAGAAGCGTCCTTAATTGATCCTATGGACTCATCTGAAGAAGAGTTCTCACTCTGGCATACGGAAGGAATGCCCTCTTGTTCTGCCTCTACCACATCATTTGTATCACTCAAACATGAGTGATCAGGCCCCCAAGGTTCTTTGCAGGTGAAGCAAAGCCCCTTCCTCCTCGGCTCATTTCTGCTGCCAGATCCACTAAACTGGAGCAGCTCCTCCCTAGTCAACTGTCTCCTAAATAGCCCAATATTCTGCTCAACCAGCCCTTGGGCTAGCTCATAAGCAGCAAGTGAGACCAACTGCTTCCTCCTCCAAATGCTCAGCAACCGGGTCTGCAACTCTCGGCCAATGGTCTCATGGTCTCTCATACATGATGACAAGATGAACTGCATGTGTGCTATGACGGTGTCAGGATGATGTCTCCTAATGCTGAAGAAGCATTGGAACATCTGCAAAATCAAGTCATCACACTCAAGGTCAAACATGATGACATAAGTCTTGAATGTGGCCATACCCCATAAAATCTCAAGCTTCTTCCCAAAGGTAGAGCCTGTACTGTTGTCCAAATCCTGAAAAGTCTCTACAATCAATCTCATAATCCTCCTCATAACATCATCATTGTATGGAGCTATAGGTGCGGTCAACTTCATGATGTTACAGAGACAAGCTGCAACTGGAAGTGTGACCCCTTCACAAGGTTCCTCCAAGAATTTGGGCTGTATAAGAGCAAGCGTAGCAGGTTTTAGAGCCCAAATTAGTTTGTTCCCTTTAGCTTGGTTTATTGTGGACAAGAGTTCATTAAACTCTTCTAGCTTGGACAAAACTCTCCATGACATCTTCATGTGTTTCAGATCTGTCCCAAGTGCAAAAATTCTGTGACCAATCCCCAATTCTTCCTGCAATTCTTTTGGCTGTACTTTTTGAAGGATGGCATAAATTCCTCTTGAAAAGGGTCTGTTGTTTGGTTTTGTTTTCTGGTTTTCTGATGCATGGTGTTTTAAGGAACCAACTTCTATTTTTATTTTCATCAATCTGTTTAGGAATCCCTCAATGGTTCAACCAATGATGACAAGCTTATCTGTGATAGTGCTGTTGTTTTCAACCAATGATAACGTTCGTGGATCCCCACGCCACGATGGCCAATCTCGAATAGTTTGTTCTCTGTTTACTGTAGGTATTTTTTTTTTTCGATAGATCTCAATTTTCAGAACTTAATCATTAACCAGATCTTTACAAAAACAACCCATTGGTTAACAATGCTACCCATTACAACACCGTTATACACTTAGGAATTAATGTTTCTTGTCTACCCACTGCTAAAGAAAATTAGCGGTAAATACAACACAGTGAACAAAACGCAAACCTGGAATTTGCACAATTCTGGAATTAAAACAAGAAACTTGATATATTTGTATGGGTAGATTCTCTGCCACATGAATGCCCAAAGCACGACTTGCACAGGATCAGGATTGCTTGCTTAGAGACCCCACCGATGAATACGCTATTCCAGTTACAAAGCACCCAACAATTTTGGCGTTTTGATTTGAATCTAATCCGACCCCTAGTTTGACGGTACACCAAGAATTTGACCCTTGCACAACAACAACTTCTGATGTCATGTATCGGTGGCAGGTGCATCCCTCGGCATCACTAGCGCAGTTCGGTTACTATGGTGGCATGATCCGGAGGTTGGCTTCCGCGCTAAGTAATGTGACTTGGTTCCGTTTGACCGCCCATACGTTATGATTTCAATGCCCAAATTCAATTGGCCACGGAGATCTTGTCTTCGCTCATGGCTCTCGACAGCGGCAGCGCGATGGCCCTTGGCCTCCAACACCCTGTTCCATCAACCGGCTGAGCAGATGTTTTCACTAGACCCCGCACTCAGACCACGTAGCTCTTTGTCAATCACCAATGCAGCGCCCCTTTACGCAGCAAAAAATCTGTCTCGGGTGTCAAAACTTCGTATTTCTCGTGCATGTAATGTGGCTTGAAGATTTTATGTCGAGTACAAAGCAACAATTGGCTTTCCAACTCTTGTGCTTGACGAACATACGGAGCGGCTTTAATGAATTCTGCCAATCCTCAGCTTCAATATGTGGCTATCACAGATGAATTGCGGCATACCAATTTGGGCGTAGCAATTGAAAGAACTGAGGCTCTGGCCCTAGAAAATCCATGGCTTATTTTGGCCTTTTGACAATAACCGGCTTGACCCTGCTTCACAAACTTGCTCGACTGGAAATGGCGGCTCCACCTTTCGACTCAGTTGAATATGGAATTTTCCCGCTCAGGTACCACACGTCCCTGAATTTAGCTCTTCATTAGACGACAATTGATCAACCATACAGAGTCCCCCTGTTATTCTTTAGGAATATTGGCCCCGTATCCGCCTTGGGCTCGACGACACCATCGGAAAATTTTGTAAATTCCGACAAGGATGATTGATCGACTTCTACAGCTTGGATTAAAATTTTTTATTTCACAGATTTCTCCATTTGAAATAATTCGTTGGCCCAAATGATATGCAACCCTTTGACTTGTCCTGGCACTTCCAGATTTTGATGCGGCCTCTCTTACGGACAAAGACTTATTCTAATTTTGAGAAAATCATTCTGCTATAGTCGATGATACGACTAGTGATGCCATGATTTTGAGATCGATTTATCAGTTACGTAAGGTGTTTTGTTTGGCCTTGAACTGATACTAAACAAATAATTCAGTCTTTTCGAGACTTTACTAAAACAAAATAGATTTCGACTTGGAGTTACTGTTGCTACTCAAATTAATTCGGCTACTGAAAATGATTGCAATTCAGGCCACTTGAAATTGTAAATAAGCTCTCGATCCCTGCAGTTTGACAGACCATCCTTGATATATTTTTTTTGTCTTATGAAAACCCTTTTCGGAAAACATCTCCAACAATAATAGCCACAACTGCAAACTGAAAACTCGCAGGTTGAGCCAAGACCAAGGCTCTGATACCACTGTAATATCTCAGATGGGATATTTTAACTAAAAATGCAGAAAATTAACTGAACTCCACATTATGCGGTAAAATCAACATTTATTCAATAGAAGATTGCCATGTAAAATTAAACACATAAATTCTGCAATCAAATACCATATAGAACAGGAAGAATCTCAGCTTTTATTATAACTAATAAGAGGGGTTTACATATAGGTCTGACCCAAAAAGTGCTGAGATAGAAAACTAGCCAACAATATAATCTGCTGCACTGCTACACGGCGATGGCCTCCCAAAACTGAACTGCTGCACTCTCCCTCCGGCAACAGCTGTCACTGAACCCACTGAAGATGATGAAGCCCAAGTTGAAGATCTGAATGATCCTCACACCAATCTCTGAAGCTCTGTGAAACTTCTAAGTGAAGGCTCCTCAAGAGAGTTGGGTTTTCGTCCAACACTCACAAATCACCAGAGGGTTTCCGTCCTGGGGCTACAGATGAAGTAGAGAACCACGTCTCAAACCTCTCATACACAAGCAAATGATCTACTCCAAAGATATCTCCCAATGGCCTCCTCCCTTTCTTTTATAGATCTCTTGGAGCCTTCTAGAGCATTATTTTATTATTATTTTATTCATGGAGCACTTTTCCCTTTTATTAAAATATTCCTTTTTAATGCAAAAAAGGGTAAATCGGCTACCACGCCTCCTCCGGTCACTGGAATCTGTGTCTAACTGTCCCACCATGTAGGTATCCTCGTCCCGGTTCTAATGAGCTATTACACTAAGGTGTTCCAACATGTATTCCTCTCGGAATGCCACCTTGAGTGAAATCAGCTGAGTTAAGCCCAAAAATAACTCAAATTTCCGAAAGTTATCAGAATGCACCGAAATGAAATCCAAACCGCTCGGATGATGGAGTATATCAAGCGAATGCCTCTGGAAACCATGAAAACTTCTCAAAACTCCCCCAAAGAGCTCCTGAGCCCACTGGTAGCACCAATCTGTACATGTGACCTGTTTGCTCCTAACTCTGGAAGTCCTTCCTAGCTCTGTCATGGGTGATACCAAAAAAAGGAATATTACAATTATGATGATATATTTGCACCTGTCACCCGCTATGCCACCATCCGATCTATCATTCCCCTTGCTGCAACGAAAGGATGGAGTCTCCTTCAGATGGATGTGAAGACTACATTTCTGCATGGTTCAGTAAAGGAAGAGGTTTATTTGGAGCAACCTCTGGGGTTCAAAGTCCAAGATAGAGACACCTATGTATGTAGGTTGAAGAAAACCCTCTATGGGTTGAAGCAAGCCCCCAGGGCTTGGTATGGGAGGATAGATAGCTACTTGATGAAGCTGGGTTTCACTCGAAGTGATGCTTATCCAAACCTTTATTTTAAGGTTGATAAGGAAAAGGCCTCTCATTCTGGTTCTTTATGTGAACATCTCTTCCTAACAGGTGCTGACCCTCTCACTTATCAATGTAAGAGGGAGCTAGCTTCCGAGTTTGAGATGAAAGACCTAGGACTGATGCATTACTTCCTAGGCTTTTAGGTTTGGCAAAGGCTAGGCGAGATTTTCCTTTCTCAAGGAAAATATGTTGTGAAGTTGCTCAAGAGATTTGGTATGGTGGACTGTAAGTATGTGTCGACACCGATGGAACTCAACTTTAAGAAGTTGTGTGGAAACGCTGTTGGGCTCGAGCTAGGAAATCCCACCGAGTATCGACAACTCGTGGGGGCTCTGATGTTCTTAGTGAACTCCCATCCGGACGTATGTTTTGCAGTGAACACTTATAGTCAACATATGGTTGAGCCTCATCACATTCACTAGATTGGTGCCAAGAATCTATTGAGATATCTTCGGGCCACAATCAACCATGGGCTGAGATACACTGTCAGGAGTTTGTGACGCCATGGATATACTGATGCTGATTGGGCTGGCAGTGTGGTGGATCGCAAGAGCACATTTGGATGTTGCTTTAGCTTGGGGTCTGCTTCAATATCTTGGATGAGAAGGATGCAGAAGTCGGTGGCTTTGAACACTACTGAGGCTGAATACATTGTAACAAGTATGGCCTGTTGTGAAGCTGTGTGGTTGCGAAAGCTCTTCAGTGAGCTGTTTGGACACGTGCTAGATACCATCGTTATCCATTATGATAACCAAAGTGGGATCGTCTGTCTAAGAATCCCGTGTTCCACGATCGATCCAAGCACATTGATATTAGGTACCACTTCATTCGGGATATGGTACAGCGAGGCGACGTAAGGCGCGATCACATTGGGACTAATGAGCAGGTCACGTATATTCTCATGAAGCCCCTGGAGAAGGTCAAATTCTTAACCTTCCGTGAGAAGCTTGGAATCGTGGAAAGACCCCTATTGTGAGGGTCTTGCTTGAGCTGGACAATGAGCTCTGGGAGCTTTAGGGGGCTTAGGGATAGCTTCTTGGAGCTATAAACACACACGGGGCTAGGCTTGCCGAAACTTGTTGTGCTTCTGCCCCACCTTTATGATATTGAGTTGGTTCACCTCTCTTTGATCTATGCCCGACACGCATTCTACCCATGGAGTTTCGGACTCATGGGAAGTACCTCTCATTTGGCCAATGAGGTGGGAAATGTTGATAGAGACCAATAGCAAGACCGATGGACGCATCAGAGATTGTCGTACTCTCTATGTCTAGGATGGCACGTGTCCAACACCTTGATCTGGGATAAACTCTGATGAGGTTCTTACCTCTAAACTGACTTCGGGTCAGTAAACTAACTTCGGGTTAGTATGAGACTCTTTTGAGTTGAAGAGAGGTTTTAACCTCTAAGTTGACTTCGGGTCAGTAGAGCGTGTGTTGGGTGTGGAGCCTGATCATCTTATTTATTTTGTATCACAACGTTGGACCCCTGTTCTAAACGGGGCGGCAATGCCGCCTGTAATTAAACGCTGCCTGGGGGCTCCAAGGGGGGGGGGGCGTCGACTGCGACTTTATGATGCCCCCCCTTGGCGGAGGGTTTCGGGGGCAGTGTCCCCAAAGCTAAAAACAGATGTAAAATTGCTTTGTAAAAGTATTGTAATTTCTAGTCAATCTGAGCCGTTCATTAGGCGGATGATCTGACGGTAGAAGTTATGATTAATTTAGGGTTTTTTGCCCTAGAAGGCAACCCCTCGTTTTGTATGAGGTTATTGTATTGCGACTGTGTTTTGTATGTGTATTCTCAGAGCGAGAAAAAGATAGGGAGATTGTGAGAGAAAACAAAGGATATTACAGCGGATCTGCTGTAGGTTGTGTCTCTTCATTTTGTTGGATAATAGAAAGGAAGGATTCGCTGTTCGGGGTGGATGTAGCCCAAACTGGGTGAACCACGTATATCTATGTCTCTCTGGTTTTATGTGTTTGTGTTTTCCGCATATTTTATGTGTTGCATTCCTCTGTAATATATAATTTTCTAACAGCGTGATGTCTTTGTGACTCACCTTTTGTTCTATTTGTGAAGAAAAGCCAACAAAGCAAGTTACGGTAGGATGATGCAAGAGTGCAGGATGATATACGATAGTACACGATGGTACTAATCACTGGATGGCACAGGTGGACAGATGGAGTTCTCCCTAGTTGAGAGGGAGTTTTAATTTTGGGCAACTAGGTCCAAACTCCATGTTGCACTGCTCATATGATGATGATTACATTTTTGTTGGATTACTCTTTCGGAGAGGTGCAAGATTGATCTAAATATCATCTTGTTTGGATGAGTAGAACATATATTTTGATTTTATTTTCCACACATGTGCAAGGTCGGCCAGATTTGTAATGTAGGCTTGCATGCCCTATAGATGTGTCACACACCCTCACTGATGGATATAAAATTGGAGAGACTTGGAGATCATTTGCTCATCAACTCATCACACATTCTCTCTTGTGATCTGACTGGTTTGATCAACCTTTGGAGGCCTCTTTCTTTCACACGGGCGACGCTGAATTTGGGAAAAGTGCGGACTGTTTTAGGGCTGTTTTGCTGGTGCTTTGACCAGTGTTGACTGTAGTCAAAACTTAGAGTTTTGACCTTCAACAAGTGCAGAAATTCCAATCTCTTGAGGACGCATTAGAGGGAATAAAGCTCAAGGAAAAGAGAGACCATTGATTGAAGCCCTAATCTGCAGCATTGACCAGCATGGACTTTTTTGCGTTGACTTTTTTCTGTTGACCGACGTTGACTTTTTTGGAGCTGTCTTTGAGGGGTGTGTGTGACACTTGGAGGATTGGCTGATCTGATGTTGAGAAAGACTTTGCTGGCTGGTGCATCCTGTTAACTACAGTAACGCATATTACTCTATCTTTTTTGGACAATAAGAGTTGTAAATTTTGATCTATATTATTGACTTGTCTTTTGTTGATCTATTTTTATGTTCTATTAGTATTTTACTTTCATGTTTATGTGATTGCTAAATTGTATCGGGCCTATAAGAAAGATTGAAGTAAAACTGCATTAAGCATAAAACATACCATGTCTGTCTAAATTTAACACCTTTTGATTCTCGATTGATGCAAAACTTGGAGTTGGAGAAACTAAGTCTTGGATCGTTGTGAGTCTAGGGATGAGTTAATCTATTTGAGACGTTTTGCATGCCCGGATGGAATTCCCGCACACAATGTAAAAATGGATCTTCCCTACACACTTGAAATCAAACGTTAACTTGCAAGAGGATTACAACATTAAATGAAACAAAATAAACTAAGCATTCCACCTAAAATGCCTTAGCAAACTTACTTATAAGATAATGCTCTAAAACATTGACACATGCAAGATAGCTTGCATGCACCAATCCACGCTATATGACAAATATGAATTAACATAGATCAAACATATAAGGAAATGCAAACATAATAAACACAAATACGGAAAAAAATCACCTCATAACGCCAAGAGAAAATCTGCTTCGTAACCCCAAAGTCTTGATTTATTAATATGCAAGTATAAAATGGCAGAGTTTTCTCAAGCCCAATAACTCATAACATGATGATAGAATGAGAGCCCATTGGATCTCTTTATACAAATTTGGGAGCAAATCCCAATGCAAAGACGCTCAAACAAGTGGCAAAAAATGGAGATAATCCCAAAGATAAGCTGAGTCTCCAAGTGGCAGTGTGATTGTGAAGTGGCAGCGAGCTAATCCCTTAGCTATAACAGTGTATCAGTCTCCCAAGGCAACGCATTTTTTGAGTGAGGATCAACGTATCCTCTTGTTGGCCATGTGTATAAAGGACTGCAGATGAAGGGAGACAAGTCTCTTAAATAACTCCTGCAAATTCCTTTTCAACATGCCAACAAACTATCTTCTGTGTATTCTCCAAAATCTACACTGTAGTGGACTGCCTCTCAATTAGCTGCATGTGATTGAGGTGAAGTGTTGATGCCATGTCAAGTTTGATTGAAGCGGAGAGGGAACAAATGTCCACAAAATATGGCAGGTTATAACAGTCACCAAACTGATGCGTATCTCCTTGGGTCTGCATGCTAATTAAAATATCAGCTTTGACTGTGTGTTAACTGTCCTCCCAAATCTGCGTGTGATCCTTGTGGTTGGCTAGCAGTCTGACTGTTATCTTTTAACTGGTGGGTGGTGCCATCGTGTGGGTAAGAAGGGGAAACACACTCTCAATGAATCTTCAACAAAGAACCACACTGTGCCACCTCTAACAAACTGCTGTTCATATTCTCTGTAGACTGCTGCGTGACTGCGTGGAAGCTGACATGTATGATCTGCGTAGGAGCTGAAGTAGCTAGTTGTATGCACGTGGATGGATGGGTGAAGTAAAGTGGAGACATACCTCCACAAAAATCTCAACCAAATCCATCACATACTCTTATACGCTGATTTTCCTTAGACAACTGTGCTGAAACTATTGAGATTGGCCAGCGTGGAGTTTCAAATATTTGGGTGTACGCGGAGTTCCTTTTTTTCATGTGCTAATTTGATGGGCATCCCTCCTACGTATGCAAAGGAGTAAAGTGGGGTCCCCTCCCACTTCTTTATTTCTGATTTTATTTCCATAACATTTACATTAAATCCAACTTGTAATTTGGTCATACATCATGTTTCAACAATGTTGGATCCTTTGACTTAGCACTTGGCATTTTGACTTTGACTTGTACCTTATGTGGTGGCCCCCACATGGCTGCCACATCACCTTTGACTTTCACTGAGTTTTTCATGTCAAAATTTGCATTATTTGACTTTGTAAAAATTTATAAATTTTTCCATTTATTGAATTTTTTTGATTTTTTTCCTCATTTTTGCCACTGACATTAGAAAAATGAGCTTTCGAGGGACTATAAGTCGCTTTTTTGATCCTCAAAGTAGGATAACGCTGGGCTTCTGAGGATGTTTCTCGAGTAGTCACACGCCCTAGACATTTCCGAAGACCACTTAGTTACATCATTACATAGAAATTAATTAAAAAATCTCATTTTGCGGTAAATTTTTAATTATTAAAAAATCCTACTTAGACCTAGTCAAGTTCTGTGAAATTTCAAAGATGACCTAGCATGGTAATATACATTGACTCTAGACACTAAGATGCGTTAGGGGCTCAACCTTCAAGCCGTCACCTCAGCGTTGGAGTAATGCAGAGAGTGAAAAAACCTAGAAAATTATTCGCCGCTAAAAAGCAAGAATAATTAACCATGTAAAAAAACACTCCAAGGTGTACTCGCTCGTTGATCGAGTCCCAACACCCTAGGCCTGTTACATGGCTTTATTCATCATGCTAGTGTCATTTATACAATATCTCCGTAGGGCTGCGGAATCTGAGGACTAAAGAAGAAAATGAGAAGAAGAAGCAGTAGAATTTAAAAACTTTATTGAACTGATGATATATGATGGTACAAGTGTCCTCTGGTTCATCCTTGGGCATGGAGTCTTCACATAATCATTAGGCCCCAATCTAGTGGTCAACACTCTGAAAAGGATTAAAAGGTGCAAATTGCCAAGAAATATTGATTCACCTCCCCTCTTAGTATTTCCATCAATTGGTATCAGAGCTTGGTTCCTTCAGTAACAACTTGACTGCTAGAAGACAATCTTCAGAGCATAGGGATGGAAAAGTCAAAGAAGCAGGTTATAAGGATTTCAAAGGAAGGTACATGTACAACAAAATTTAAAGAAAGTGAGTATTGTGTTCCAATGCTTGATTTTGATGTAGATAATTACTGGATATGGGAATCCAGGATGGAAGTACATTTGCAGGCACATGGAGTATGGGAATCAGTTGTTTTTGGAGACACATCTGTCGATGAAGCTAAAAGGTACAATTCAAAGGCCATGAATGTAATTTTGAATGTTTTGCCAAATTATGTGAAAACAAAAGTTGATCAATGTTCAACAACTAAAACTTTTCGGGAAAAACTTCATAATCTCTATTCTACAAAGAAATTAGGTCAAGATGTTATTGAAAATTTAGATCCTTCTAATTATGATGAAGAAATTGGAGAAATGACTAGGACAAACTTTCAAAATCAAGTGATCAAGGTGATGAAGGATCTCAAAAGTCAAAAGGAAAAGACAAGAATTTTGGAAGCATAATTGAAGACAACAAAATAACTCATCGAGGAAAATGAAGAGTATGAGAAGATGATTAGCAGTCTTAGAACTCAATTAGAAGAAGTCAAGAATACAGAGATGGAAGACCTCAAAAGAGAAGTCCAACAAAAGAAAATAGAACTCGACACATCCTTTGTAGAGATTGGCAGGCTCAAACGACAAATGCAGGAAGAAGAAATTGAAAGGAAGGAATCTGATCAAAGATACATATCTGCAGCTGACCAAAAGCAAAAGGATTTGGAAATATCTTCATCTCAACTAAGCAGGCTCATGATTGAGATTGAGAAGTAGAAGGAACATATACAGGCTCTCAACAAGGAAGTAGAGAAGACCACTCTTCTCAAGCTACAGGTTGAGGATGCAGAAAAAAGAAGGGAGAACTTGAAAAGATGGTTTCAAGAAGGTCTTGCTCAAAGGCAAGAAGAACTTGATGCAACGCTTGATGAGATCAACAAGCTCAAAGAAAAGGACCATTTACAGGTTATGGACAAGACAGATAAAGAATTGGCAAAAAGAACAGGTAAGGCTCCAATTGATGAAGGTACAAGCTCCACATCTTCGCACAGTGAGATTAAGAAGACGACTGAACCAAAGAAGAACGTTGTAACTCCGAAGAATGATGCCAAAGCAGTCAAGGACAAAGGATGACAACAGACTACAACACCACCTCCAAAGAAAAATGAAAAATATTCAAAGTATGTTTGTTTATTTAATGGTTATTGTTTTTCATGTGCTAAATTTGGACATATGACTAGGGATTGTAAAGTTGTTGACATGTACAACTATCAAGGACCACTGCCTTAGAAGAAATTATCCAGGTGCACACTTTCATTTAATGGCTATTGCTTTTTTTGTGCTAAGTTCTAACTATGGACATATGGTTAGGGATTATGAAGTTTTCGATAGTTACAATCATTATCCGCAAAACCCTAGAGGCAAGTTTGTAAGATCATGAGACAAATACCAAACATAATCTTCTATGGATGACATTGAATACTTCAAATGCCATAATTACAGACACATAGCTCAAGAATGCGGGTACAATCCTGATAAGGAATGTTACAAATGTCATAACTATGGACACATAGCTCGTTACTGTAGGTACAAGATGAAATCAACCATGAATGAAAAGCTTGACGACGAGAATAAGAAGGTTTGGAAAACAAAACAAATACAAGATGAACAGGTACAGGATGAGCAAGAAAAGCAGGAAAGAAAGAAGGCTTCAACAATTATGCTTTCATGGTTCGTAACAGGTCGTAAGGAATTAGTAGTTGTTTCGGTTAATGACTCGAGTCAAAATGGTTCCTTAGATGAAACATTATCGTGAACAATCCAGCGCGCCAACTCATTGAATTTTGAAAAGGGGGAGTGTATTTAGTAGTATGTGTAAGTAGTATGTGGCACATGTCTACCATTGACAGATAGACAACATGGACAAGATAGCAGCTTCAAAACAATTGGGTCAAATTTATAACAGATTCAGGCGGGAGTTACAGGTCCACAGTGATCATCATTGACAAATTGTTAAAAGAAGGATACTCGTCACGGCGAGCACAGGCAGATAATAGGTCCACATGAAGTAGGGCAAATGTCATGGGAAGTCACCCTTTGCCATTGATGTCAAAGGGGGAGAGAAAAACCTGAGAAGGAGATTGAAATCTCGTGAAGGAGATGAACCATGAAGTCAGGGGGAGTTGTACTCGCAGAAGGAGTATCTGTGTTGCCATCAATGACAAAGGGGGAGATTGTGTTGAGATTTTGGGTAGCATCAGATGTGCTCTAGCTCTGAAACTTTGTGGAGGGGCCAGAACACATGAGATCTCCAAGTCCTAGAAATCGTTTGGAGAAATTCCACCTGGTGT
Organism: Pinus albicaulis; assembly: GCA_034641835.2. Taxonomy (NCBI): domain Eukaryota; kingdom Viridiplantae; phylum Streptophyta; class Pinopsida; order Pinales; family Pinaceae; genus Pinus; species Pinus albicaulis. The sequence goes on along the minus strand of CM076574.1, from coordinate 924,067,279 downwards.
GAAAATTATTCAAATAATTAATTATTTTAATGGAGATCCTAAGTCTAACTTAGGGAAATTAAATAACTAAAGTGAATTAATTAAAACATGTGGGTGAAAATGTTCTAAGTGACGAGGATCAAGTCTTTTCTAATCTTAGCTGTCGATTAGAGATTAGATCATGACCGTTGATTGTTCAACGAGAAAAGTATTAAAGGAAGGCTTGGGGCCAGTGGGAGAAGACACACAGAGTGACAACACTTGAGCTAAGTCGAAATTCTGGGGCGCGGTTTGCTGAGAATTTTCGAGTGAGCTTGCATTGCAGTGAGGCTCAGATCGACAGAGGGATTTCTGAATCTGAGGCCGAGAGTACATTGGCAGAGAGGTAGATCCATACCAGAGCAGCGCAAAGACTCAGCAGGGGTGACACAACACAGCCAAGTTCACGCAGAGGCAATGCAAAGCCTCACGCAGACCAGAGAGGGTGACGTAGAGGCAGCGTAGGCCCAACAGGGGTGACGTAGGCCCAACCAAAGCAGTGCAGAGGCAATGCCGAGGCTCACGCAGGGCTAGAGGGCTGATGCTGAGAAAGGCAACGCTGGGGTTCTAGTGGGCCAGAAATGGCTCGTTTTCAACAAATCCAGAAGGTGTGAAGCAGCCACACTGAAGGGTAACACAGTGACTGCGTAGGCACCTGTGGGGTTATTCATCCTCAACTGAATCAACCATATTTTTTGTCTCCGAGAGATAGAGGTACATCTGTCGAGATTTTTTTTATTTGGGCAAACCATGTCTGGTGCCCTTAAGTGTATTCAAAATTTTGCATAATAATAAAAGCCTCTAAGAGATGCTGCACCAGTTTTCCCACATTGGGTTTTTCCGGGGACATTTGTTCGAAAAATCTTTCGTCCTTTGTTAGGTGTGCTTATTTCTTCAGTACCTGCTCTGTATGTATGTGTAGATCTACAGTGTGTTTACTTCGCTGTTTTCTGAATATTTCTGAAAATAACTTGTAAATGTAAAAACACAAGTAGGAGAAGTAAACCAGATTTCTGCAGTAGAAATTTTTGTTAAGTAGTTTCAGGAATTTTCACATGTTATCAGAGCTATTGCAGATCAGGGGGAGCTGAAGCCATTAGCAAAGGGACGAAGATTGTTGCTTCAGGAAGGCAACATAAACAACACAGATCCAGAAAGAGGCAGCGCAACACTTGAGGGACAACACAATCCCAACATGGGTGACACAAAGCCTGTCTAGTTGACACAGAGCTGACGCAAAGGCTGACACATGCCCAGAAGGGTGACGCAGACCCTGTTTAGCTCACCAAGAGCTGACACAGGCCCAAGAGGGTGACGCAGTTCGAGAGGGGGTGACGCTGTGCCAGTTGTCGTGGCTAGAGGTGCAGTTTTGTTCTTCGATGTTGCTGATGGGGCATTGTTTCTGCTAGTGCAGAACAATGTCTAGTAGGGTTGACAAAGTAAGGGGGAAACAATTCCTCAACAGACTTTCTAGCCAAGAGGTTTGAGATCCGATCAATGGAGTGATTGGAGAGGGTTGATTCGACAAAATTGGTGTAGGATTTCCAGGAGGGAAATCACTTGTCAGAGGTAGCGTATTCTCTAGAGGGTTTCTATCGCCAAGAAACCCAGATCTGAGTCTCTTGCTGAGAGAAGCAACAGAAGAAGGGGGAAGAGCATCCGTTTCAACATCGTTGAGCTGAGATGGCCTCTCATGGATTGATGGATTAAGACAGGTTAGATGGAGGATCTAACTTCGTCACCTGGAAGGCCAGAATCCTGTCACTCCTTGACGTATATTGCACCAAAGATTATGCCGAGAAGGCTGTGGCTATTCCGGTCGATGCTGATCTGTTAAAGAAGTACGAGGAAGCGCAGACAAGTGCCAAGCGCTTGATAATGGACGAGGTAAACGATCATGTGGTCCCACACATTGCTGAGAAGAATACGACAAATGAGATGTGGATGACCTTGACCACATTGTATCAAGGTACTTATGTCTAGAGGAAGATGCTTTTGGAGAACCAGCTTCGACTATTTCAGATGCACAAGGGAGAGGAAATCGACCCCTTTCTCATAAGATTGAAGGCAATTTGAGATCATCTGGTTACTATGGGGGCACCTCTTGATGATGGTTTCATGGTGAGGACTGCCCTGAATGCAGTCACCGATGATTGGGAGACATTTTTCCAAAGTATTTTGGGTAGAGCACAACTTCCAAATTGGGAGGACATGTGGGCAACTCTTCGTCAAGAGGAGATTAGGAGAATATCCAAGATGGGCAGCAACAGCAGAGGAGCCAAGATCAAGAAGGAGGAGGAGGAAGATGCAACTCTCACATCTAAGGGACCGAGGCAACAACAAGGGAAGAAGAAGAAAGACCTTTCAAAGGTACGGTGCTTCAGATGTGGCGAATCGGGACACTTCGCCAATACTTGTCCTCACAAGAAGAAGGGCAAGGAAGATTTATATTCCAAGGCTGCAATAACCAAAGGGGATGATGGCAGTGATGATGATGTGGCCATGAGTGCTCAGGTACCTTGATAGAAGAGGTGGGGCAACATTGACCTGTAGTTCTCTTGAACTGCAGATGAGGGGTAGGATCCTTGAGGTGCCCAAATTCTTGGATCATATACGAGCTATGGGAGCCCGTAAAGACAAGAGCAAGATGACTGGAGTTAGTTGGTGCAAAGGATTATGGAGGCACGGTGGCAGTGAGGACGCTGGAGACTGGAGCAACACAGTGCAGGGGCAGCAGCAACGCAGAGGCTGATGGGACTTCAGCAGCGCAGAGGGGCAGTGTTTACGCAATGCAGAGGAGCAGCAACGCAGAGCTTCAGAGGGTCAGCGCAGTTCAACAGCAGAGGGTGCTTCAGATCGAGATGCAGCCAAACTGACTTGTCTGTACGTATTTGGGTGATGTCCTTGAGTTGCTTACTTCTCAGCAACTGAGTTGTAGTGCAGCAGTTAGCAGTGACAATGCTATGGGCAGCATGATGTAGCATTTGAGAGGGAGCTGCAGTACAGATGAGGCAGTGACTGTGGTAGAGTCATGGGAAACAATACGGAAAGCAACAGCGCAGTGGATGAAGGGCAACAAACCAAGCATTAGCAACGCAGGGGACCGATGCCATGGATCAGGGTGATGCTTCAGGATGAAGTGTTGCTAGAGCACATTCCTCGCTAAGAGGGAGCGTTGAGATTTTGTGTAGCATCGGATGTGCTCTAGCTCCGAAACTTTGTGGAGGGGCTCGAACGCATAAGATCTCCAAGACCCAGAAATCATTTGGAGAAATTCCAGTCAGTGTGAAGGTTATTCAAATAATTAATTATTTTAATGGAGACCCTAAGTCTAACTTAGGGAAATTAAATAATTAAAGTGAATTAATTAAACCATGTAGGTGAGAATGTTCTAAGTGACGAGGATCAAGTACTAATATTAGCCATCGATTAGAGATTAGATCACTACCGTTGATTTTTCAACGAGAAAAGTATTAAAGGAAGGCTTGGGGTCAGTTGGAGAAGACACACAGAGTGGCAGCACTTGAGCTAAGTCGAAATTCTGGGGCACGGTTTGCTGAAAATTTTCGAGTGAGCTTCTAATGCAGTGAAGGGCAGATCGGTAGAAAGATTTCTGAATCCGAGGCCGAGAATACATTAGCAGAGAGGCAGATCCATACTCGAGTAGCGCAAAGACCCAGCAGGGGTGACGCAGCCCAGCCAGGCTCACGCAGAGGCAGCGCAGAGCTTGACACAGGCCAGAGAGAGTGACGTAGAGGCAGCGTAGGCCCAACAGAACTGACGCAGGCCCATCTAAAGCAGCGCAGATGTAGCGTAGAGGCTCACGCAAAGCTGGAGGGCTGACGCAGAGCTGGGGTTCCAGGAGGCTAGAAAGGGCTCGTTTTTAGCAAATCCAGAAGGTCTGAAGCAACCACACTGAAGGGTAACGCAGTGACTGCGTAGGCACCTGTGGGGTTCTTCATCCTTAGCGGAATCAACCATATTTTCTGTCTCTGAGAGATAGAGGTACATCTACCGAGATTTTCTCTGTGTGGGCAAACTATGTCTGATGTCCTTGATTGTATTCAGAATTCTGCATAATAATAAAACCCTCTAAGAGCTACTGCACCAACTTTCCCGCATTAGGTTTTTCTAGGGACATTTGTCCAAAAATTCTTGTGTGCCCTTTGTCACGTGTGCTTATTTCTTCAGTACATGATCTATATGTATGTGTAGATCTGCAGTGTGTTTAATTCGCTGTTTTTTGAATATTTCTAAAAATAACTTGTAAAGGTAAAAACACAAGTATGAGAAGTAAACTAGATTTCTGTAGTAGAAATTTCTGTTAAGTAGTTTCATGAATTTTCACAGACTGTTGGATGGTGTTGTCATTGATGTCAACCCATGGAGTTGATTGGGTTTGACTTTGACTAGAAACACCAATCATTGATGTCAAATGGTTATTGAACGCTTCCAAGTATTTGTCGGATTACATCAAGATGACAACTATACTATTGGATGGTGGAAAACCCAAGGTCCTAGGGTTTGGGTTCCCTGGACTAAGGATGTACTCCAACTTTGTTGAGGGTTTTTGGTTGGTCAAATCATTGAGTTTGGGTCGGAGATCTATGTCATTAGATTCCCCTCGAAAATACATTTCTGTTGATATGTGGTACGCCCTGAACTCCTGGTTTGAGAGATATTCACAATTGAAGTTGGTGATCCTAGTTTCTGGGCTAAAACCCCATGCATGGTGACATGACACCCTATCATAAACCAACACTTATTTAACTTGACAAAGAAGGGTTCCTCCATCTTAGGTGTGGTTAAAATATTTCATAAAAGACCTCAAGTAATATCTCCAACTCACAAGGGGCTTTGACCTTTGGTTTTGTCTCTTCAAGGGATAATGCTTGGATCCTAAGGAATTAAAGTCTAAATATTTAAATAATAATAAAAATCCTCCAACGGTTACCTTAAAGGGGCCCTTCCCAAATCCATCATTCAAAACACATACACATAGATTATAATATAGAGTTCCTCCATCCCATTAAAGGCTAAATTTATTCACCTTATGGGCAAGTAGTCTCCTTACTTAGGGCTTAAGGTAACCAATTAAATCATGTTAATTAAAAAAGAACCTTGTTAAAATAAAGAGTTAAAAGCTACTGTTAGCTATCTCCTAAATTATACATCTAAACAAAATCAAGCTCTGAATTTCTTTTCAAGACAACATCACTTGACGACATTCTGTGCCCTAAGGAAAAGCGAGGGTTCTGAATTCTTATTTGTAGCTTTTGGGTATGTCTTTCTTCTACAACAATTAATGAATTTACTAAGATAAGACGCTATCATAAAGTCGTCTCTTTTGTAGCCTTCGACTCTCTTTAAGAGCACATTCCTGAACTATTTTCATAGGCTGAAGCTTTGGAAAGATGATTTGGAATATCTCTGTTTTCGGCTCTGTTGGAATACCTTTGTACTTTCATCCTTGTAGGAACATGTCTGTAATGAATCTCGACCCTCCTAGTTCTTGATTGTTTTGAGCTGGATTCAAATTTTGAGGTACATATCTTCATGAACTTCTGTAACCTGAAGAGCAACTTACGTGGAGCTTTATCTCTGTTGTAACTACGAATCTCTGAGTTAGATGGAGGTCAGACAACAATAACTTGTGTTTGTCTCAAGGTCTTACTTAAGCATCATTCATGTGTATACTCTGTCTGCGATCTGGTTATTATCTAATTCAAACTTGTCTTAACATCCAGTGTAAGAACCTGCACTCTGAATTCTGTTGTGTGTCATCAAATCGGTGGTAAGCCTGTTGTGTTCTACAGGTCTGAGTTTTTTTTACGTCCAGGTCTTTAGTTTATGCAGGTTTAAAGCTTGCGTTTGGGTAGTTTCTCTTGTCTAGTATTGATCAGTGTTAAGGCAGGCTTGTGTATAGTCTTGTGGCTGCTTGTTATAAGGTCTAGGTCTCTCATGACTTATATACATGAATTAAGACATCCTCAAGATCATATAGACCTGAATCATATCTATATAACTGTATTTGAAGGGAGCCGGGATCTCATTTGTAACTTTGGTTTTGGCATTTAGTAAAAAATTACTAGGTATCTAATTCTCTTGTGAATATATGACATCGAACTTCATTTGAAGACAGTGGCAACAAGTACAGTATATCAAGAAACAAATGCACTAAGCCAATGATTGATTTAGCATCTTGTTGACAAACCTCCCATTCCATTTCTGAACCAAGGCACAGTAACAAATAATCATTATGCCATAACATTTACCTTGCAATAATACAAAACAGTGATATTGTTTATATGATGTAACAATGGTACAAAGAGTAACTCAACAATGCCACACAGACTTAACTCAAGTAATACATTGAATTGATGTGTTGACTGTGTATAGCCTAAGATTGAACACCGCTATGAATATAATTCATATAAAAATAATAAATGTAAATATAAATATAATAATAAGTAACGATAATTAATTAACTAATGATTAGTTAGTTAGTAATGAAGAGGCATGTCTTAGAGACATGACCATTCGTGAAAGGGCACCTGCCTAGGGTATATAAGCAGACCCTCATTCTCATTTGTAATCATCCTATATCAATCTTTATACAATATACAATTTACAATTACTGTCCTACAATGGATGTCTTTGTCTACGAAGTATTTTAAATATTTCTGCTGCGTATATGACTGTTGGTCGTTACATTGGTATCAAAGCTACGTTCTCCGATCACCGGCCTTTGGCCATCAAGTCTTCATCAACCTTGTTGTCGTCATCAAACATTTCGCTATAGAGTTGGAGGTTCTCCATTCTGCCAGTGTCACTACTCCATATCAACATCAACTTGGCAAATCAGCCATTAATTCCAGAGCCAAGCATTGGTGTAAGGAAAAATATTTTTGACTAAAAAGAGTATAAAATTAGTGATTTACAAGTGACAGTAGGTCATTATGAGTACATATCTCAATTTCATGTTGTAAAGATGGATTATAGAAAGATTGACATCATACTCGGTCAACCCTAGTTTAAGGATTTGGGTACATTCATGTTAAACATAGAGAAACAAGTTTTGACGTTTCCTTATAAGGGGAAGATGGTCACATTTCGAGACATAACAAGTAAATCAAAATCAATAACATCTTCATCAAAAGACTTTAAGGATATTTCAGGATTGATGTTTCAAGATAATAAAAAAATTATATCTAAGAAGCAAAAAGGGTTGGAAGAAGTCATCTGCAGTAAAGACAAAGAAATTTCATGCCTTAGAGATCACAATGAAAAACTACTCGAACAAGTCAAGAAAGCTAAAGCCACAAAGAAGGAACTCAAGAAGTGTTAAGAGAACAAGAAGAAGAAAATTTACGTGTAAAGAGCCTTAACCAAACATTATTAGAACACATGAAAAATTTAAAAGCTGATGAAGCTACTAAGAATAAAGTCAACAATTCAGAAAATGAAGAACTTGTATGTTTAAGGAATCATAACCAAACCTTACACAAATAAAAAAACTTAAAAATGACAAGAAATCACTGAATGACAAGTTAGAACAACTTCAAAATGAAGTATTGAAGTCATTAGTCGTTTCATTCCAAGTTGAAGATAAGGAAATAAACACTGATCCAGTCAATATCACAAGTAAGGAAGAAGATGAATCTAGAGAAGTTAAAACATATGAAGAAGTTGCAATTCAAACGATGGACATTCCAAATGATGATTCAGTCGCCTACTCAACAACAACTCCTGAAGAAACTTAGGAGTCAACCACTAAAACGATAAAGGAAGGCCAAACCAAAGGAGCTATGTATCAACATCCGAATCACAAGAGCAGGCTCTCCAATCAAGCTATGTACCAGTATCACTCAGAAAACAAATGACAAAATTATGGCCCCAAGGATACTGAAATTTGCAGAATCCGGTCCTACGATAACTATTCAGCACGGAATTTGATTTCACAGATATCAATCTAGGAAGGTCTGGACTCTGATCCCTTCTCAGTGCGACAATTTTGTTTGTCACTTAGAGGATCATATCAACTTGTATCAACAAAGATGACAATGCCAAAACAAGAAGACATTCGAAAGAGAAAAAAGATTAAGTCTTTCATCAGTAAGCTTTGAGGACAAAGCTTTTGAAGGGGAAGGCTATGTCATGAAAATAATTCATATAAAAATAATAAATGTAAATATAAATATAATAATAAGTAACGATAATTAACTAACTAATGATTAGTTAGTTAGTAATGAAGAGGCATGTCTTAGAGACATGGCCATTCGTGAAAGGGCACCTGCCTAGGGTCTATAAGCGGACCCTCATTCTCATTTGTAATCATCCTATATCAATTCTTTATACAATATACAATTTACAATTACTATCCTACAATGGATGTCTTTGTCTACGAAGTATTTTAAATATTTCTATTGCGTATACGACTGTTGGTCATTACAAACACCCATTGTATAAGGAAATTGAGCAGTGGATCTATGTCTTAAGAGTTGTGATAATATATTGGCTAGGTAGTATGACTAGGACTGCTATGTATAACCTGTTATAAGATTAATACACCAGGTTGAAATGAAATGTTAGTTGTGTTGAGAATTTGGAGGGTTGGTGATTAATACAAATTCTCTTTTTGATAATTACTTGTGAGCTTACTTGTGTTACTTATGTCTTCTCTTCTTTTAGCTTAGTTAATCTTTCATCAAGTCAATTATCAAAATGCATAGGACACAAAAGTTAGGCTCCTAGAGCCAGGGCAAGACCTCTCCCTCTTGGAGAGGAAAACTCCCAAATAATTCTTCTTATAGATCTTCAAATGACAAGTACCATGACCAAGACTCAGACCCTTGACCTAGATATGCTTTCAAGACCTTATCACAGCTTCTTCAACCTTGATTCTTTTCTTCACCAATTTGCTCAGTTCTGCATCGGTACTAGAGGTCTTGATCTTCACCTTACATACGCTTGTAGTTGAATTGCTTGAACTGTAGGAAGGTAAATCTTAGATTTACCTTCCTCACTATTATTGACTTTCTCCTTATGATCACTGTCTCAACTTAAGAAAATTCTTTCTTCAAATCAACTGCCTTTAACAATAATATATCCGCAACTTATCCTTGCTTTATGGTCCTAGATAGGAGTTGAGATAACTTAGATAAGTCCGCACTTTGAACCCTGAATTAATCTTCTGAAATCTGCACTTTAAACTCAAAGATATCTACACTGTACCCTTCGTGCACTAATCCGCAATCTTGCTGCATCAATTCGCAATCCTGTACCTTGCTATCCGCAATCTGTACCTTCCTATCTGTAATTTGTACCTTCATGTACTTCTCCGCAATCTCCTTCCTGTACCTCTGTTTCAGATCTGCATACTTGCTTCCATAATGACCGCGTGACATGTGTATAAATATAGGGCACAATCCTTTAAATAGGCTGACCATACAACTGTGTGTTAGGCCGACTCGTCCATGGTGAATTAGGCCGACTAGAGTAAGTTTATTCCAGCGTTGATGAGGTATTTCTTCACTGCATTTAAAGCTTTTCTTCCATCATTGTTTGAGGGCTGTTGCGAGCTTCTTCCACAATGTCTTGGAGCATATATTCCTAGACTAGATCCTTCATGTATGTTACACTTAATTCTATTTCTTCCTAGAAGACAAAAACCTAATAGACATCAAGAAGAAGTCTATCTACATAATAAAATCTTGCTCATGAAACCCATGAAGCAAGTACACCAAAATACATTTTATTATCTTTGTCTTATTCTTTACATAAATACATAATTACATAGTCAACATGAAGACCGACCTAGTTACACTTTTCAACACTCCCTCTTAACTAGGGAGGTATTCATACAAGTACATGGTCACTTTCAAACTGAATAATCTCATAAGAAGAATCGGATTGGTAATCACATCTGTATACCATCATATCAACTAGCATTGTCCTAGTGCAAGGCCTTGACTAACAACCCCATCTCTCAACGAGACAATGGGCTACATTGCTGGCGAGACACATGACTTATAAACACCATAGTCATTGTCTCTCCAAGGTACATACTCCACCCGGGTGTTCCCAAAGTATGACCTTCTTGGATTATTCTTCTCTTGGGTAGCTAGCCCTCAAAGAATATCGGTCCCCGACTACTCTTATCTTGAATGCCCTAACACATTCTCAAAGAGTATCGAATGCCAGACGATTACCCAATCCTCCATTCTGTCTTCCCAAGTGAAGACCAGAATGATGTGTGTATCTCTCCCTCTCAACTAGGGAGTACCTATTCCACAAGGGAATGTACTCATTCCTATACAAGGAATGTACCTAAGCTCATTCTTAGGAATTACCAAGTTTCTTCCAAGTAAGAAACTTATCACCAGGCTCCCTCTTAACGAGGGACCTCCAGCAGCAATGGTGAGACACCCAGCTTCTCATGAAGAATTCTTGCCCTTGATGTCATGGATTTCGATATTCAGGAATCTTCAACTTTTAGCTTCATAGGGCACAGATCATCCATCACTTTCATCCACAAGTCATGTCAGCTATCAGAAAGTAATTCATTAAACTTTCTTGTCTGGTCCACTTTTATGCCATGCTGCTTTCCTTCGAATCATCTCTAAGGATTATACATCTTTTCTCATGATTAACAACCCTCAGTGATGATCTTTCACCATGACATCTTCCTGTAGGCATCGACATCCTCTATTCAGAGTGATACATCTCCTAATGATATGTTTTGCCAAGGGTCTTTCTTCTTTACTAGACTTTCGTCAAGAGTTTACTTATCTTCCCAGGAGATCTCTTAGTCACATCTTTTTGGCTTTCAGATGATAACTGCCTCTTGACATGGTTGCATTTCACGATCTCTTACTTTCTGCACATTCTCCATTTCCAGGAACTTACAAATTTTCAGTTTCTCGTTCATATACAACCACCTCATATTCCATGAGGACATATTATGTTGATTTCATCTGTCAGTGCACTGAGAGATCCTTCTTCATAGATCATACTTCTAAATATGGAAGTTTATTACCTGCAACCATATGACATGACTTCATAGCATCCAGTAACAACATATATATTCACATATCTCATACCTATTTTACTTGAGTCATCCTGTAGCAATTTCTCTAGAATGAAGAGTTTCATTCCTTTGGCCTGCTGCATCAATACGTCATCACATCCCAGAAATCTGTCTTCATGATGACCCTTGATCTTGATGACTGCTTTACTTTAGTAATGTTATCAGAGAGGTTTTCTAGAAGCTGTTTCACCGAGAGCTCCTTTCATGCTTCTATTGTGATGCTTATTAATGTACATTGCTTCCTATCACACTATTTTGCAACCAATCAGAAATCACTTAAAGAGAAAGATGATCTCAATCATGATAGAGATTTCTCGCTTCCTCTTTCTTAGATTTCTTAGCATCAGGTTCTTCCCTTTCATTAGTGACATGGGCTTCTTCCTTTTTCCTCTTGTCCTTTCTAGATTTAGGACAATCTCTTTTATAATGCCCAAGTTCATTACATCCAAAGCATTGTACGTTGTCCATATTCCGAGGGCCAAATTTTCCGAATCTTCCTTTCTTCCTATATGAGGCTGCAAAGGCATGACTCTCTTCACCTGGTCCTGTATCAGGTTTGGCCTTTAGTCTTGTTTCCTCTATTTTACATAGAGACCATAAATCATTGAATGGGGTGGCTTCTTTCTCCCCATATAAACTAGAAGTGAAGTTTCCCCATTCCTATGGTAGAGCATTCAACACCACTGTAGTCATCTCAGTGTCAGACATTACTTCTCCCAGTTCTTGCAGTTGATCTCTTCTTTCGTAAATCGTCATAAAGTATGGAGTGATTCCTTCTTCCCTTGATAATTTCATTTTGTATAGTTCTCATCTCAGAGAGATTGCTTCTCTTGTAGTACTCACAAAAAATAGCTCCACCAATTTCTTATATATTTCTTTTGTAGACTTTAGTTTTGATACATAAGGAATGAGTGAGTCCTTAATGGATTCTATGAGAATCCTTTGGGCTCTAATTTCTCCCTTCATGTACTTGGCATGAGTTGGAGCATTTTCTTTTGGGGGTTGAACTGTAGATCCTTCGATATAGTCCATAACTTTGTCTTCAATTAAATTCAATTCTGTCCTCTTATTCCATGCACCAAAGTTTGATGACCCAACCAACTTGTTGCTTTCTTTACAATAAGGCATCTTGACAGATTTAAATAAGGGCATAGATACTTACTTGAGTAGTGGCTTGCAACTTCCTTGATGATGTTTTGAAGATGAAGTCAAGAGCTTCTTCTAAGATAGAAATCTTCAATGTAGGTGTATTTGAATCCTTGATGATAAAGGATATTTTCAGAAGTTGATGTCCTCCTCAAACAATGTGTAATATTCCCAATTAGCGATAGCTAATTGGAAATATTAATTTTGACCAAGTTTGCTTTATTATAGTCGGAGCATGAATAAAGTGAGTAAAATATTAATTAACTCACTTAGGATAAAACACTTTCCTAAAGTCCACATCGAAATTAAGAGAGTGGGGCTTAGTGGCCAAGTGGACAACGCAGGAGAGGGACGCAGACCACGTGGGCAGCGTGGGGCCTACTTCACGTAGATGAGGGAGACAGCGTGGGTCAAGGAGCACGTGGAGGTGGTGGGGCCTAGAGAGAGAGAGGCCCAACGTTATAAAAGGGAGGAGAGCCCCCTCATTTGGTCATTCATGTTTATGCATATTGAGCTAGTCATTTCAACTTGGAGCACGCTGGCTGTTTAGCTTGTCTGCAGTACTATTCAGTACATCGGGTGTCTCCATTCGGAGATCCCACCCTCAGCCCCGGGAGACTTCGAGTGCTTGCTCGGGTGAGGTATTTCCATCAGCATTTTGCAGGAGGATCGAGGTTTGCATTCGTAGAGGAGTAGAGCATTCAGAGACTGCGCAGTCTTGAGAGGGAGGACGCAGAGCTCCGGATTAGCATGGTTTTGGAGGATTCATGCTAGAGGATTGAGCAAGGGGCCAACCCTTGCCTATTGGAGGCATTTGGCAGAGTGGGAGGCCATATTTTGGAGGATTGCATTCAACACCAGTGTGGCTCTTGGGAGGATAGCGTAGATCCTCAAGGGAGGCATTTTCGGGGGTCAACCATTTCCGAAACGCTCTCTAGGCTTTTCTGGGTATTGTGAGTAGAGGCCGATTCCGGAGTTTCAACTTCTTTTGAGTAGGGGAGCAGCCCCAAATACTCATTTTTTTCCAGCAGTAGCAGCAGCACGACAGTATTCTAGCAGCTTGGACGCAAAGCAGAGAGCAGCCATTTCCATTGATATTCTGAGAGTATTCCTACACTTGCCTGGTGCAAGTCGAGGTGCCATCACTTTGATCACCTCTTGTACTCATTTCTATTTCTCAGTATAATAAAATGGCTTAGCATTCTCTCTATTTCATGTGTATCTGCTTCATAAACTGTTTCTAGCATTTTATATCTTGTTGTATGCTTTGTATTACTGTTTATTTCCCTTTTGGGATATTACAGTGGTATCCGAGCTCATAGACTTGGCCCAGCCTGTGGGGGAAGTTGTCTATGACACTGGGAGAAAAGCCGTATATTTGCTACAGGGGTAGGAAGTACCGTGACCGAGAATGTAGGTTGGAAATCACCTACGGAGAGGGTGACTGCGTTCCACTAGTGGACGCAGAGCAGGAGGAGCCGATGGCAGATGATAGTGATGCGAAACAGTTTGGGGAAATGCTCCTCAAGTCAATACAGGATCTGTCAAGGCAGATTGAGGTGATGGGTCAGAGATTCATTGCTGTGGAGGCTAGACAGTGTGAAACCCCAAGGGGTTTTGAGATTGGTGAGGGATCAAGCACATCCCACCATTTGCAAGAGCGTGATGCTACTCAGCACATGGCATCACATGCGCCCACACGTTCCACTATGCCCACTTTTCTGGCTGTAGATACAGGGGCGGGAGCACAGCAGGAGCCGGAGCCGGAGCCGGAGCCTGGCCACATAGGTAATTACTTTGCTGAGTACCAGGCATACGGGCAGGAGTTCAGGGATGCCCTTTCATTTCGAGATTTTGTCCAGCTCCAGCGGGACAACCGGCCCCGTGACCATCACAGAGGACACTGGCATTATCACGAGGGTGACACCTAGTGTACGATGAGTAGGTTCCATTTTCCTATGTTTGATGGCTCATCAAACAGTTCGGCAAAGGCTTGGGTGGAGAAGCTGGACATCTACTTCCAGCTCAACCAGATGTCGGAGACGGAGGCCATCAAGGTGGCAGCGCTGCATCTGGATGGCGAGGCCTAGGATTGGTGGTTCCACGGGATGGTTACACTCGGGCATTCGACAGTGACAACATATGCCGAGTTCACACGGAGATTGATAGAGAGGTTTGATCGGAGGGATCCGAAGGAGCACTTTGTTGAGCTGACAAAGCTCAAACAGACCGGGAATTTGGACACATATATCTCAGATTTCCTGAGACTTTCGGTGATGGTGCCAGATCTATTCGCGGCACGGATGATTTACATGTTCATTGATGGGCTAGCAGAGCCGCTTCGGGGATTGGTCAGATCCACTAGACCAACCACACTCCATGATGCAGTTGGCAGGACCCGGGACTTACAGGATGCCTTACTTAGGACCAGGACACCTTACCCCTAGAGACAGGCTTTCCAGCCTAAGGGGAAGGATGTGAGGATTCCGCCTCCAAGGGGGAATCAGGGTAGAGGACAGTTGGATGATGATGCCAGGAGGGAGTTGAAAAAGAAGAGGTTGTGTTTTACCTGTTAGGAGCCGTGGGCATCGGGACACAGATGTGCGGCTGGCAAAGCACATTATATTGAGGTCTTCTCCGAGAGCAGTGGGGAAGAAGATGAGTATGATGACGCAGGGGCAGGGGGCAGCTATTCAATGCGGGATCATTTGCCACCTCCACCACTAGGAGCAGGAGGTGCGGCCTTTGCACCTACCGGAGGGACGCTTGCAGCATTGCGAGGAGTTCCCAAGTATCTGACACTGCGCGTCCGAGGTACAGTGTGGGGGCAGCGGGTATCAGTACTGGTGGATAGTGGGGCAATCCACAACTTCATCGATGCACAAATGGTAGAGCAGAGAGGCATACAGACAAAGAGCTTCGATGGGTTTTCAGTGTTGGTCCCAGGAGATCAGACGATGCAGTGTGCCAGATATGTCCTAGCGCTAGCAGTGACGATGGGTACTTACACAGTGACTGACCACTTTTTCGTGGTTAACATACCGGATACCAATGTGGTATTGGGAGTACAGTGGCTGATCATGTTGGAAATGTTGTCATTGATGGCAAAGGAGGCAGCATGTTGGAAATGTTGTCATTGATGGCAAAAGGAGGCAACAGAGGTAGAGACAGAAAAAGGATAGTAGCAGAAGAAAAGGGGAAGAGAGCAGGTCTTTGGTCAATGGTTTAGTCACATTTACAGGGAGCATGAGAAGAACAAAGGGAGAGTTTATTTACAGAGACAGGGCAGCAAAAAGAAAATCAAAGCAGCGCAAAGGAGATAGCATAGATGGCAACTGTTGAAATAAAATGGTCAAATAGCAGAGGAGAACATAGAGAAAGGAGGTAGAACCAGAGGAGGCAGAGCATTAGAGGAGGAGACAGAGAATATAGAGGCAGAGATGAAACAGTCGAGCAGCAGAGGCAGAGGCAGACTCGTTAACAAACATTGAAATAACCAAGCAGAGACGGAACCCTGAGGGAAATGGAACCAAGCGTTTAGCAGTAAAAACCTAATGAAGTCGGGTCTTAAACCTTGAGGTAGCGTTGAATTAACATATTAATGAAACAGGGTTTACATACTAGAAAGCGCTGAAGAATCAACTTTATATGTATAAACTTATATATTAAATGCTGAAGAAATAAGTTGAACAGAGATTATATGCATATGAAAATAACAAAGGCGCGAAGCTTTTGTTGGAATGGAACCATGACTTTAAGCAGAACCTCGACCATGAACAGTAAAACCGGAGGGCCACAAAACCAGTGGGTTCTCGTGTCAATTGAAGTGGTAAGTTGTATTACCAAAATGAACGTGATATATGTCATTGAAGGACATGTGTCCTCAGGCGGTTTTGTAAAAAAACTTTTTTTGCGTGATTTTGGAGAATTATGAAGCGAGCATTTAAGTTGCGCGATATTGCGCGTCGTCCGTTGGATCATCGGAGTCGATGTGATAAACTGTCAGCCGTTGGATGCAAGTGGTGCATTAATTAGTGGGCCCGAATCAACAGTTGTATTGCTAATTGAAACTTAACTCAAATGTTAAGTCGTATGTTGTGGGACCACATGCAAATGCATGTGTGGACTTTGGTTGGATGCATATTGATACATTTTGAAAGGCCTAAGGTTTAATACCAAAGACAAGGATTAATATATATAAACCTTGAGTGAATGCTATAAGCTCGGGAGTATGTAATTAGAAGAGCCGGAACCCTTTGTTGCATTAAGACTAAGGTTTCAATAAAGAACATGGCTAAGTCTATGCTGGGAGCGGAAACATTAAACGAACTACGAAGCCCGAGAGGTTATATATATATTAGTGCTGGGCTTACGTCTAAGTCCAAGACTTAATATAATGTTGACAGAAGATATTGTGTGTGTAGGGTGGGAACCCCCTACATATTATTCCGAGAATCATAACCCAAGCTGGAGGATATATAAACCGTATTCCAAGAATCATAACCCAAGTTGGAGGATACATTAAAGCTGAAGCAGAAATTTTATATATATATGCAGCGCCCTATATATGTTGCGCTTTATATACAAAAGACCAAAACATACATATATACATATATGTAAAGCGCTCTATTGTTCGAGAATAATACCAACAAAGTCTTATATTGTGGGACCCTCACCAATTGCATCGGAGAAACTTGGCAGCGGAACATGTTAACAAAAAGATGCGATTGCAATTGAGTTCCGGACCCGATGGGTATATGAAGTATGATTCAAACATGTTTAAGTTCCGCCATCAAAATAGGCCATCGCATCGGAATGAGGCAGAACATTGGAGCACTATATTGAAAGCTGCGATTGCGATGATCGCATCAGGTCCTTCGCAAATGCATCAATTGCAATCGGAAGTGTTCAGTTGCGATTGATCGCATCGGCACAATAAAGTGCAGTGAACAATGAATCATCGGATCAGAGTGATCGCATCGGAGCATCAGAGCATAGGAATATTGGAACATGCAACTGGAAGTTGCGATTGCGATTAATCACAATTGGAAGCAGTCAAGGGGTGATGTATTGCATCGGAGAATAATGCAAGCTCGGCAAGTGGGCCCGAAAGGGCATTTTATGTATTAAAATGATTCATTATTGTTATATTGCCAAGAGTTATCTGAGTTATATAATGCGGCAGTTTATATGTTAAAACTCTGTATAATTATGCCGAGAGTTGAAATTGTGTTATATATAAAAAGTGCTGTTACAGATACATGGCAGTTACACCACGACAGTGAACAGGAGATCAAACAGAGCCGAAAAGACAAACACAGTCACAAAAAAGACAAACTCGGTAATCCAAAACTGAATGGGTTGATCTGTAATCCTCATTGTAACTGAGTATATACGTTTCTGATTGATTTAAATTGTTTGTGATGCACTGGCAAGTCTCTGTAGGAAATAAAACTCCACTGTAAAACTGATAGTTGTATAAATTGTTGAGATTTTCTGAATGAGCTGGAAAAATACGTGAGGAGGCAGAATGCAAAGAGTCAGGACTATTCACTTTGAATTCCCTGTGGAATACGAACTGTTATGAGGCAAACTGTATAAAGCATATCACATTGATGTGCAAAGAGAGGTTAGAGAGAGTGAGTATAGAGAATGCAGAGTATGGAAAATTGAGGCTGAGAAGATAAGGAAGAGAGGAGCAGAAAGAGATGCTACAGAACAGAGCTGATATCTGAGGTAAATCAGCAAACATTTCTTTTGATAAATTGAGGAAGTTGGAGCTTCCCTATCAAGTTGAAGCTTGATAGTTGTCACTTGTAGCTGATTGAGGTTGGAGCCTCCTGTAGGTTGGTGCCTACAGAAAAACAGTGGTGAGAGGGAGTTGGAGCTTGCCTTTGCATCACAACAATAATGAGATGTGGTTTTCTCCCTTCATGGGTTTCCACTTATATCTGCTATCTCTATGTGTGTTGCCTATGTGTTGATATGATCTACCCAATCTGCTTAATGTTTGCTGCTTTCATAATAAGTTTGGTGTCTCATTAATTTAATACTTGCTGCAACATATTAAGACTGTTCACATAGTAAAGTTGGTTAGAAAATTAAGCTGTAAATAAGTTGATGAAAAATTTAAAAATCTGATGTATGTGTTAAATTGATTCACCCCCACCCCCCCTCTCAATTTAACTAAGGATTCAACAATTGGTATTAGAGCCAAGTTCCTTTGTACCAGTTTAACCACTGAAAGGAGATCCTAGGTCCCCAGGATGGCTAGTCAAGAAGAAGGTTCAACCAATAAAGCCCCTTTTTTCACCGGTGCTAATTATGCCTTCTAGAAAATCAGAATGAGACCATACATAATGTCTCTAGGAATAGAGGTTTGGGCTACTGTAGAATTTGGATATGCCCCAAAGGCAACTGACCCAGACAGAGAAGCTAAACAAGAATTTGTAGCAAATGGAAAGGCCATGAATGCAATCTTAAGTGGACTTTGTGAGGCTGAGTTTATCAAAATAATGCACAGTAAGACTGCCAAAGATATGTGGGATACTCTTGAAAACATCCATGAGGGAAATAAAAAGGTAAAGACCGCCAAACTTCAAGTATATAGAGCTCAATTTGAAAATTTAAAAATGAATGATGATGAAGATGTTGGCAGCTTCTTCCTAAGAGTTGCAGAAATTGTTAACAATATGAAAGCTCTTGGAGAAACTATATCAGAATGTGTAATTGTACAAAAGATTCTAAGATCTCTTCCACCCAGCTTTAACCCCAAGGTTTCTGCCATAGAAGAAACAGCTAATTGGGAAACCTTGACCATGAACCAGCTACTTGGAAATCTAACAGCCTATGAGATGAGGCTCCCATAGAAGAAGCCAAGTACGAGGGAGGCAGCTTTTAAAACAGAAAAGAAGAAAGAAGAAAAGGAAGACATATGCTCTTGCTCTGATGAAGAAGAGGCTAAATTTGTCAAGAAACTGGATAGAGGCTTAGGTAAATACAAAGGTAAACTTCCTTTCAAATGCTTTAACTGTGGAAGAGATGGACACTATGCTGCTAAGTGCCCTCACAAGAAAGTTAGGAATTAGGCTCAAGAATCAGAGAAAAATACATCAAAGAATTGGCAAAAAGGAAAGAAATTCAGTAGAAAATCTTTCTATGCTCAACAAGACAGCAGTGCATTTGAAGACTCAGATGACCCCTCAAGTGAAGAAGGAACCTTTGAATTTTTACTGATGGCCATAGAAGAACTTGAAGGACTCCTGCTAGAAGATGAAGAAGAAGGTGAAGTTGACCTTGAGGGGGAGCTAAGAAGTGCCCTGGAGGAGATTGACAGACTCAAACTGAAGTGCAGAAAACAAAAGGACATTCTCCTCAAGTATGTAAGAGAAGAGCAAAATTCAGAAGTCCTCATGCAGCTGAAGGTAGAGCTTGAAGAAGCCAAGAAGATAGAAGACATGTTACTTCAGCAAATCAAGGATAAAACTCGGGAACAAGAGAAGCTGGAAGAAGAAGTAGTACGTCTGAGGAAGAAATTAGAAAAAGCTCAAAGGAAAGTGTCTACAAATTCTTCTCAAACAACAAGCTCTGGTAAGTTGAACGAAATTTTGGATGCTCAAAGATCTCCTCTTATAAAAACTGGACTAGGCTATGAAGGAGAATCAAGTAAAAGCAAAGAAAAGGAAAACAAAAACATTATTTTTGTAGAAGCAAAGAAGGCTGATGAAGCAACTCAAATAATTCCTACAAAAGAAGAAACATGTAATGAGGGAGACAAAGATCCGAAGAAACCTCTAATAACAAAGAATGCAATAAATACTAAGACAATAGAAAAATGATCATATACCCCTGAGTATGTCAAATTTGGAAGCCATCAAAGGAGATTCTTCCCTCCTATGAAAAATGCTACCTGTTATGTCTGCCACAAGCTGGGACACATTGCTGCATACTGTCATACAAGGAGGAGTAATTCAAACCAGCAAAAGATGCAAACAGTGAAGAGATTGCCTTAAGAAAACAAATGGAGAAGACAACCTCACATCAGGTATGCAAATAGTTTCTATGGTTACTGTTTTTATTGTAAGGAATTTGGCCATAAAATCATTGAGTGCAGAAAATATGGACAAAGATTGATGCTCAACACCTCAAGGAGGTTTATGAATCAAGGAAATTTTACTCATACACACAATTCTGCAAAAATCATAATCAAATGCTGTGTATGCAATAAAATTGGACACATGCCTTCCAAATATCCTCTTAGAAGATGTAGTTCATCATCTCACAAAAGATACCAAACAAAAGGATGCTTCCAGTGGAAAAAGAAGGTGAATAAATGTGACTTGGCTCTAACTACTCAAGACCTGAAAAGCCAGTGGTATTTGGACAGTGGCTGCTCAAAACATTTGACTGGAGATAGAAGCAAGTTTATAACTTTTGATGAAAAGAAATTTGGCAATGTTACTTTTGGCAATGATAAATCAGGAAAAATCAAAGGAAAAGGCTCAGTCAGCCTAGATAATGGCAGAGGAAAGGCCCAAGATGTACTATTTGTAGATGGGCTAAAAGAAAACTTGCTGAGTATCAGTCAAATGTGTGATAAAGGCTGTGAAGTTCTTTTTAGAGCACAAGACTGTGAAGTCAGATCATGCACCACAGGTAAGACTCTGCTCAAAGGAGTTCAGACAGAGAGTAGATGAAGCATGCCATCTTAGCAAACTTGAGGAGTCATGGTTATGGCATAAGAGGTTGGGACATCTCAGCTTCGATCATATCAACAGACTGAGCAAGAAGAAAGATGTCCGAGACATTCCAGAAATAAGAAGGCCTTCTAATACGATATGCAAATCTTGTTAATTGGGCAAACAGACCCGCACATCATTTAAGGCCAAAGATGAGTTATCAACAAGAAGACCACTCTAGCTTGTGCGCATGGATCTGTGTGGACCTGCAAGAACTAAAACACCAAGTGGAGAATCCTACTTCATGCTGATAATAGATGATTTCTCCAAAATGACATTGTTTGCATTTCTTAAGAATAAATGGAAGCTCTGGAGAAATTCAAAATATTTAAAGCTTTAGCAGAAAATCAAACAGGATGCAAGCTAAAATGCATCAGATCAGACAGAGGAGGTGAGTTCATAGATTATGACTTTGCAGACCTATGCAATGAACATGGGATAAAGCAACAATTTACTATTGCAGGGACACCTCAGTAGAATGGAGTAGCAGAGAGACAAAACAGGTCTGTACAACAAATTGCCAGAGCCATGATGCAAGAGAGTAATATTCCTCAAGCCTTCTGGGCAGAAGTAGTACACACAGCCGTGCATATCCTTAACAAAGCTCATTTAAGGCCAAGCAGTGACAAGACTCCCTATGAACTATGGCATGGTAAACCAACTTCAATCAAGCACTTTAGAATCTTTAGAAGCAAGTGTTACATAAAGAATAATGATGAAAACCTTGGGAAATTTGATGCAAGAGAAGATGAAGGGATATTTCTAGGATATGCATCCAAAAGTAGAGGGTACAGGTGCTACAACAAGACTCTTCGAAAAATTGTAGAAAGCATTGACGTGAGATTTGATGAAGAACTTCCAAACAATACAAGAGGTACAGACTGTAGCAGTCCTTCAGACAACCATGAATAAGAAAACCAAGATGATGATGAAACAAGCAAGATAACAGAAGATGCTGAACTGAGCTCTAAAGCCCCCTCAAGATACACTCAGAAGAACCATCCTGAAGATCAGATCATTGGAGACAAGAGAGTAGGGGCCCAGACAAGAAAGCAGCTAACTGAACAGACAGAAGAGGTATCCATAGCCATGCTATCACAAATAGAGCCAAAGAAGTTTGAAGAAGCCAGCAAGGACAAGTATTGGGTGAATGCTATGAATGAAGAATTGGACCAAATTGAGAAGAACAATACCCGGGAACTAGTTCCTAGACCCACTGAGAAAAATGTCATAGGCTCAAAATGGGTATTCAAAAATAAAATGAATGAGCAAGGACAGGTAATCAGGAATAAAGCCAGACTTGTCTGCAAAGGATATTCACAAATCGAAGGACTTGATTACGATGAAACATTTGCCCCTGTAGCCAGAATGGAAGCTATTAGAATGTTTCTAGCCTTTGCATGCTACCAAGACTTCAAGGTATATCAAATGGATGTGAAATCTGCATTTCTGAATGGAGATCTAGAAGAAGAAGTCTACATGGAACAACCAGAAGGCTTCTCACTAACAGACAAAGAAGACTATGTATGCAAACTGAAGAAGGCTCTATATGGACTAAAACAAGCTCCTCGTGCTTGGTACTCAAGGCTGGATAAATACTTGCAAAAACGAGGCTTTAAGAGAGGAGGAGTAGACAACAATCTATACATAAAAGCCCATGAAAATGAACTCCTGATTGTTGTAGTATATGTTGATGACATTATGTTTGGAAGCAACAAAGATGAACTAGAAAAAGGGCTTGCTAAGGAGATGAATTCAGAGTTTGAGATGTCTATGATTGGAGAGCTTAGTTTCTATTTAGGACTTCAAATTCAGCAAAAGAACACAGGTACATTCATCTCACAGGAAAAATACTTAAAAGAAATGTTGAAAAAGTTCAAAATGGAAGATTGCAAACCTGTGTCAACTCCCATGATCATGGGATGCAAGCTATGTGCTGATGATGGATCTGCTGATATAGATCAAAGACTCTACAGATCCATGATAGGAAGTCTGCTGTACCTGACAGCATCAAGACCAAACATCATGCTAGCAGTAGGACTTGTGGCTAGATATCAAGCAGCACCAAAGCAAAATCATCTTCTAGCAGTCAAAAGAATATTTAGATATCTACAAGGAACAATACAGTGTGGGCTATGGTATCCAAAAGGAAAAAGCTTCACTTTGACAGCATACACAGACGCAGATTGGGCCAACTGTGTGGATGACAGGAAAAGCACAAGTGGAGGTGCATTCTATCTAGGAGAAAGTCTGGTAGCATGGCTAAGCAAAAAACAAACATCTATTTCTCTATCTACAGCAGAAGCAGAATACATAGCAGCAGCAACACGCTGCACACAAGTCATGTGGATGAAGCAAACACTCCAAGACATGAAGGTAAGCATTGACGAACCTATCTCTATCAAATGTGACAATACAAGTGCTATAAGCATATCAAAAAATCCTGTGCTTCATTCAAAAACTAAACATATCCCAATCAAGTATCATTTTCTTCGAGAACAAGTAGCTCAGTAGGTAGTGAAGTTGGAGTATGTGCCAACAAAAGAACAGACAACAGATATATTTACCAAACCTCTTGCTAGAGAACCATTTGAATATTTGAGAGATAGACTAAGGTTAGTATCTGTAGATGCTACTCTCTGATATGAAGAGAAAACATAGTTTCAGGGGGAGAACAGAAACGAAAATATCATTCTAGGGGGAGATCAGTTAGGAAAGAAAGCATGAAACGGGTCCTCAAGATCAGTGCAACATGGGCGAGAGTTAAAAGCACACTGAAAAATGAGCAACCCCTTGCCATTGATGTCAAAGGGGGAGACTGTTGGAAATGTTGTCATTGATGGCAAAGGAGGCAGCTGAGGCAGAGACAGACAAAGGACAGCAGCAGAGGCAAAGGGGAAGACAGTAGGTCTTTGGTGAATGGTTTAGTCACATTTACAGGGAGCATGAGAAGAATAGAGGGAGAGTTTATTTACAGAGATAGGGCAGCAAAAATAAAAGCAAAGCACCGCAAAGGAGACAACATAGATGGCAACTATTGAAATAAAATGGTCAAGCAGCAGAGGCGGACACAGAGAAAGGAGGCAGAACCAGAGGAGGCAGAGCAGCAGAGGAGGAGGCAGAGAATACAGAGGCAGAGATAAAACAGTCGAGCAGCAGAGGCAGAGGTAGAGCCGTTAACAAACAGTGAAATGACCAAGCAGAGACGGAACCCTAAGGGAAATGGAACCAAGCGTTTAGCAGTAAAAACCTAATGAAGTCGGGTATTAAACCTTGAGGTAGCGTTGAATTAACATATTAATGAAACAGGGTTTACATACTAAAAAGTGCCGAAGAAATAACTTTATATGTATAAACTTATATATTAAACGCTGAAGAAATAAGTTGAACAGAGATTATATGCATATGAAAATAACAAAGGCGCGAAGCTTTTGTTGGAATGGAACCATGACTTTAAGCGGAACCCCGACCATGAACAGTAAAACCAGAGGGCCACAAAATCAGTGGTTTCGCACGTCGATTGAAGTGGTAAGCTGTATTACCAAAATGAACGCGATATATGTCATTGAAGGACACGTGTCCTTAGGCGGTTTTGTAAAACAACTTTTTTCGTGTGATTTTGGAGAATTACGAAGCGAGCATTTAAGTTGCGCGATATTGCGCATCGTCTGTTGGATCATCGAAGTCGATGCGATAAATTGTCAGCCGTTGGATGCAAGTGGTGCGTTAATTAGTGGGCCCGAATCAACAGTTGTATTGCTAATTGAAACTTAACTCAAATGTTAAGTCGTATGTTGTGGGACCACAGGCAAATGCGTGTGTGGAATTTGGTTGGATGCATATTGATACATTTTGAAAGGCCTAAGGTTTAATACCAAAGGCAAGGATTAATATATATAAACCTTGAGTGAATGCTATAAGCTCGGGAGTATGTAATTAGAAGAGCCGGAACCCTTTGTTGCATGAAGACTAAGGTTCAAATAAAGAACATGACTAAGTCTATGCTGGGAGCAGAAACATTAAACGAACTACGAAGCCCGAGGGGTTATATATATATAGATATTAGTGCTGGGCTTATGTCTAAGTCCAATACTTAATATAATGTTGACAGAAGATATTGTGTGTGTAGGGTGGGACCCCCCTACATATTATTCCGAGAATCATAACCCAAGCTGGAGGATCTATAAACCGTATTCCGAGAATCATAACCCAAGTTGGAGGATACATTAAAGCTGAAGCAGAAAGTTTATATATATATGCAGTGCCCTATATATGTTGCGCTTTATATACAAAGGACCAAAACATACATATGTACATATATGTAAAGCGCTTTATTGTTCGGGCATAATACCAACAAAGTCTTATATTGTGGGACCCTCACTAATCGCAT
The DNA here is from genome assembly GCA_034641835.2 of Pinus albicaulis. Classification (NCBI taxonomy): domain Eukaryota; kingdom Viridiplantae; phylum Streptophyta; class Pinopsida; order Pinales; family Pinaceae; genus Pinus; species Pinus albicaulis. Next base: position 924,041,898 of record CM076574.1, on the reverse strand, counting down.
CGGAGAAACTTGGCAGCGAAACATGTTAACAAAAAGATGCGATTGCGATTGAGTTCCGGATCCGATGGGTATATGAAGTATGATTCAAACATGTTTAAGTTCCGGCATCAAAATAGACCATCGCATCGGAAAGAGGCTGAACATCGGAGCACTATATTGAAAGCTGCGATTGCGATGATCGCATCGGGTCCTTCGCAAATGCATCAATTGCAATCGGAAGTGTTCAGTTGCGATTGATCGCATCGACACAATAAAGTGCAGTGAACAGTGAATCATCGGATCGGAGTGGTCGCATCGGAGCATTGGAGCATAGGAATATCAAAACATGCAACTGGAAGTTGCGATTGCGATTAATCACAATCGGAAGCAGTCAAGGGGTGATGCATTGCATTGGAGAATAATGCAAGCTCGGCAAGTGGGCCCGAAAGGGCATTTTATGTATTAAAATGATTCATTATTGTTATATTGCCAAGAGTTATCTGAGTTATATAACGCGACAGTTTATATGTTAAAACTCTATATAATTATGCTGAGAGTTGAAATTGCGTTATATATAAAAAGCGCTGTTACAGATACATGGCAGTTACACCACGACAGTGAATAGGAGATCAAACAGAGCTGAAAAGACAAACACAGTCACAGAAATGACAAACTCGGTAATCCAAAACTGAATGGGTTGATCTGTAATCCTCATTGTAACTGAGTATACACGTTTCTGATTGATTTATATTGTTTGTGATGCACTGGCAAGTCTCTGTAGGAAATAAAACTCCACTGTAAAACTGATAGGTGTATAAATTGTTGAGATTTTCTGAATGAGCTGGAAAAATAAGTGAGGAGGCAGAATGCAAAGAGTCAGGGCTATTCACTTTGAATTCCCTGTGGAATACGAACTGTTATGAGGCAAACTGTATAAAGCATATCACATTGATGTGTAAGGAGAGGTTAGAGAGAGTGAGTATAGAGAATGAAGAGTATGGAAAATTGAGGCTGAGAAGATAAGGAAGAGAGGAGCAGAAAGAGATACTACAGAACAAAGCTGATATCTGAGATAAATCAGCAAACATTTCTTTTGATAAATTGATGAAGTTGGAGCTTCCCTATCAAGTTGAAGCTTGATAGTTATCAGTTGTAGCTGACTGAGGTTGGAGCATCCTGTAGGTTGGTGCCTGCAGAAAAACAGTGGTGAGAGGGAGTTGGAGCTTGCCTTTACATCACAACAATAATGAGATGTGGTTTCCTCCCTTTATGGGTTTCCACTTATATCTGCTGTCTCTATGTGTGTTGCCTATGTGTTGATATGATCTACCCAATCTGCTTAATGTTTGCTGCTCTCATAATAAGTTTGGTGTCTCATTAATTTAATACTTGCTGGAACATATTAAGACTGTTCACATAGTAAATTGGTTATAAAATTAAGTTGTAAATAAGTTGATGAGAAATTTAAAAAGCTGATGTATGTGTTAAACTGATTCACCCCCCCCGCTCTCAGTTTAACTAAGGATTCAACATAGCAGAGGCAGAGATAGACAAAGGATAGCAGTAGAAGCAAAGCAGCGCAAAGGAGACAGCATAGAAACGGTTGAACAACAGAGGACGTAGAGACAGAGAAAGGAAGTAGAACCAGAGGAGGCAGAGCAGCAGAGACAGAGAATACAGATGCAGAAATGAAACGGTCGAGCAGCGGATGCAGAGACAGAGAATACAGAGGCAGAGCCGTTAACAAGCAGTGAAATGGACAAGCAAAGGCGGAACCGAGGCTCTGTGTATAAGGGGTAATACCAAGAATTAAACAATAAAAATCTAATACAATTAGGTGTTAAACCTTATGATAGCGTTATATTAAAATAACAATGGAACAGGGTTCATATATATCAAAGTGCTGAAGAAAGGTATATAATGAAATCAAGAAGGGTTTATATATATTATAGTTTGAGCAGAGCTTATATAATGAAGGCGCGAAATTCTTTATTAAAGCGGAACCCTAAGTGTGAACAGTAAAACCAGAGGTAAGCAAACCGATAGTATCGCGCGATGTCAAAAATGGTAGTTGGAATTCTCAAAAAGAATGCGATATGTGTCATTGAAGGACACGTGTCCTCAGGCGGTTTTGTAAAACAACTTTTTTGCGCAAATTTGAAGTGTTAACCCTCGTACCAATAAAAAACGCGATATGGTATGACATCCATTGGATCATTGGAGTCGATGCGATAAACTGTCCGCCGTTGGATGCAAGAGGCGTGTTAATAGAGGTGGGCCCCAGGAACGTACATGTGTTAAAATATGTATCGGGCTTGATATCTATTGCAATATTGGATATATAGTAAAGTTGAGTGCACATATAAGAATGGGTTATGTGCGGATTATATATTTGATGCAAGTTAATACATTATGTTATGCTGAGGGTTAAAACCATGGTCGAGAATTGACTTAGGCTTTTATATATATATGTTCAAAGGGTGTTGTCAAGTGGAACGTACTAAAAGTGCAGAGCTTATCAAACACATGTGGGCTCCATGGAGTGGTTGTGTATTAAAATGTCACGTTGGGTCTAGTTATAAGTTGATAGTGCGGTGGTGGCATATATACAAATGCACGAGTAATGCGCTAACCAAAGTTGTGGTTTGGACTCATAATATATCATACGAAGGGTAAGCCTGGAGCATATATATATATATATATATAGAGTGGGTCAAACTTTGCCAGGGTGAGAGCCTTTGGTTTATTGAGCTATTAAAGGTTGATTTCATATATGTATGTTGAAATAAGTTGGTATGCGGATATATAAGCTGGGGGATCGAAAACCTTATGTTAATGCATGCATATAAACCAAAGTTAATACGCAAGTGGGACCCCTACATAAAATTCCGAGAATCACAACCCAAGTTGGAGTATACATAAAGACTGAAGCAACAAAGTATACTTATATATGTAGCGCTTTATAAACAAGGGGCCAAAGTATATATATACATATATGTGAAGCGCTCTATTGTTCGGGCCTAATACAAACAAAGTCTTATAAGGTGGGACCCGAGTCACGAATCGCATTGGAGAAAAGTTGGCAGCAGAACATGTTAACCAAAAGTTGCGATTGCGCTTGAGTTCCGGACCCAATATGTTTTAAACAATGATTCATATATGTTTGAGTTCCGGCATCAAAGTGAACAGTGTTACATCGCATCGGAGCGATTCATTGCATTGGCACATCAAAGTGAACAGTGTTACATCGCATCGGCACATCAAAGTGAACAGTGATTGATCGCATCGGAGAAGGAGCAGAGCATCAGAACATATAAATGGTAGTTGCGATTGCGATTAATCGTAGTCGGAAGTATTCGAGAGGTGATACATCGCATTGGAGAAGGAGCAGAGCATCAGAACATATAAATGGAAGTTGCGATTGCGATTAATCGCAATCGGAAGTAGTCGAGAGGTGATACATCGCATCGGAGCATAGAGCAAGTTCGGCAAGTGGGCCCGTAAGGGCATTTTATGTATTAAAACGATCTTTTAGCATTTTATCGCCGAAAGTTACTTCAGTTATATAACATGGCAGTGCATATATTAAAAACGCCTTATTATTATTATGCCGAGAATTGATTTGCATTATATAAAAAGTGCAGTTACATACATACAGGAGTTACGCAACAACAATGAACAGAAAGGCATACAGAGAAGAAAAGACAGACACAGTCATAGGAAAGACAAATATGCAGTGATCCGAGAGGCTGAATGAGTTGAGCTGGAGTTCTCATTGTAATTAACTGTAAATGTTTTAATTTGTTTATATTGTTTGTGATGCATTGGAAAGTCTCCGGAAGAGAACAAAAATCCCACTGTAATGTTAAAATTAGTACATACAGTTATATTTTTCTGAGTGAGCTGGAAAAGAAATGAGAAGGCAGAAGGCTAAGAGGTATGGCTATCCATTTCGAATTCCCTAAGGAATACAAACAATCATAAGGAAATCTCTATAAATAATATCACCTTGATATGCATAGTGAGGTTAGAGAGAGTAAGGATAGAGAATGCAGAGTATGGAAAATTGAGGTAGAGAAGATAAGGAAGAGAGGAGCAGTAAGAGATGCTACAGAACAGAGCTGATATCCTGAGGTAAATCAGCAAACATTTCTTTTGATAAATTGAGGAAGTTGGAGCTTCCCTATCAAGTTGAAGCTTGATAGTTGTCAGTTGTAGTTGACTGAGGTTGTAGCCTCCTGTAGGTTGGTGCCTGCAGAAAAACAGTGGTGAGAGGGAGTTGGAGCTTGCCTTTGCATCACAACAATAATAAGATGTGGTTTTCTCTCTTTATGGGTTTCCACTTATATCTGTTGTCTCTATGTGTGTTGCCTATGTGTTGATATGACCTACCCAATCTGCTTAATGTTTGCTGCTCTCATAATAAGTTTGATGGCACATTAATTTAATACTTGCTGCAACATATTAAGACTGTTCACATATTAAAGTTGGTTATAAAATTAAGCTGTAAATAAGTTGATGAAAAATTTAAAAAGCTTATGTATGTGTTAAATTGATTCACCCCCCCTCTCAGTTTAACTAAGGATTCAACAATTGGTATCAGAGCCAGTTCCTTTGTACTAGTTTAACCACTGAAAGGAGATCCTAGGTCCTCAGGATGGCTATTCAAGAAGGAAGCTCAACCAATAAAGCCCCTTTTTTCACCGGTGCTCATTATGCCTTCTGGAAAATCAGAATGAAAGCATACATAATGTCTCTAGGAATAGAGGTTTGGGCTGCTGTAGAATTTGGCTATGCCCTAAAGGCAACTGATCCAGAGAGAGGAGCTAAACAAGAATTTGTAGCAAATGCAAAGGCCATGAATGCAATCTTAAGTGGACTTTGTGAGGCTGAATTTATCAAAATAATGCACAACAAGACTGCCAAAGATATGTGGGATACTCTTGAAAACATCCATGAGGGAAATAAAAAGGTAAAGACTGCCAAACTTCAAGTATATAGAGCTCAGTTTGAAAATTTAAAAATGAATGATGATGAAGATGTTGGCAGCTTCTTCTTAAGAGTTGCAGAAATTGTTAACAATATGAAAGCTCTTGGAGAAACCATACCAGAAAGTGTAATTGTACAAAAGATTCTAAGATCTCTTCCACCCAGTTTTAACCCCGAGGTGTCTGCAATAGAAGAAACAGCTGATTGGGAAACCTTGAACATGAACTAGTTACTTGGAAATCTAATAGCCTATGAGATGAGACTCCCACAGAAGAAGCCAAATACGAGGGAGGCAACTTTTAAAACAGAAAAGAAGAAAGAAGAAAAGGAAGATATATGTTCTTGCTCTGATGAAGAAGAGGCCAAGTTTGTCAAGAAACTGGACAGAGGCTCAGGTAAATATAAAGGTAAACTTCCATTCAAATGCTTTAACTGTGGAAGAGTTGGACACTATGCTGCTAAGTGTCCTCATAAGAAAGCAAGGAATCAGGCTCATGAATCAGAACAAACTACATCAAAGAACTGGCAGACAGGAAAGAAATTCAATAGAAAATCTTACTATGTTCAACAAGACAGCAATGCATCTGAAGACTCAGATGAACCCTCAAGTGAAGAAGGAACCTCTGAATTCTTATTGATGGCCATAGGAAAACTTGAAGGACTCCTGCTAGAAGATGAAGAAGAAGGTGAAGTTGACCTTGAGGGGGAGCTAAGAAGTGCCCTGGAGGAGATTGACAGACTCAAACTGAAGTGCAGAAAACAAAAGGACATTCTCCTCAAGTATGTAAGAGAAGAGAAAAATTCAGAAGTCCTCATGCAGCTAAAGGTAGAGCTTGAAGAAGCCAAGAAGATAGAAGACATGTTACTTAAGCAAATCAAGGATAAAACTCAGGAACAAGAGAAGTTGGAAGAAGAAGTAGTATGTCTGAGGAAGAAATTAGAAAATGCTCAAAGGAAAGTGTCTATAAATTCTTCTCAAACAACAAGCTCTGGTAAGTTGAACGAAATTCTGGATGCTTAAAGATCTCCTCTTATAAATACTGGGATAGGCTATGAAGGAGAATCAAGTAAAAGCAAAGAAAAAGAAAACAAAAATATTATTTTTGTCAAAGCAAAGAAGGCTGATGAAGCAGCTCAAATAATTCCTACAAAAGAAGAAACATGTAATGAGGGAGACAGAAACCAAAAGAAACCTCTAATAACGAAGAATGAAATAAATACTCAGACAACAGAAAAAGTCTCATATACCCCTGAGTATGTCAAATTTGGAGGCAATCAAAGGAGATTCTTCCCTCCTATGAAAAATGCCACTTGTTATGCCTGCCACAAGCTGGGACACATTGTTGCATACCGTCATACAAGGAGGAGTAATTCAAACCAGCAAAAGATGCAAACAATAAAGAGACTATCTCAAGCAAACAAATGGAGAAGACAACCTCACATCAGGTATGCAAATTGTTTCTATGGTTACTGTTTTTATTGTAAGGAATTTGGCCATAAAATCATTGAGTGCAGAAAATATAGACAAAGATTGATTTACAACACCTCAAGGAGGTTTATGAATCAAGGAGATTTTACTCATACTCACAATTCTGCAAAAATTATGATAAAATTCTATGTATGCAATAAAATTGGACATATGCCTTCCAAATGTCCTCTCAGAGGATGTGGTTCATCATCTCACAAAAATCTCCAAACAAAAGGATGCTTCCAGTGGAAAAAGAAGGTGAACAAATGTGACCTGGCTTTAACTGCTCAAGACTTGAAAAGCCAATGGTATTTGGACAGTGGCTGCTCAAAACATATGACTGGAGACAGAAGAAAATTAATAACTTTTGATGAAAATAAATCTGGAAATGTTACTTTTGGTAATGATAAATTAGGAAAAATCAAAGGAAAAGGCTCAGTCAACCTAGATAATGGAAAAGGAAAGGCCCAAGATGTACTATTTGTAGATGGGCTAAAAGAAAACTTGCCGAGTGTCAGTCAAATGTGTGATAAAGGCTGTGAAGTTCTTTTTAGAGCACAAGAATGTGAAGTCAGATCAAGCACCACAGGTAAGACTCTGCTCAAAGGTGTTCGAACAGAGAGTAATGTTTACATAGTGAAAGAGGAAGATGAAGCATGCCATATTAGAAAACTTGAGGAGTCATGGTTATGGCATAGGAGATTGGGACATCTCAGCTTCGATCATATCATCAGACTGAGCAAGAAGAAAGCTGTCAGAGACATGCCAGAAATAAAAAGGCCTTCCAATACCATATGCAAATCTTGTCAATTGGGCAAACAGACCCGCACATCATTCAAGGCCAAAGATGAGTTATCAACAAGAAGACCACTCCAGCTTGTGCACATGGACCTATGTGGACCTGCAAGAACTAAAACACCAAGTGGAGAATCCTACTTCATGCTGATAATAGATGATTTCTCCATAATGACATGGGTTGCATTTCTCAAGAATAAATCGGAAGCACTGGAGAAATTCAAGATATTCAAAGCATTAGCAGAAAATCAAACAGGATGCAAGCTAAAATGCATCAGATCAGACAGAGGAGGTGAATTCACAGATTATGACTTTGCAGACCTATGCAATGAACATGGGATAAAGCAACAATTTACTATTGCAGGGACACCTCAACAGAATGGAGTAGCAGAGAGACAAAACAGGTTTGTACAACAAATTGCCAGAGCCATGATGCAAGAGAGTAATATTCCTCAAACCTTCTGGGCAGAAGCAGTACACACAGCCGTGCATATCCTAAACAAAGCTCATTTAAGGCCAAGCAGTGACAAGACTCCCTATGAACTATGGCATGGTAAACCAACTTCAATCAAGCACTTTAGAGTCTTTGGAAGCAAGTGTTACATAAAGAATAATGATGAAAATCTGGGGAAATTTGATGCAAGAGAAGATGAAGGGATATTTCTAGGATATGCATCCAAAAGTAAAGGGTACAGGTGCTACAACAAGGCTCTTCGAAAAATTGTAGAAAGCATTGACGTAAGATTTGATGAAGAACTTCCAAACAAGACAAGAAGTACAGACTGCAGCAGTCCTTCAGACAATCATGAAGAAGAAAATCAAGCTGATGATGAAACTAGCAAGACAACAGAAGATGTTGAGCTGAGCTCAAAAGCCCCCTCAAGATACACTCAAAAGAACCATCTAGAAGATCAGATCATTGGAGACAAGAGTGTAGGAGTCCAAACAAGGAGGCAGCTAACTAAACAGACAGAAGAGGTATACATAGCTATGTTATCACAAATAGAGCCAAAGAAGTTTGAAGAAGCTAGCAAGGACAAGCATTGGGTGAATGCTATGAATGAAGAATTGGACCAAATTGAGAAGAACAATACCTGGGAATTAGTTCCTAGACCCACTGAGAAAAATGTCATAGGCTCAAAATGGGTATTCAAGAATAAAATGAATGAACAAGGACAGGTAATCAGGAATAAAGCCAGACTTGTATGCAAGGGATATTCACAAATTGAAGGTCTTGATTACGATGAAACATTTGCACCTATAGCCAAAATGGAAGCTATCAGAATGTTTATGGCCTTTACATGCTACCATGACTTCAAGGTATATCAAATGGATGTGAAATATGCCTTCCTGAATGGAGATCTAGAAGAAGAAGTCTACATGGAACAACCAGAAGGATTCTAATTAATAGATAAATAAGACTATGTGTGCAGAATAAAGAAGGCTCTATATGGACTGAAACAAGCTCCTCGTGCTTGGTATTCAAGGCTGGATAAGTACTTGCAAAAACAAGGCTTTAAGAGAGGAGGAGTAGACAACAATCTATACATAAAATCCCATGAAAATGAACTCCTGATTGTTGTAGTATATGTTGATGACATTATGTTTGGAAGCAACAAAGATGAGCTAGCAAAAGGATTTGCTGAAGAGATGAAGTCAGAGTTTGAGATGTCTATGATTGGAGAGCTCACCTTCTACTTAGGACTTTAAATTCAACAAAAGAACACTGGTACATTCATCTCATAAGAAAAATACTTAAAAGAGATGTTGAAAAAGTTCAAAATGGAAGACTGCAAACCTGTGTCAACTCCCATGATCATGGGATGCAAGATATGCGCTGATGATGGATCTGCTGATATAGATCAAAGACTCTACAGATCCATGATAGGAAGTTTGTTGTACCTAACAACATCAAGACCAGACATCATGCTAGCAGTAGGACTTGTGGCTAGATATCAAGCAGCACCTAAACAAAATCACCTTCTAGCAGTCAAAAGAATATTCAGATATCTACAAGGAACTGCACAGTATGGACTTTGGTATCCAAAAGGAAAAAGCTTCACTTTGACAGCATACACAGATGCAGATTGGGCCAGCTGTGTGGATGACAGGAAAAGCACAAGTGGAGGTGCATTCTATCTAGGAGAAAGTCTAGTGGCATGGCTAAGCAAGAAACAAACATCTATTTCTCTATCTACAGCAGAAGCAGAATACATAGCAGCAGCAGCATGTTGCACACAAGTCATGTGGATGAAGCAAACCCTCCAAGACATGAAGGTAAGCATTGATGAACCTATCTCTATCAAATGTGATAATACAAGTGCGATAAGCATATCAAAAAATCCTATGCTTCATTCAAAAACTAAACATATTCCAATCAAGTATCATTTTCTAAGAGAGCAAATAGCACAAAAGGTAGTAAAGTTGGAATATGTGCCAACAAAAGAACAAACAGCAGATATATTCACAAAACCTCTTGCTACAGAGCCATTCGAATATCTGAGAAACAAACTAGGGGTAGTATCTTCAAATACTACATTCTGAAAGAAAAAGAAAGCTTCAGTCCAAGGGGAGAACAGAAAAGAAGACATCATTCTAGGGGGATATTAGTTGACAAAGAGAGCTATAAAAAGGCCAAAGCAACTAAACAGAGCATGGAACAGGTCCTCAAGATCAGAGCAACATGGACGAGATTTAACAAAGGCTTAACTCCTTTGCCATTGATGTCAAAGGGGGAGGAAAAAATATAGAACGAGAAGAAAATATGTTAAAACGAACGCAGGACAATGTTGTTGCCATCAATGCCAAAGGGGGAGATCTGTTAGAAGTGTTGTCACTAATGTGCAAAGGACAACGACAAAGAGAGGCTAAGGAAAATACAGTGACCGTGATATGCAGGCGGTGTGAGACATGAGAGGGAAAATAGAGTGAGAGAGAATCATGCTACACTATAGCACGCGGACTAGAGCAAGGCGATAGAGGCAGAATGAGAGCTGTGAAAGAGATAGAAATGAGAGAGTGCAGGTCGTACATATGTACTCGAGAGATCCGCAGACATGACGCAGAACAGACGAAAGAGAGAGAAAAGATCCGAGAGAGGTTCCAATAGAAAGAAATTTATTCAGCATAGCATAGTAAAGCATAGAATTTTTTGGTTCAGCATGCGAAGCACCAAGAGTGCAAAAGAAACATTGAAAAGATCAAGATGGAACCACGAGGGAGGTAATGGAGACTAAGCGTGTAGCAAGGTGGGTTTTAAAACTCTAATGTAGTTGGGTGATTAAACCTTATGGTAGCGTTGAATTAACACACAACGAAATAGGGTTAAGCATGTATAAATACCTAGCCGAAAATAAGAAATGAAAAACCTTTTGAACGTAGTTTATACGTGAGTATGTATATAATCGGCGCGAGGTTACAGTGGACGCAATCCATGAATGAAAGCGGGAACCTCAAATGTGAACGATGAAAACCGCAGGTAAGTAAACCAGCAATAATCGCGTGGTGTCAAAAATGGTGGGTGGATTTCTCAAAAATGAACGTGATATATGTCGCTGGTAGCACACGTGTCCTAAGGGTGATTTCCAAATACAACTATGAATTTGGATCGTTAACGCTAACCAGAGAATTCAAAAAACGCGATAAGCATTCCATCCATCTAATCAAAGGTGTTTGGGAATCAGCTATTAGTCACCGCGTACTCGTGCGATGGACGAGAGTTAACTCGAGAAAAGTAGTTGTGGGGCTGACGTTTTAATTTAATTTAATATATGGTTTTGATATTCAATGGGTGATATATATTTATATACTATGATAAAGTCGAAACCTATATGAAATGAGGTGTCGGCTGGACTTATATTAAATTTAATACATTGGTGCTTCACACTAGTTTCGAGGAGTATATATATATGCTAACAGATATTGGTTGGGTGCGAGATAATGGAACCTCGGCATGGAAGGGTATGGAGTTAGTTGATAATGCGGTGGTGGCACATATACAGCCACATGCACATAATGCCAACCAAAGATGTGGCTTGGACTCTTACAATATATCATTTTGAAGGGTAAAGCCTGCAAGCATATATATATATAGTGGGTCGAACTCCGCCATGGTGAGAACTTTCTTTATTTTATTGAGCTATTCAAAAGTTGATTTCATATATGTATGTTGGAAATGAGTCGGTATGTGGATATATAAGATGTGGGCCCAAAACGCTTGTGTTAATGTTTGAATATAAACCAAAGTTAATATGAAAAGTGGGACACATGAAAATTCCGAGAATCTTAACGAGAAAGCCGTGGAGGATACGTTAAATCTAAAAGCGGAAAGTTCATATATATGGATTTGCTTTATATAGAAAGGACCCACGAGCATATGTATATATATTTATATGCACGCCTATTTGAATGCGACCTCTAAACAGACGAAGTACCACATGCGGACCACACAAGAAGTATCGCATCGCAGAAATCCACGCGAGAGGAACATGTTAACAAAATTTCCGATTCGGACGCGAACTCCGGTCACTTATAAACTGTGAGACCTACCTTATCTGTGACAGTCTGCCTCAAAGCGCACTAGGAGCAAGCTATCGTACGAAGTAAAGTGCAATTGAAAAATTTGTTGAATGTTGCGATCTCAATGGAAATGCGATCCACCGCAACCGGTCGGATCATTGAAGAATGCAACCCATTGGATCTAAAGAAAAAAGAGTGGGGTCTACAGAGTGACCCATCGCACTCGACACAATGACGTGAATAGTGATTGATCGCACTTCCGGAGGAGAGCTCGAACATCGCAGCAACCTATTGAAAGAAGCGATTGCGATTAGCGCATCAGTGACTTTCAAAAAGGCTCATCGCATCTGAAGCATAAATAAAGTTTGGCGAGAGTGGTCCGAAAGGGAATTTTGTGTACTAAAGAGTTATATTATCATTATATCAGTAGAAAATTTATTTAAGTTATATAACACGGTAGTTCATATGTTAAAGCGCCTTATTATTATGCTTTAGAGAAATTAGAAACTCGCATTATATAAAGAGCACGAAGCTATATCATGCGTTATGCAACAACAATGAATAGAAAGGCTACAGGAGAAGAAAAATACGGTATCTGACGCCTGCGTAAAAGAACAAATGCGCGGTGATCCAAGAAGGCTGAATGATTTGAGACCAGAGTTCTCATTTTAATTATATGGTAAATGTTTTAATTGGTTTTATATTGTGTGTAATGCATTGGCAAGTCTCTCGGAAAGAAAACAAAAATCCCACCGTAATATTAAAATTAGTACATACAGCTTATATTTTTCGCGTGAGCGGAAAAGAAATGTAGAAAACGGCAGAGGGCTAAGAAGAGCATGGCTATCCATTTTCGAATTCGAGGAATAAAAACGGTCACAAGGAAATATCTATAAATGGTATCACCTTGATATGCATAAAGGAGTTAGAGAGTGAGGTTAGAGAGTGCAAAGTATGAAGAATTGAGGCAGGAGAAGATAAGAACAAGGAGGAGCGAGAAGAGATGACTACAAAACAAAGTTGATATCCGAGGTAAATCAGCAAATATTTTCTTTTTTGATTGGAGTGAGGAATTTGGAGCTTCCCTTTATCGATTTGAAGCTTGATAAAGCTATTGCAGTTGTAGGCGGTCGACGTTGCGCCTCCGATAGGTTGGTGCACGTAAAAATCAATGGTGAGAGGGAGTTGGTCGCTTTGCATCACATGACAACAATAAGATGTGGTTTTCTCCCTTTATGGGTTTCCACTTATATCTCGGTGTCCGTGTGATGTGTGTTGCCTATGTGTTTATATGATCTGCAATCTACTTAATGTTTCGTCAAGCTCATGGCTAAGTTTGATGTCACATTAATTAAAGTTCTATTTCGCCGCAACATATTAAGATTGTTCGTCGTTATTAAAGTTGGGTATAAAGTAAAGTTTGTAAATAAGCCTAATGAAAAATTTTAGTTTCATAGAAATGTGTTAAACGATCTCACTCTCGCGCTTTAACTAAGGATTCAAAAAAATCAAAGGAAGATTAGAGACAAAAGATTAAAATCTACAAATCAACAGCATAAAGGTTTAAAAAGTGATTAAGGATAAAGACGAGGAGAATGTGAATAAAGGTTAAAAATACAGATCGACAAAGGACCAAATTAGAAAGATGATAGAGAGGCCTAAAAGCATATCAAAGTCACTAATTCAAGTTTAAAGCCACAAAGCATGACAAAATCAGCAAAGAGACTGACCTTTCGACTTTCCAGATCATCGAGGCTATTTACTCCCCAAAGACTAAAAATGCCACCTACAAGCCTATATTTACTCAAAAGCCTACAAAGTTAATGCACGATCGGAGATATTTTCCAAAAGACAGATGCTCGTAGAAGTAATTGCCCACTACCACAAAGCCTCGAAAAGTTCACAAAAGTGGCGCGAAGCAGATGAAAGTTAATGTAAAAAATCAATTAACAAGAGTTAAGACATTAGATATCTTCTCCATTAGGGCTACCAAAAGGTCGGAAAACATTTTACTCTCTATTAATTGAATAATTATACCTTCTTTTCACTCCACCTCCTCGATTTACCTATATATATCATATGAGAACCTAAGTATTGTTGTTGGTTGAGATACTTGTTGAATCATACATTGCTTGTTGAAGCTGCTGGTAGTAATTGAAGAAAGATAGGGACTGAGAAGAAAAGTCCGAGTTGCTTAAAGACCTACTGGACTAGAGGATATGTGCTCGGTTTGAAGACATCAAATATACAAGCCGATTTATGGAGATCCTCGGTCTATGTCGATGGTGATGTTTTTCCTACTGTAATTGTTGTTTTTATTGTGTTTTCATATTCGTCCACTTTCGTCCGATAGTAAGAAATCGGAAAAATTTAGATTCAGAGTTTGCTGTAAAAGGTACCCTAATTCTCACTAATAAAGCTTTATCTTTATGTTTTCTTCCGACTCGTGTTTCAATGGTGATTCAATAGAGTATAAATCCGGTGAAGCGTTGGTGGTGGCATGTTTCTCTAAGTACAACTTGAGGCATGTTGTCTTCGAAAGTTCTTGAAAATTCTTGCTACGTAAAGTTGAGCTGAGAGAAGATCTATGGTTAGCGTCCTCAGATTTATCTCCAAAAGTTGCTGCAAAAGATCCTCAGAGTATGCGAAAATCAGGATAGGTTCAAAGTCCACACCCGATCTTAGGCTACCCTTTTGTTCTCTTATATGTTTTCTGCTTTGCCGAAGGTAGTCTTAGGATTGTTGGATTGTTTTCAAAAGTGTGCTTTAGTAAGAGTATTTTCCAAAGAATTCTATGGTTTTCCTATCCTTTGGCTTTACTTCAAAAACAAGCTACTTTGAAAGGATTTTCTTGTTTAGTAGAATTAAATATATTCTTAAATGGTTATTAGCTGGTTTTCTTCATGAACACCTTTAATGTTCCATATCACAAATCAATCTAAAGAGATCCTTTTGACATAGATGACTTGCCCCATGGACCACTCTTAAACTTGTTGTGAAATTAAATCTTTTTGTGACTCCATAGCCCAATGGATTGATACCGCCCTCTTACCTATCCTATCAAATTTCTAACCATTCTTTCAACTTACTCACACTTTATCCTTCAAAAGACTTCCTTTATTTTGATGATATCCTACCCAACCAAAAAATAAACAAGTTCCCGAGCCTCATAACTAGCCTAATATCATAAACTAAGTATAAAGAAATATATTTCAAAAGCACTATATAGAGAGATCTCTTCGAACAGGGAGGGCTAGATCCGGGATTCCAAAGTGGTTCTATATGTAGGCCTTGCAACGTTTGTTCTTGCCAATATTACATAACTACGGGGACCCCAACATAGTGGCTGACCATACTGGGGAAAAATGAGTAATAGATAACTTCACAACTCAACAAACCCCTATTCCTAAATGAGACAAGTGTCACCAAAGACTTTGTTATTATTGATTGTTGATGGTGAACAACAACCAAACCTTGAAAACAAGTAAAAATCCTTCACCTAGCGACTCCATTGGTATCGATTGAGTCTGCTGATTTCCTTGGTTTTCCAAAGACTCCACTTTGGAAACTTTTATCATAACATCATACCAACCTCGAGTTAAAGACTTTGAATATCAGTTTTTCTTTCAAAGGGATTAGTTTTTTCCTTTTAAAAAGACTGTCATACTTTGGTTGAACTTTCTCTCATCATTGAGTTTCTAAAACACAACATAATGGCTTCTAAAAGAATTCATACTAGAGCCTATCTCGACCCAAATCTTCCGAGATAGTTGATAATCAGGAAAAGTATCCTTAGGAAATCTCTAAATCCAAGACTTCAAATCGTTGTCAAACCAATTCATAGAGCTAATTTCGTCTCACGAAAAATCTCTCGCGCTCGCAAGATACACAAGTTGACTTACCATTCATAAGAAACCCATCCGTAACTAAGTCACTTAGTGATATAGATGCGATAGAATTTGAGCCTCCACACTCACCCCAACATAGTGGGTGAACATACTCGATAGTAGAGAAACCACTCCACCCGATGTTAATTTCAATTATAACTTTGGTTTCTCTCATCTGGATCTCTCGCTCAACAGTCTTTGCATAGTCCAAGCACTTTTTTTCCCCATACACCCACTATTCAAACCACTCCACTTCATCATCCTCCTCCACTTGTAAACCCCCCACTTATCCCACAACTTCATATCATGGCAACATGGTATGCTCCCTTAGTCCTTCACTTTGCTTTACATTGCTCTACCGCAGGACTATCAATCCAAGATTCCATTATATGATGCTAGTAGTTATACTAAGCAAGCACAAGAACATGTGGATAGAATGAATGATTATTTTAACTGTGAGCAAGAAATTGATGATGAAACTATTAAACTAGGGTGTTTGCTCAAAAGTTTAGGGGGAGAAGCAATAAAATGGTTCAAGAACTTAACCCTAATAGTATAAATGACCTTCAAGATTTCCATCAATTGTTTTTAAACAAATGGGAGGTCAAAAAATAACTCTCCATATTCTATCTAAATATGAGAACATTAAAAGGAATCGTCGGAGAAGGAGTTCAAGAGTAGTGCATACTAGATTTAATATTGTGTACAATTCCTCACCTATCCATATGAAACCTCCACAAGGCCTAGCTCTAATGAAATTCCCCTCGATGGATTTGATCTTGAAATGGCTACCAACTAAGCGAAAAGAGAACCCCTCACATCAGAAGATATGTGCAAGCAGTGGTGCGTAAGTGTTGAGGAAAATTTCTATTTCAAGAGAGCTAGAATGAAGACTAAGAAGAGGGTTTCATATAGGGATGAAGATGCACCTTCCACATCCGACTCAAAACAAGAAAAATGTAAGTCAAAACTATGGAAAGGATGATGGATAGGATGAACATATATGAGAGAGCTCAATTTAGAGAAAATCAAATAGCTCCTCAAAAGCAAGAAATCAGCCCCAAAACCAAAATCAGTAACTTTAGGAGAAATCAACCTCCAAAATAGACAAAGAGATGCTCATCAACAAATTAGACCTCCTTTTAAAGAGAATTATGTTAATGAGGATGGAGAAACAATTGAACAAGCGAGATGATAACATGGACATGTTGAAAGTAAGCAATGAGGATTCTGATTTCTCCATAAAATAAAACAAGGTCTATATACACCCTATGATGATAGAAAACTAGAAACTAAATAATATGAACAAAACTTTGAAAATGCCATCATAGGGAGCACCCAAACAATATGACCTAAGAAGTAATAAGAACCAAGAAACTCAGAACAAAACCTCCGATACTCTACCAAAAACAACCACCCGTAAATGCTTCCAAAAAGACAACATAAAACCATAACATAGAAGGGTTGAAAAGTTCTAATCCAAATGGGGAAAAAACACCCAAATCAATGAAAAAATAGAGTGGTGACCCTAGCAGCACTAGCATTTCAACTAATGTTCTCAAAAAACCATTTTGAGCTAACGCAGAAATAATAGAAATCAGCAATCTGATTTTGTTGATAAAGGGAGTGACTAACAAGGTTGAATCAAACATTTTGAAAAAATAAGATTCCATACACTAGAGAGTGAAATTGCCAAAATCAAAATATTTGTCTCACTCACTGATTTAGTCACTCTGAAATGCATATAGATGTCAAGTTTTGAAGCTTTGAACATAGAAGATATTCATGATACCGTAACCTGAATGATGATACACCAGTAGCTTCTACGTTTAGTCCCAAGATTGAAGGAAAATTTCAAGAAGAAACTACCCCTCCATGCTACATCAGTTGCTTTGAACATCCATGATAATATTTTTTCACAATTCCATGTTTGATTCAAGAGCATCACATAACCTCATGCCCAAAGTAATAATGGAAATACTAGGCCTCAGAGGTAACGCAGATCCCATACAAAGATTTATATTCACTATGATTCAGATGAGAGTGAAATTCCTAGGGCCTAATAAAAGATCTATGTGTTAACTTAGCTCAAATCCTAGCCAAAAGCTTAGTGATGGACATTGTAGGCTGGATATACCCCAAATATGGCATGCTTATTTCAAGATCATGGGGTGTTAAGTTGCAGGTACTATCCAAGATGGATATGACTTATGCCACCATCCTCGTGCTTAAGTCAGCCTAGAAGACTCTCTAGGGAAACACATGAAACTACATGGTGAGTAACCAAGAAAGACCATAAAAATCTCCTCTTTATTCCATACACACCGACCTTGACTCATTCATTCTTTGCAATGATGAGATTCCTAATGAGCAAGAGTTAGTTAATGAAACATCGACAATATAGTGGTCACTCCACATCCAAACATAGGCAACCATAGAAGAAGAGGAAAACAAGGAGAAAACTAGAAAACGGTTTGTTAATTTAGGAAATCATAGCAAACGTAGATCACGAGTCTTGAGCATCAAAACAGCCATAAACATAGTACCAATCATGGACATCAAAGAACAAATCCTCACACCGAAAACCCACCGAGGAACAAAACAAAATTCAACATAGTGTAGACCCTACAGAACAACATAGTCTCAGATTAGGCAAACAAAATAGAGAATACGAAGCAATGAAATAAATGACAAATGTTGGGTATGTGTTATATTCTTTCCACGACTAGCACCATGCGTTGTACGTTGAGTATTGGGTATGTGTTTATATGTTTATGCTCTCGCTATTGTTTATTTGTTTTGTTATAAGATTCGTGTGTAGATAATTTCTGCTCGGGGTTAAAACCTACATTTGGTATCAAAGCTATTTCGGCTTCAAGGGGACGCCTTTGCTGCTTGAGGGTTTTTTTCTTGGAGCGAGGTGGAGACCCCATGCTCGTCAGGGAGATCTCACGGATCGATTCTTGTTGTGAAAGAAGATGGCGAGTGGCGGAAATATAGAGATCGAGAAATTTAATGGTCAGAGTTTTGAGTTGTGGATTGCGGTAGATCCGGGTACTAAACCAACGACAATGTCGATGAAGACCGGAAGAAAGCGGATCGGAAGGCTAAGAGCACAATACGGTTGTGTGTCTCGGATTTCGAGTATTGTTGAATGTATCCGGGGAAGCTACGGTGAAGAATTTGTGGGAAAAACTTGGGACTTTGTACCAATCTAAGTCTCTGGTGAATAAGTTGTTCTGCGAAAAAAGTTGTATAACACGAGGATAAAGGATGGAGACTCGGTGACGGATCATCTAAACGCCTTCAATACTGTGGTAAGTCGATTGTCATATGTTGATATTAAAATCTTAGATGAAGATAAGTGCATTAGTTTTTTGTGTTCTCTACCGGACTCACGGGACGGTCCAGTTATTGCAATAGGTAGCAATACAACTACCTTTAATTTTGATGACATTGTCTCGGCCTTGCTATCGGAGGAAATGAGATAGAGAACATGGAGGGTCAAAATGGAAATGCCTTATCTATACTGAGGAAGGTCCCAAAAAATAAACAAGAATAAGGTTTCGAGTGGGAGATCTAAATCTAGAGGGAGATCTAAATCTCCCGGAAAGTTTTTCAAGGTGTCTTGGAAATGCGAAAAAGGGAAGGACACTACAAAAAGGAATGCGGATCTAAAGCTCTCGAGAAAGGAAAGGGATACTGATGATGCTCCTTACGAAGAGGCAAAAACCACCTCGGATGAAGGTGGGGATGTGTATTTGGCTTCTTCTTCAAATACACATGTAGATCATGAGTCATAGTTGATTGACTTCAGGTGCATCTTTTCACTTCACTCCCCATAGGGAGTAGTTACTATGCAGTATGAGAAATATTATGGTGGTGATGTCTTCTTAGGGGATGATAGGGAAGGCCCCGGAATCGTCGGACGTGGAAAGGTCAAGCTGAAGCTGCAAGGTGGAAGGATTAGAACACTTCTCGGCGTTACGCATATTCCTACATTGGCCGAGAAATCTGATTTTTGTAAGCAAGATGGATGATGCGGGTGTAAAAACGAAAGTGTTTGAGAAAGATGCCTACAAGATGGTTCGGGGAGCACTCTGGTATTAATGCGGGGGAGTTCGGATTGGAACTTTGTACAAGCTACAAAGTAGCACTGCTATTGATGGGTGTAACAGCTTCTATGGTTCTCGAAAGAGGAGCGAAAGACTTAAAGCTGTCTCGGAGAAAAAGACCATGCTATGGCATCAAAGGCTTGGATATATTGGAGAGAAGGGCTTTCGGATCTGCATAGAAATGGTATGGTAGAAGGTATGTCTAATTGCTCTATGGATTTCTATTTCATGAACATTGTGTATATGGGAAGCGAGAATCGGATGAGTTTTTCCTTACGGTGCTAAGAGGGTCGAACAAGATATTAGAGCTTGTGCACGGTGATGTGTTTGGACCTCGTGTCGGTTCCATCAACCGGGAAAGTCTCGTGTACTATGTTTTATTCATAGATGACTTCTCAAGGAATACATGGATATATTTCTTGAGAAATAAATCTGAATCTTTCACAAATTTAAAACTTTAAGGCTGCGGTGGAAAACCCGGGATGGAGAAGAAGATAAAGGCGCTAAGGACATATAATGGTGGGGAGTTCTGCAAGAAGGAATTTGAAGATTTACGCGTAAGAAGTGTGGTATAGAATGACGAAGACTCACTCCATACACACCTCGGCAAAACGAGTTGCGGAAAGAATGAACAAAACAACGATGGAAAAGGCAAGAAGCATGCTCGGTGGTCTTTCGTTAGGACAAGAATTGTAGGTGAGGCGATGGAGGCGCATGCTGCTCCCAGTTAACGGACGCCTTCATCGGTGTTGGAGGATAAGACTCCACATGAGGTATGGAATGGTAAGAAACCCTCTCTTTCACATCTAAGGGTATTTGGATGTGATGCATATGTACATGTTCCAAAGGAGAAAAGGACCAAGTTGGATAATAAATTTTAAAGGTGCATCTTTATTGGGTATAAGGATGGTTTAAAGGGTTACAAGATTTGGAACCCGGGAAACAAGGAAGGTTGTGTATAGCCGAGATGTGGTGTTTAGAGAGGTGAAAGATGTTCGTTACACATGAAGTCCTACCAAAGGAACTACGAGAAGATAGACTTTGAGCTAAAGGAGTATGAACTCAGACTCTACAACTGAAGAAGATTCGAAGAGGAAGAGCCACAAACTCCGGCCCTTTGAGAAGATCGAAGCTCGGGAAAAGAAAGACAACTAGAAAGGTATAGTCCATCTCGCTTTCTATTCAAATTTTTTCCTTAACTATAATCGATGATGATCCTAGAACGTCGTGGAGGCGGGAGATTCGAGAGGATGGAAAACTTCTGGAAGGGAGGCCATGGTTGATGAAAATGGCATCCTTGCACAAGAATGAGGCATGGGATGCGGTGGAGTTTCGGACTGGAAGGAAGCCCATCGAGAAAAATGGAGTGTTTAAAAAAGAAGATGAATGTATAAGGCAAGGTGGAGAAATACAAAAGCTCGGTTGGTAGCAAAAGGTTATTCCCGAGTCTCGGGAATTGATTTTGGTGATATTTTTTTCTCCTATTTCCAAGGTTACTTCTATTAGATTATTTTTTATTCTGTTGTTGCTACATTTGATTTTGAGATAGAACAGAGATGGATGTGAAGACAACATTTCTTCATGGGGGATCTAGAAGAGGAGATCTACATGAAGCAACTTTGAAGGATTTATGGTGAAGGGTAAGAAAGAACTGGTATGCGGGTTGAAGAATTCTTTGTATGGGTTAAAATAGTCACCAAGGATGTGGTATCGAGAAATTTGATACCTATATACGGGGGACTTAGCTTCACGCGAAGCAAGGAGGATCATCGTGTTTATTTTAAATTAATTGGTGACCGTGTTATTTATTTGGTCTTGTATGTGGATGATATGTTGTTGATTTGAAATGACAAAGAAATTATCCAAGATTTGAAGACCCAACTATTCTTCAAATTCAACATGAAGGATCTTGGTGCTCCAAACTATATTTTGGGCATGGAAATTAAGAGAGATTTGGGCAAAGAGGAAGCTGCGGTTAAACCCAGGAGGAAGTATGTCGAACTATGTGCGGAGGTTCAATATGCGGGATAGTAAACCGCCGAAAGTTGCTATTCCTGTGAGGTGTAAAGCTATACGTTGAACAGTTGTCCCAAGACACAAGAGAAGAGGAGGATATGTCCCATGTTCCATATGCAAGTGCATTAGGTAGCCCGACGTATGCAATGGTTTGTACTAGACCGGACATTGCACATGTAGTGGGAGTATTGAGCGGGTTTATGTCGAACCTAGGGAAGGTGCATTGGACGAGCGGTGAAGCGCGTTTTCGGATATTTATGTGGCACTAGTGATTATGGCTTGTGCTACCGGGGAAGACCAGGATTGGAAAGAATGTTGGACATTCATGGTTTTGTTGATGCGGAGTCGGGCGGAGATGTCTGGACCAAAGAAGATCTACAAGTGGGTATGTGTTTAGCCTATTTGGAGGTGCGATCGATTGGATGAGTAAAAGACGTTTCTGCAGTGGCTCTTTCAACTATAGAGGTAGAATACATAGCAACCACTCATGCAAGCAAGGAAACGCTTTGGTTGCAGAGATTATGTTCAAGTATGGGGTTGGTAGAGCAAGCTATAACGATAGACCTGTGATAGCCAAAGTGCTAATTTTCTTGGTTAAGAACCCACGCTTATCATTCAAAGACAAAGCACATTGATTTTTAATATCACTTTGTTAGAGATATGGTTGAAGCTAAAAAGGGGTGTTGCTGTAAAGGTGGACACTTTGAAGAATTTTTTAGATGCATTGACGAATCATAAGCACTGAGTTCTCTTGGTGTAGAGAAAGAATGGGTGTTGAATAATTGGCTCAATGACTAAGCTTTCATGGCCCCTCTTGTGGAAAGAAAAACAACAAGTGGGAGAATGTTGGGTATGTGTTATATTATTTCCACGACTAGAACCACGTGTTGTACATTGCACCCGAAGCCAGGGGAGGGCGGTCACGAAGGGCGGCGGCCCTTCGCGTTGGGGTCCGAGGGCGGCGCCTTGGGAAAAAAAATTTGGTATGCGGTCCCACACATAGGCAGACCCACCCATGTTTTGTGCATGAGTTTGCACATGGTTTTGGGGTACGATGGCTTTCATCCCCTAGGTATTTTGTAGATCCGGTCAAGGTAACTACGATTATGTTCTAATCCGGGGTTAATGGATTGAGGTTTATGTATGCTTTGGCATGTATATATATGTGTTGTAACACTAAAAGGAATATAATGAAAAAATCAAGGCGGTCGTCCCGATTTTTGGATCCGGGGGAAAATCTATGTGTTTATCTCGTTTTATGTTTTATGCTCTCGCTATTGTTTATTTTTTGTTATAAGATTCGTGTGTAGATCATTTTCAGTTCGTAGTTAAAACCTACAACAAATGCGAAACAGATCCTCTTTGGAGTATGAGTTTTGATGGGTCTTTCTCTAAAACTAGTGCGAGGGAGCGGCATATGGGTGCACAATACCGAAAACAATCATGCCGAGGGTCATTCTTATAAATTAAACTTCCAATGCACAAATAACATAACGAGTATGAAGCTCTCCTTTTAGGCTCTGAATTTATTGAAAAATTAGGGGCCAAAAGAATAACGATTCATGGGGATTCGTAATTGATAATTAGGCAAGTAAATGGGGAATACATTGTTAAACATCCCGTGACTTAGAGCCTATAGAGATGATGCCATGGACTTGTTAAAAACATTTTCTGAATTCCAACTCACCTTTGTCCCAAGGAACCAAAACATTCTTGCCAATGGATTAGCCTTTGTTGCTAGTAATTTTCTAAGACCTTATGAAAGAAAACAATATACCATCCAAGTAAAATATAGACCAGTCGTCCCAGACAATGAAAAATAATGGCAAGTGTTTGAAGGAGATAAACAAATAGAAGACTTCCTATAGTCCAAAAAATGAATTTGAAATACCAAACTCGGATTCGTAGTATGAACAAGATTTTCCTACTAAATAAAACCCACTTTTTGAAGAATAAAAGTCTCCCGAGATTGCTGATATAAATATGTTATTCAAAGAACCTAAACATACAATGGAAAATAGCACAAAGTTTAGCAAATGAAGACTTAGAAGTGCTGCAATCTAAAAAATCAAAGCTTGCCAAAAGGATCGGTCCCATTAGAAGAATTGTTTGACTTGAATGATGTTGTTGAAAAGCCAAAAACTGGAACCTATTGAAGCTGCAAGTGGAAGAATGCAACATAGGCAAAGTGAAAAGAAACCCAAAATGATCAAATTGTCTAAAACACTGCCATCTCACATTATTAAACTGGAAATACATTGAGCTTTTTAGAGAATTTTATGATGTATTTGCATGGAGTTATGAAGACTTAAAATCATATGATACGGATATAATCCAAGATAAGATACCCCTCAAAGAAAACCGTAAACCTTTTAGACAAAAATTGCGCGAATCAACCCTATTCAATTACCTCGGTAGAAAAAGAAATTAGAAAGTTGTATGATGTCGAAATTATAGTCCTCGTTAGATACTCGATTGGGTATCTAATCTTGTATCGCTTAGGAAGAAAAACAGAGAGATAAGGCTTTTCATTGACTTTAGAAACTTAAACAAAGCCTCATTGAAGGACAACTATCCCTTGCCCAAAATGGATCATATCTTACAAATGGTAGTTGGTTCTAGAATAATTTCTTTGCTAGATGGCTTCTCGAGTTACAATCATATATTGGTACATCCCGATGATCAACTTAAAACAGACCTTTACTACTCCTTGGGGTACTTTCATGTATTTGAAAATGCCCTTTGGTTTAATGAATGCTGGTGCCACATTTCAGAGAGCCATGGATATTTCATTCTCGAAGAAATAGGTTAATTCATTTTGATTTACCTTGATGATATAATAGTATATTCTAAAAATAGATGAAGAACACCCTGATACACTTAAGAAAAAGCTTTTGAGAAATGAAGAAACTATGGGTTATCTTTAAATCCAAAGAAAACATTGTTTGGTCTCCAAGAAGGTAAACTTCTTGGACATATCATATCCGAAGAAGTAATAAGGATAGACCCAAAGAGGATCGATGATATATTGCAAATCAACCATCCTTGAAACATCAAGTAACTTCAATATTTCATTGGAAAGATTAATTTTTCGAGAAGGTTCATACTCAATCTAGCTAAAATCCTTAGAAACATGACAAATATGCTTAAGAGAGAAGAAGGAGTTAAATGGACCTTAGAAGAAAAAATATCATTTGAGCTGGTAAAACAAGCACTTACCAAAACACCAGTTCTTATCAATCCTCGATTTTACAAAGGATTTCTTCATTTTTTTCATTTGCATCAAAACACACGGTGGCTATTGTCCTATTACGTGAAAAAAATTGAAGGGACAAGAGCAACCCAATTGCATTTTTCGAGTAGGCATTAAGAGATTCACCTTTGAAGTACAATATCATGGAAAAACAAGCCTTTGCCTTAGTCAAAGCATTAAAATACTTCAGAGTTTACATTTTACATTCCCACATTATAGCATTTGTGCCCCATTCAGGTTGTAGAAAGACATATTGACCCAAGATCCGGATGGAAAACGAGGAAAGTGGATTGATGTAATTTTAGAATATGACTTAGAAATCAAGCCCACTAAGCTCATCAAAGGTCAAGGATTAGCAAAACTTATGGCTGAATCCAACTTTCAAGATCTTGATATAAACATGTTTAATTCATTAGATGAACGGGAGGAGTTGACAACCCCAATCATTGAAGATTATTTTCCGAATTCATCTTGGTAAGCTAATATTTTGTATGTCTTTCTCAACCTAAATTTACCTCTCGGGTTTGTCTAAAACAAAGGCAAGATTCTTAAAGTTGAAAAGTCTGTAAATTATCGCATTTTGAATAAATGTTTATATTGGAAAAAATTTCTAGTGGATTATTGCTTAAATGTTTTCCCGAGAATGATGCAGATAAGATCAAGCTACGAGTTTCATGAAGGAGAATGTGGAGGCCACCTCTACTATAAGTCAACTTCTAACAAAATCTTTAGAGTCAGTTATTCATCGGCCCACCCTCTTTCAAGATATCCACAAAATGATTAGTGCCTGTCACAAATGCCAAATCTTTGAAGGCAAAAGAAAGTTGCTTCCCTTACCTCTCGCAACCAATCATCGTTGAAGCTCCTTTTCAGCGAGTGGGGTTTAGACTTCATTAGGGAAATCCATCTTGCCTCATCCGCCCAACACAAATGGATCCTCACAACAATAGACTACTTTACCAAATGGATAGAAGCCATCCCTTCCAGGAATGCCACGGACTCGACCATTATTGCATTCCTTGAAAACCATATACCTGTCTAGATTTGGCTATCCTAGAAAGATCATAACTAACAATGTTGCTACATTTGGGTCTAAAAATATGGTGGAATTATTTCATAAATATCGGATTATATTGGGTCATTCTCACGACTTATAACCCTCAAGGTAATGGGGATGCGAGAACCCTCAAATAAAATTTTGGTGAACATAATCAAGAAGTTTCTAGAAGATAACAAAAAAATCATGGCACAACAAGCTAGTACATGCATTATGGGCGTACTGATTGACGGATTAAAAAATTCAATTGGGATGTCTCCTTACAGTTAGTTTATGGAACGGATGCAATATTTCCAACCGAGTTTAGGAGTGCCGGTCATGAAGCTGATCCAAGAAGTACGATCACGAAGATGATGATATGACAAGAAGAATACACTATAATATACATCTACAACAAACCAAGGAGGAAGTCTACATCGAGCACGATAACTACAAGAAAACATCAAGAAGTTGTTTAACAAAAGAACCAAGGCAAGTGACTTTAAAATTGGTGATTTAAAATTGGTGACAAAGTATTGAAATGGGATTCAAGGAGAGAAGATAAGGGAAAAACATGGAAAATTTTATAATTTATGGCAAGGCCCTTATCTTATTCAATCTGCTATTGGAAACAATGCATTCTTTTCGCAGGAACTGGATGGAGCCGAATATTTTGGAGGTCCCTGTCAATGGCGGGATGCTCAAACATTATTTACGTTAACTAATATTTTGATTTCAAAGTTTTTTTTTCATTTTATATAACACTCGCTTTTGAATTTGAAAAAAAAGAAAGAATACAAAAACAATAGAAAAAGAGAAAAGAGGGCAGGGATATAAAATAAGAAAGGTACAAACCCATACCAAAAAAAGAAAAGAAAAAATCTGAAAGCGTGCAAGCTTAAATGTCACTACTTGAAAGAGCACTTCTATTTAGTCATATAGCCTAATCATAACTAGATAGATTTCAATTTATCGCTGATAGGTTAGTGAAGAATATTTGCCACACAATGAAATCTTGGCTTATCGAGTAGAATATATTAGGATAGAAAGAAATGGCTCTAATCAGATCAAAACTTGAGCCAAAGATAGAGTAAAATGGTTCAAGCATGCTCAAAATTTGAACCAAGACATAAAAAGAAAAAAGGATGACTCTAAACAGATCAAAAATGCGAGTCATAAGAAGAAAGAAGGATGTTCTTGATTTTCAGATCTTAAGCCTTCACAATTTTGTTTTAAATTTCACGTAAATTTCGAGTCTATGTGCTGACTTGTTTTTATGCCATAGTCTTACAACAAATCGGACTGACTTAATCCTCGTTTGTTCTGTATTAAATTTCTATTTTTAGAAAAGAGATAATGCGGATCCGTCGTACATTTTAATCTCGACGGATAGTAGATTAGGTAGAGAATTTTTGAGTCCAACTGTTTAACTGGACTCATGGCGCTTATAAGGGTAGATTTAGATTAGTTTTTCATGTTTTCAAAAGAATAAAATGTTGATGTTAAAGGTTTGCAAGTCCAAGTGCACCTTATGAAGAAAAAAATGTTAGGAAAGTAGGTCTGTGTAGGTAGAATGTTTGGGAGAAATCATCTAGTTATGATAAATACCGATCATCTTTTAAAGCAACATGATCAAAGAAGAAGCAGAGTTGTCAAGGTGCAGAAAAATACAAAGGCATTGGTCTACTTTCCAGAGATAAATCTCTGAAGTTCTTGACACCTCCAAGGAGCTTCCATCCCCAAGTGGAGCCACCGTATAGCCATCCATAATTTTGATATATTCAAAGATGGCTAAAACAGTCTTTAGCCTTCAAGAAACAAATTTCATGCAAAATCTTTGACTTCTTGAAGCCTCTCCGTGATATTTATCCTCAAGAAATCCATTCAATTGATAACCTTCATTTAAATTTCCTCAAAGAAGTCCCTGTTGATATCCAAAGAAAAGCTGTTATTAAGCTTCTTCCACATCATTCCCTCTTCATAATTTCCTCCAAAATCCCTCCATTTCACTCATTATTTCACCTATCCTAACAACACTTTCTTATCTTCTAAAAAGGCCCCTTTTCCCTTTATTTTTCCCCCTTTCTCCTTAAAAATCCTTTTCTAACTATGAAAATCCTTTGGTTTGGCTTAAAAACACCCTTTTTACCTATCGGGAACCTTAAAAAGGCCTAAAAACCTTCTTTTAGGCCTATTTCCCGACCTTTTTATATATAGGCCTTAAGCCCCCGAGGGCTTAAGCCCTTCCACCCCTTTCTCACAAAACCCAATGCATGTAACGAGGTGCTAAGCCCCTAACCCTTTTTCTCTTAGCCCCCTGTTCATCACCTTTCCTCGCAAGACTACCTTTCCTCACCTTCCTCCAACCCCTTGTCTTATCTTTTTTTCTCCACAAAAATGTTTCTCCTCTTCAAATCTTGGTCGTCGATCTCATCTATCCGATGGTGGTCGACTCCTCACTCTATCATCCTTTCTCCCAAACATTGTTGATCCACGCCTCTCGCAAAAGATTAGGATTGTTAATATTTCGAATCTAACGGTTCCTATTTTATTTCCACCATTTCACCCCCGCTCCACTTACCCTTTCATTAAACCACAACCGTTTATCTTGACCGATCTAACCGCAATCATGATTTTCCCCTTTCTTTTTTTCACCCATCCAAACCACGTATATGTTCCCCCTACAACGAGATCTCAACCATAGATCTTGTCGATCTAATGGTCATCACGCGTCCTCACCATTTTCAACCCCCGCCAATAACACTCGCCTCCCAACAAAAAAGTCGACATCACGCGGCTGGCCCACCTTCCACTAACTATTTTTCGGCCCTTTCTCCACCCGCCACCTATCCCCACCGCTCGTCCTCCCGTGCATCTTTACTATTTCGCGCGCCTCCGTCCACCGTTGGATCTACAACCACAAATCCAACAATCGTCGCATCGTTTCACGCTCGATCATTAAAATCTCCCCAATGTGCAACTTTCTCGCGAAACGAAGTTTTTCCCGAGACGCGTGTCGACAACTCGAATGGAATCGCGTTCGATTCACTCAATACCACTAACCGCCCATCCCTCGCACGAAAACCACTTCGGTTTCACAAAACCACTTTTCGCCATTTCGCGCCCTAACTCAAATATTTCTCTTGTTTCTTCATCGTTCCATCCATAGAACCCCTTCAGTGCATTTTCCTCCTCTCGAAATCGCTCTCGCCTTCTCCCAAATCCCCAGATTTATTTAATATTTTTGTTTGTTTTGCGGGTTTAATGGCATGACGATAAGCCAACCATCCCACAACCAATATAAGTGGATTTTTTGTCTTTGGATGACGATCCAAGGGCCAAATACATAAATAAAGGGATAAAGGATTTGATTCAAAGCTCCATTCAATGCTTCATGGCCATCGATGCATTCATAAAACCCTCCAGCATGTAAAGGAACCCTACATACGAGACAATCAAAGGAAGATTAGAGACAAAAGAATAAAAGCTAAATCAACGAATAAAGGTTTAAAAAGTGATTAAGGATAAAGACAGAGAATGTGAATAAAGGTTAAAAATACGATCACCAAAGGACCAAAGCAGAAAAGATGATAGAGAGGCCTAAAATCATATCAAAGGCCTAATTCAAGTTTAAAGCCGCAAAGCATGAAAAAATTAGCAAAAAGACTGACCTTAATTGCCGGATCATCAAGGCTATTTACTCCCCCAAAGACTAAAAAATGCCACCTACAAGCCTATTTACTTAAAAGCCTACAAAGTTAATGCACGATCAGAGATATTTTGCCAAAGACATTTCGGAAAGTAATTGCCAGCTACCAAAAGCCTCAAAAGTCAACAAAAGTGACTCGAAGTAGATGAAAATTAATGTACAAATAAATGAACGAGTTAAGACATTAGATATCTTCTCCATTAGGCCTCCTAAAGATCGAGAAACATTTACTCGTATTAATTGAATAATTAGACCTTCTTTTCACTCCACCTCCTCAATTTACCTATATATATCATATGAGAAGCCTAGTATTGTTGTTGGTTGAATACTTGTTGAATGTAAATAGTTGTTGAAGTCGCTTTGAAGCTCTATTAGTAATTGAAGAAAGATAGGTCGAGAAGAAAAGTTTGAAGCCGTAAAGACCTACTGGACTTGAAGATTGTAACTAGTTTGAACATCAAATATGCAAGCTAATTTTTGGGATCCTCGGTCTATGTCAATGGTGATGTTTCTCTTACTGTAATCATTTTTTTTCTTATGTTTTCATATTGTCCACTTTCTCGATAAAGAACAACAAATTTAGATTAGGATTTACCGTAAAAGGTACCCTAATTCTCACTAATAAGCTTTATCTTTATGTTTTCTTCTGATTGTGTTTCAATGGTGATTCAATAGAGTATAAATAGTGAATTGTTGGTGAGCCCATGTTTCCTGAGTACAACTTGAGATATTGTCTTTGAAAGTTCTTGAAAATTCTGCTAAGTAAAGTTGAGCTAGAGAAGTCTATGGTTAGCCCCGTCCTCTAGTTTATCTCCAACAGCTTGCTTTGAAAAGATCCCCGAGAGTATGCCAAAATCAAGATAGGTTCAAAGTCCTTACCCGATCTTAGGCTACCCTTTGTTCTCTTATATGTTTTCTACTTTCCGAAGGTAGTCTTAGGATTGTTGGATTATTGTCTCGAAAAGTGTGCTTTAGTAAGAGTATTGTCCAAAGAAGTCTATGGTTTGCCCTATCCTTTGGCTTGCTTCAAAACAAGCTACTTTGAAAGGCTTTTCTTGTTTAGTGAAGTTAATATATTCTTAAATTCTTATTAGCTTTGCTTCTTTCACAACACCTTTAATGTTCCATATCACAAATCAATCTAAAGAGATCCTTTGACATAGATGACTTGCCCCATGGACCACTCTTGAAACTTGTTGTGAAATTAAATCCTTTTGTGAATCCATAGGCCAATGGATTGATACTGTCTCTTACCTATCCTATAAGCTCGAACCATTCTTTCAACTTACTCACACCTTTACCCTTCAAAATACTTCCTTTATTTTGATGATATCCTACCCAACCAAAAACAAACAAGTTCCCTTGAGCTTCATAACTAGCCTAATATCATAAACTAAGTATAAAGAAATATCTTTTGAAAACACTTATATAGAGAGATCCCTCTTTCAATCCAGGAGGGCTAGATCCTAGGATTCCAAAGTGGTTTTGATGTAGGCCCCGCAACGATTGTTCTTACCAATCTTGCCAACTACGGGGACCCCAACACAAGAGAGGTGGATTTGTTTTGTTCAACCTCGTACTCTCGAAATACCTCTAAAGAGGCGCGGTAATGCGTAAGGTGGGAATAATGGTGAGAGTAATGGCCATGGAGATCACACAAAGCACAAGGTTGGTTAGTGTGAATATTATTGGTGTTCTTGGCTGCAGTCGAGGAAGAAACAGAGGCTTCAAGGACCGTAGACTTAGGGAACACAACTTTAACCATGGGCTTGATACCGGGCAACTCGGAGATAGGTATGGGTGGCATGAACGACAAAATCACACAAAGCATAGGGCTTTGGGGGTGGAGGAGGTGCAAGGTCCGTCGGGGCAGCCTTGTCCTTTGAGGCCCTCTTGTAAGCTTTTTCCCTTCTTACTCGAAGCGGTTGCAACAGGAGATGGTTCTCGTTGAGGTGGTTGAGGCACTCGTAATAGCGGGAGAAGTCATAGGGACCGGTTGAACCAAGGTCAAAGCAAGATAAGGTTTGGGTTGACCGAGCGAGGTAGCGGCTGGGGGATCAAGGTACCGGACGGGAATCCATAGGGTCAAGTTAGGAAGAGAGAGGGTAGCCATAACAGTACATGTGTAGATTCCGGGAGGAGGAGCTAGGAACGGTATCTAACCGAAGGGGTAATGACCGAGCAGATGGCTCCAAGATGATTAAGGCCTAGAGGAACCGTTTCAATAGGATAAATGTAGAAATTTGTTGAATAAAGAATATTTATCCACCGATATTATCCCGATCACATATCAATTCGAATTCATATGCAACACATAATCTCTTCCACTCGGATCATCACACATGCGGAAATAAACAAGCGGTGTGCGATCAAACAATCATCAAAAAATCACACACATTACACGAGTATGTATGGGGAAAGCTTATAGATGAAAACCCCTCGACTATTGTGTATATTATAATGGAGAGAACATGTAACAATCTCAAGTACAATACTCCTCACAAGTACTCAGATCTTGTCTCATAAAGTTACACACAAACTAGCTTGGTTTTGAACAGGGTCACTCATTCAAAACTCATCCACTAATTGCCCGCCTCTATTGCGCAATCAAGGCTGTTCTAATGAGAGATCCAAGGTTCGAATCTAATTGGCTTGACAAGCGCAATCATCATGGGCAAATTCCTCCAAGTGTGGTGCAAATCTCATGCATAACCGATGTCACAACTCGATAGCTATCTCAACCCTTTCATCTACCTCTTTCACTCGGTCTCCACCGAACTCGTCCATGCACTATAGTGAATCGATGTATTCTTGAGTTGAATAATGAGTTAATAATTAGTGAATTAAATAATATTTAATTCACTCCACTCATTACTAGTTGATTAGCTAGTTAAACTAATCTCAACTAGTTCAACTAAGTTAAACCGAACACAACTCCACCAACTGTCCCATCAACTCCACCAAACTTCTGCCATTGAAGTCCTAACTCGAAGTCAACCATGCATGAGCTCACCAAACCCCTAGGAATAGTGTAATTCTCTCGTCGGATGCATGAGCCACTTCGTAGCTCGAACCGAAGTTCTCCAAGAGAGTAAACCGAAGTTTAGAGTCCAAATATTATTAAGGGTAAATAATATTTGACTTTTCTATTTTTAGGATAGGCAGTCTAAAAAATAGACTTCGACCTAAATGTCTAAAAATATAGGTCCATCTATTTTTACCAACATGATCAATACTCCAAGAATAACATACTTCAATCCCCGAGACCATGCTCCATATGTCTAAAAATACACATAGTCTAAAAAATAGACTTTGCGCCAAAAAATAGCCTGCGGGCCCACTTAGTGAAGGCGACTTCATTTCACTAAGCTCCATAATCTTGTTGCATTTTCAACACTCCCTCTCGACAAGATATGGATTATCCGCAACCCCTATCCTCGCCTCTCGTGGAATTCGAACTTGCTCTCGGTGAGCGCCTTCGTCAAGATGTCGGCATCCTAATCCTCCGTGGGAATATATGAAAGCATCATGATCCTCCGCCGAACACGCCTTTGATATGATTATACCCGATGTCGATGTGTTTGGATCTATCATGAAATACTAGATTAACCGAGAGCTTGATGCAGCTCCGGTTATCACAACAAATCACCGTAGGCTCCAAGTGCAACCTCGAACAATCCGATGAGGATCTTCCTCATCCAAATAGCCTCGCATGCAACCAAGCTAGCCGCCATGTACTCGACCTCTGCTGAATCGAGTGCCACGGATCTCTGTTTCCCCTGCCGTACCAAGAAACCGTTGTCGATCCAATGCTGAAAATACCTCCGGATGTGTTCTTCTCGGTCCGTTGGGCTCCTTGCCCAATCCGCATCCGTGAAGCTAGAAAGCCTCACCTCATCCTCCTATCCGTACTACGGACCATATCCCGATGTGCCACTAAGATAACGAAATACATGCTTGCCTTCCAGGTAGAGCTTGGTAGGCTTAACCATAGCTTGCAAAAGTCGGTTAACATCATAGCATATATCGGGTCGTGTATTGACCAGATACATAAGCGACCCCACCAACTGTCGATAGACAGTGGTATTCACTACCTCCGCCGAAGTAGCATCCTCCTTCCTCCAACCTCCAGGAAGAGGAGTGTCAACAGGGCTTGCGGCCATGCATGTTGAACCTCTCCGAATCTCCCGAGCATACTTGCCCCCGAGAAACAAACAATCCTCCACTGCGCTGCCAAATCTCCAATCCCAGGGAAATAATGAAGGAGGCCCAAGTCCTTCATCTCGAACTCTCTAGCAAGGTCCTCCTTGCATGAAAGTATCAACAGACTCATCACCCGTCAAAATCAGATCATCTACATACAAGTACAATTATCAATGCTTTCCCCTCCACCACAATATGGTACAGAGTTAGGATCCGCCTCACTCTTGGAAAATCCAAGCCCGGTGAAATAACTCGTCAATCCATGTGTACCAAGCACGAGGTGCTTGCCTCAGCCCCCAGTACAATGCTCTCTTGAGTCGGCACACATGCGACTCATCGCTCGAAGATCTCGAAACCTTCGAGGCTTCTCTATGTACACCTCCTCCTCAATGACTCCGTTGAGGATTGCAATCTTCACATCCATCCGATGGATGTGCCATCCCATCTGCGCCGAGAGAGCAAGGATCATCCGTATGGAAGAGTACCTTGCGACAGTGCAAAGGTCTCCTCATAATCGATCCCCTCAATCCGTGAGAAGCCACGGGTGACAAATCTCGCCTTGTACTTCTCCACACTCTCGTCGCCCGCCCTCGCTTCACTTTGTAGATCCATCGATAACCCACCACCGATTTCCCCTTCGGTCTTGGGACAATCTCCCATGCACCGTTTCCGACGATTGAATCATATTCTTCGATCATGGCATCTACCCATGCGGGTTCCTCCACAGCCTTCCTCAAAAGAGGATGGCTCCGTCACGACACATTGACTCATAAGAGCCATGTATCCAAGTGTACCGATCCGATGATCGCCTCTGTCTACTGCTCGTGTTGTAGGTGGTCCTACAACCTTCTCTCGCATCTCGAGCCGGTCGCTCGGCCTACGTTAGTGTGCTTGTGCCCTCTGATGGTTGGCGCTACATGAGTGGTCTCTTCCACTCGATGAACTTCCTCTTGTGGCTGATCCACATCCGGAAGCTCATATTTAGGAACTAATAGCTCCTCATCTGCATTCAAGTGTGGCTCCCTCTCAAGCGAACACTACATGGCTTTCTCCTCCTGAAATTTGATATGCCGTCGCACAACAGTCTTGCGACTGTCTGGAAAATACACACGATAGTTGTGGGGTGTATCAGTGTACCCCAAAAATATCCCAACCTCTGCGGTCGGATCCATCTTCTTTCTGGCATCCTTCGTCACATGCATGTAGACTGGTGAACCAAAAATTCTCAAATGAGAAATGTTAGGTCTCTTACCAGAATAAGCCTCCTCCGGTGTACTCATGCCAAGAACCTTGTGAGGAAAATGGTTCTGCACATACATTGTTGTATTGCATACCTCAACCCACAAGTGAAGGGGTAGGCCCTAATCATGCAACATTACCCATGTAGCACCCACGATCGTTCTGTTCTTCCGCCGCCCACCCTGCTTCCGCCGTGGGTTATGGGGTGCGATGAGCTCTCCGAATCCCTTCGCGCTCAAAGTCTCGTTGAATTCGAGATGAATCTAAGTTCACCACCATTGCCGCTACTAAGAGCCTTCACTCTTTCCCGATTCCTTCACCGAGCATTCTTTTGAACTCATAGAAATTCAGAGCGTCTCGCCTTCTTCCGTATGAAGAAGATCCACACTTCCGAGAAAAAACATCAACAAATACGTAGTAAATACTTGTGCTTTTCTCAATGGGGCTATCAGGAAAGGACCACACATGTCCCGTGTGAACTCTCTCAAGGATCGCCGTGGCGCGATTATCCTTCGTGAAAGGTGGCGTTCACATATTTTCCCAAAGTACACCCCTTGCACTGATCTGACTGCGCAGGGGTGCCCTTAGGAAGCCCAGTAGAAATCTGCTGCAGTATCTTCGAAGCTCCATGGTGAAGGGCTCCAATCGTGCCGCCGCCCTCATCATCCCGGCTCACCACTTCTCCCGCCTGTTGCTGCCAGCCATCTACTTGCAACTGATAAAGGTTCTTGACTCGAACCCCTATCTTCCAGGTCTCTCCAGTAGTCTTACTGCGCAGGAAAGCGTTTCCTTCACTGAAGACCACATCATACCCTTGTCTTCCAACATCGCCACAGAGATCAAGTTTTTCTTCAATCCAGGCACATGCATCACTTCCTTCAATACGAAGGGTTTACCAGAATCCCTTTGAAAGGATATGGTACCGATACCGGTCGCACTGTATCTACCATCATTTCCCATCTCGATGTGCACGCCCAGATCTTTGTTCTCCAGATTTGAAAACAAATCTCGATCTCCCGTCATGTGGAATGACGCACCACTATCCAAGAACCACACTGATCCTATCACACTTGATACCAAGCATGCGATCAATGAAAATTCAAGCTCGAACTGCAAGGCCAAAGCCTCTCCATCTACAGATCTTCCTGCTTGCTTATTTTTCTTCTTCTGCAGACAATTTGTGGCATAATGTCTGTGTTGGTGACAGTGAAAACACTTCACCTTAGACATGTCTTGCTTCTTGCCCCTAGCATCGGAATGAGAATTTTTCTTGCTCTTCCCCTTCTTTGCTTTGGCAAATGTGCCAATTTTCTTCTAATGCACTTGATAGCATCCATCTCTGTATTCCTCCTCGTCTCCTCCGTACATCCGCCCAAAGGCGCTCCCATCCCGGCAACTTTCCTCGACCATCGACACTATCTTGATATGAATGCCAAGCCTTCAAAGACCAAGGAGAGCCGTCCCATCCTTCATAGTCACTCTACACTTCCTGCCTCATCTCGCATTGAGTGAACTTCGTAGTATTTGGCGATATCACGTTTTCTCCATCTTGATGTTTCGAGATTATCTTTGAGCGCCACTTTCCTTTGGTCGTCTATCTAGAATAGATCCGTCAACGCTTTCCACATTAGATATAGATTTTCCATGCAAAGCTGATACAATATGATCCGACGCCCTCCAACGAATCCTTCGACATTTCGCCATCTTCTTTTGCCAAGCCTCGACTTCAAGCAGCATCAATGGACATCCGTATCTATGAACTCCTTCACCATTATCTTCTAATACTACCTCCATGCGATCCTTCCATGCAACATAATTCGAACTGCCTTCAAGAGCATATTCGAGTCGCAAACCGTTGAAATACATTTTCAACTCCGGCACCAAGAAAACAAACTGCTGCAAAATTTGAATTCCAACTCAAAGCTCAACCGCTGTTGACCTGTGAGAACAAATTATTTCTAGCACAGAGATCGACTACATGGGAATTTAATGGATATATCACCTTTCAAAGGAAAGGATGGATCTAGAGGCTACCTGGCCCGCATGCAGACTCTGTTTACCGAAATAAGTTTGTAATCACTGTGATGATAAATCTCTGCTTCAACTTGGCTCCGATACCATGTAGAAATTTTCTAAATAATGAATAATTATCCACCGAGATTATCCTGATCACATATCAATTTGAATTCATATGCAACACATAATATCTTCCACTCAGATCATCACACATGCGGAAATAAAACAAGCGATAACACATTAAATCATCATACACATTAACACAGTATGTATGGGGAAAGCTTATAGCTGAAAACCCCACATCTATTGTGTATATTATAATGGATAAAACATGTAACAAACTCAGTACAATACTCCTCACAAGTACTCAGTACACTATCTCATGAAGTTACACACAAACTAGCTTGGTTTTGAACAAGTCACAGGTTCAAAACACATCCACTAATTTCCTGCCTCTATTGCGCAATCAAGGCTGGTCTAATGAGATATCCAAGGTTATAATCTCCTTGGCTTGACAGCGCAATCATCATGGGAAATTCCTCCAAGTGTGGTGCAAATCTCATGCACAATTGATGTCACAACCGATAGCTATCTCAACCCTTTCATCTACCTCTTTCACTGGTCTCCACTGAACTGTCCATGCACTGTAGTGAATTGATGTGTTCTTGAGTTGAATAATGAGTTAATAATTAGTGAATTAAATAATATTTAATTCAATCCACTCATTACTAGTTGATTAGATAGTTAAACTAATCTCACCCAGTTCAACTAAGTTGGGAACCTAACACAAATCCACCAACTCTCCCATCAACTCCACCAAACTTCACCGAAGTCCTAACTGAATTCAACCATGAATGAGCTCACCAAACCCCCCAGGGAATAGCGTAATTCCTCTGGTTTATGCATGAGCCACTTCAGACTCGAACCGAAGTGCTCCAAGAGAGAATCAATGAGTCCAAATCATATTAAGGGTAATATTTGATCACTTTATTTTTAGGAAGTGCGCCTAAAAAAATAGACATCGACTAAATGTCTAAAAATAGAGGTCCATCTATTTTTACCAACATGACCAATACTCCAAGAATAACATACTGCAATCCCCGGACCATGCTCCATATGTCTAAAAATAGACATAGTCTAAAAATAGACTTTGCGCCAAAAATAGCCTGCGGGCCCACTTAGTGAAGGAGACTTCATTTCACTAAGCTCCATCATCTTGCTACATTTTCAACAATAAAGAGGTTCATGACTACCAGCTGTAGGTGAAGGGCTAGGAGGAGGGGGTCCATAAGGCTAAATTGAAGGACTAGGAGTAGGTTGTGGAGGGTGAGGAGGCTGCTGACTTGCCGAAGCAGGCCGCTTGAGGGTAGCCCGAGACGATTCCATCATGCAAACATTTGATGAGCTAGGATCAGAGACAGGAGGAGGAAGAGCAGGGAATGCACAAAGCAAAGAGGAGTCTTTGTAGACGTTGAGTGACACACTGGTAAAAGGATCGACGGTTTTCTTATTGGCAACCGACACTAGCACATTTGGCCCAATTTCTGACGGAAAATTCGTCGCTATTCCGACATATAGGCATCGCAAAAGTGACAGTTTGAGGTGGGGAAAAACGTGGTTAGCCATTACGTCACAATTCTGACACTTCAATAAAGTGTCCGAAGAGCGACACATTTTCCGACGTTTCCAGACTTTCGTCACTCTTCTGACGTTATCAAAAATGTTGCTCTTCCAACGAAAACAAAACGTCGCTCCTCCGACGAAAACGACACGTTGCTCTTCCGACGAAAGAAAATGTCGCTATTCTAACGAAAATGGAACGTTGCTCTTCTAACGAAACTTAGATGTCGCTCTACCAATGAAAATCAAACATCATCATTTAACTTTTCTCTTCCGATGTCTAAAGCATCGAACAAATGTTTCTCTACCGACGAAAATTAAACATCATTAAACGTCATTTAACGTCGCTCTTCCGACGTTTAAAGCGTTGCACTTCCGACGACGTTGGCATCGCTCTTCCGACGGCTAGATCTCACTCTTCCGACGAATATAGAAAATGTCTTCCTACATTTATGCCGTCGCAATTCCGACGAAAACAAAAAAATATTTAAAAAAAAAATATTTAGATAAATCCCACGTGGATGACCTTGGTTCTCTCCTTTGGCCTCTAGGCATCCTCCTTCACCTCTAATACTGTCATTTATTACTCCTCTTTTATGTTAATGAATGGTTTTCACCTCCATAGGAAGTTTGTGACTTACCTATCCTTGAGTTGCTGGCAAATCCTGGAACAGATCTGAGAAGTGGCGATGAACTGCTTGCCTCAAGGAAGTGTGAATGCAGGCACGGAGGAAGTGATGCTATCAAATATTGCTTCAATGGTTCATTGTAACTGTGGTGTCTCATAGGGATTGGCACTAGTTGTCTTTATGAGTACTATATTGTGTGGTTGAACAAGCTATATGATGTTGGAAGTTACACATTAGTCACATTAATGAGGCAAGACTCAACACATCCTCCACCATTGATAATGGAAAATCATCGTCCTCTGTAACAAAAGCTAGGGAAAATTTCACACATTGAGGCAATTAATGCAAAACTGAAATTTCACCTTCTTCCCAGACGGTTTCCCAGATCTTAACCCTAGACTTTTAGCCTTTAAGATTACTGTTTTAATTTAGAGTGTAAAACAACAACAGAAGGATCACAATAGTTCACTTCAAACAACCCCAAACATTTCACCAAGTCAAAGAGAATATATACAAAACAAATATACAAGTTTCAGCCTCTTATAGGGTAACTTATCAACTAATAATCAGATCTGAAAATTCACTTTTACAACAGTACAATTACCCTCTTATATTCTACCTCATATGTCAAATAACTTAACAATTTGCCCTGTTGCTTATGTCAAATTAGTAAGACATGAATGACTAAATAACAATTTTCCCTGTTGCATGGATGACCTAGTTTGGATGCAACAATCGACAAGCATGCCAATGCAAAGCAATCCAATATGCCTAGCCCTTTAAATTATTTGAGATCATGTAAACCATCCATGGCTTCTCTAGTTTATCAAATTGATTTTCATTATTTTACAAGTATTGTTATGTAACCTGTGTGGCTATGCTACTATTATAAGTTATAACCAAAAA
Source organism: Pinus albicaulis (assembly GCA_034641835.2). NCBI lineage: Eukaryota > Viridiplantae > Streptophyta > Pinopsida > Pinales > Pinaceae > Pinus > Pinus albicaulis. The sequence continues at coordinate 924,001,520 of CM076574.1, read as the reverse complement.
AGTGATTTCTTTAATATGGCTGCAACATAAGAAACGAAAAAAAAAATAAGTGAATGGACAGTGCAACACCAACCTCACTCATTACTGCCAGCAAGGATCTAGATAGGTCAACATTGAGCATCATGTCAATAATTTTTAATGGCAAAGGACATTGAAGCTAGAGGATCAAGACAATGAACGCAAAACACCAGTCAAGCCCTCCACAACAAGCACTTAAATAAGCACCCATTAATGTAAGTTTTGGAGTCATGCCATGTCAAATGTTCTAGCCTGCTATTGTATTTCATGTGCACAAAGTTTGCTATCAATTAAGGCCTGTACACTTCAATGGAAACTATTATTTATTTATATATGTGGTTAGATTTCAAAATTAAAAATTTTAAAATAGCTCTTCCAGCAAATGCAAGCATATTTATGAAGGAATAATTCATACTTGTGATATAGCGAAAACAAAAAAATATTTAAAAACAAATTATTTAGATAAATCCCGCATGGATGACCTCGGTTCTCTCCTTTGGCTTCTAACACTACTAACAACTAATCAACAAATTTAACATTAGTAAACTAAACCAAACTTTTCAAATCACCTAATTTTGATGTAAATAGATAATACTAATAATAAACTTAATCAATTAAAGCAGAAGACAAACGAAAAGAATCTCCACCAAACTTTAGCACAACCTTAAATTGGAATTAGCCGCTTGTTGCCTCCTACCAAAAATATTGTGTGGGTATATTTAATAGTTAGCAGATTGTGCTACACCTCTACATATTTTATACCTGTCTCCAATCATGTACCACTAATTATTTGATACTTTATTCTCTGTATACCCAACTTGGTCTACAACTACCTTTTTCCCCAATATTTTAATGTAACCATGGTTCATGCTACAAAAATTTATAATGGATACCATGCGTATTTTCAAAGGAGAATATTGTCCTGATTCGAGAAAATCAAGCATGATACGCCAGAAGGAGTGGATAAGTAGGTACCCACCGGGTTGTACTGTCGTGCCTATTGATACCAGTCCATTACATTGTTCAAAACCACAACAATCACGACATTGACCAACAATACATTTGAATTCCAAACTCCCAGAAACAAAATGGAGGCCTAATTTAAAATCCCCAAAGGGCCCAAATTTTTTGACTCTTACTTGTTGAGGGTTGATCTTCTCATAATATCGAACATGATCAAGATGGCTGTAGCATCCTGGCAAGCAATTGGCACAATGTCTGTAAACTGCTGATGCCCTGAAAAAGAAGAATTGAAGTGAGTAAAAAATTATTATGTCATAATTAGAAAGGGGCCATACAAATTTGTGTTAATGAAATTAAATCAGAGAGTGTTGGCAAGATTACCACCAAAATCCCAAATGCTAAACGCAATTTTAGCACCTATGATACAGATAACTTTGTAATTACAAGGAATTACCACTGTTTGAACATACTTCTTATTTCTCTCTGAAGATACATACTTTACTTGATTTCAATAACACAAATTCATGTATCAGTAGAGTTTGTGCAGTGGAATGAATTTTAATGATGACCAACATTATGCTTGCCAATTTTTAATTCAATCAAACCACCTATCCTTACATAATGCAATGTGTGATTCCCACTATATCTCAAATCCCGCATGGATGACCTTGGTTCTCTCCTTTGGCCTCTAGGGCATATACCTCCTCTAAGACTATATCATTTATTACTACTCTTTTATGTTATTGAATAATTTTGCTGCCTCCATAGAAGTTTAACGACTTGCAGCGTACGTTGAGCTAAGCAAATCTGCAAATAAATACGGTAGTGATGGGCCACAGCACCTCCAAAATTTACTTTTCAGATTCTCGACATGTTTAAGCAGGGTTATCGTGTTTCATAAGTTCTTCATCATCGTGTCGATGAATCCTATAACACGACAACTTCAGGATGGGATACTTCTCATGGCCTTTACGACATTAAATTTGGATATTTTAGGAAATGTTCAACTTCGGCCACCGCTAGTCTATCATGAGAGAATTGATGATGAAGTAAAAATGAAAATGTTGACAATGGTTTGGACATGGGTGATTAAGTAGATACAGATACCATGTATATACATAGCAAAGTTAAAATGCTCACATAATGGCAGGTTTGTGCAAATTAAACAGTCAAATATTCCTTAGACCTAACAAGGCAAAATGCAATATAAAATCTTGCATTTAATACCTTGTGAAAATGACTAACAAGAATATTGGGTCATTGCATTTTTCTTTTCAAAACTCGAGAATAACTCCCAAAAACTAGAAATCTTTGACCTAATAAGCATGGTAAGCAAATTCAAAGTAATGAGTTTTCCAAATTTCAGCAACAACAAAGTATGTCATTACTTTTATTGAAAATGATGCGGGTATATATAGGTCAACATTGAGCATCATGTCAATCATTTATAATAGCAAATAACCTTAAAGCCAGAGGATCGAAACAATGAAGGAAAAACACCGAATTAAAACCCTCACAACAAGCACTTAAATAAGCACCCATAAATGTACGTTTTAGGTACGTGCCATGTCAAATGTTCTAGCATATTGTGTTCATGTGCACAAAAGTTTAAGTGTAAATTAAACTTTGTACACTTGAATGGAAACTATTATTTGTTACTTTGTAGGTGGTTAGATTTAAAAATTAAAAATTTGAAAAGCAGCTCTTCTAGCAAATGCAAGCATATTTATGAAGGAATGGTCATACTTGTGATGTTTAATCATGTAGGTATGCACCAATGGGTACAATACAAAACCAAGAATAGAAAAAAAGAAGATATTTAATAGTATAATCATGAAAAAGCAGTACGGACAAACCAAGAGTGAGAAAACAAGAAAGAATTAGTTAGAATCTCATGGGATCACTTGCGATATTTTCTGGATGCCTTCTGAGAAGATGGTTGAGGCTAACACAGATTATTATAATTTATAACATGTTTGACATGGTCACATCATGTTATATAAAAGTTCTTCCTACCCAAGTGGGTAATAGACTACTGAGAAAAAATTTCTCCTGTTAACAGACAGCACAGCGAGAGCCTTATGATAATCCATGGATACCTAGCCTCAGGACACCTACCTATCCATGCTCTAGTCGGTGCTTTATTACACATACAGTACTGCTACGACGATAGAATAGTGTTTAATTTTCTGGCTGGAAGTAGAATACTATTTTCTCTTGATTAATTACTACCTAATGATTCTTCACACAATATTCTTATGCCATTGATATTGTTATGATTTGAGCTTGGTTTGGATTCATTCCTAATTTTTCCATGCATGATTGATTTTTTGTATCCTTAACCATTTGGGATAATTCCTTGATGAGCCCATTCCTCGGTTCTTTTAATTTCTTTACTTTATTTTTTTCTTTGACCTTTTCTTTATGTCTGTATTATCCTCGAAAACGTAAATAGTCGGTTATAAAGTCCAAAGGAGGTTTTGTCCGAAACTCTATGAGAACCATTCCGGTGTTCACGGTTTGTCCCCAATTCTTCTCGATTACCCCACTCTCACTTCGCATCCCGGGCCCAGGCCGGGGAATGAGCTACGAGAGGTGAATAGGATCGAGGTGAACAATGCCCAAGCCTTCTCCCAGGACGATCGTGGCAACGTTGCGGCCTGCCTTGTAAATTTAAAATCAACATTGCTTTCTGGTGGATGACAAGCCACCATGATCGGTGGATTTTGTGAGATCTTCACAGTAGTCTCAATAACGAGATAAAACTTCATTGAAATCGGAACATCGGATAAACCTCTATTGAAGTATCATATGATAGTAATGACTCCTCCATCCGGATATTACTTCAGTATTACACACTTAGTTTAAAAAATAAAAATGAATTCGGTGTGTCTCTTCATCTGTTGCTTAACTCCATCCACACCCCATTTATTATGGGGCTGTAAATTCACTCACAATAACGCTATTTCTTTCACTCACGAAATTTATTGAAATAAAATCCGTATAATTTCGATGAACTATTGTGACTTAACCATTTACAAATGCCAATGAGCGAGGTGAGGGACTAGCGAGTCAATTTTTGGTGATGCTTGTAGTAAGTCTGTACTCGTAGTCTGCAGCAGCAGAGAAGCTCCTACCACATGACGCACGCAAGTGGGGCAAACATCTCCAAGAAAGTATGGATCAATGGTACAATAGGGATAGAGTTTTCATATTCTTTTCTAAATTAAGAAAACAAAATATCAATTAAGTGGTTAGGTTATGTCTCTTGCCTCGACCATACTGGCACCTTCAGTTTGATTCACGAATGAGATTCATGATACGAGATACTTCTTCTTCTCACATCTTCATTGCTAACCCCAAGGTTTACCCTTAAAATTGTGAAAAAACTCGGTTAAAATCATATGCGGTAATGGGTCATGAAATACGGTAAGATAATTTATTACCTTTTGGTTTCTGGTGTTGGTGCATCCTAGGACAAAATAGACATTCTTAAGCTCAACTACAGTGTTCATGAAAAGGTCAGTCATTCCACCAAATCTAGGTCGATTTTTAACGTAAAGCTGGCTAGAAAATAAGTGTATTATTGAGGCTGTCATCACTATCAAGTTCATCTCCGATTGTGAGACGGTGGACTTGTGAGGATGTGAAATCGATTCCATCATTTTAGGGCTCATGCTCATGCGGTGATTATTGGTGATATAAGAGGAAGTTGCAACATGCATTGTTGTATTTGAATTTGTTACTTTAGTGATGTGCAAAAGACTGTCCGGAGACAAAAGTGATGTGTACTCTATTGCATAAACCTTGAATGCTACATATATGAAGAGAAGCACGGTGTAAGGGTGTCATCTTGCGAGAGGCTGGCCCAGAAGGTGTGCTATTAGATACATAATGTGAACTCTAGTTTAATAGTGTAATGACGGACTTATTATGCTGAATGATAAAGACGTGCCCTTGAGAAGCAGTCTGGTGGTACACGATTTGATTTAAAGTGCTGGGGTTGGATTATGAACCCTTTTTAGAATACAGCATCAACTGTGGAGTGACCAAATTTGATTTGTGGTACATGTAGGCTTTCAGTAATGTGAATTTGCAGCAATTTTATGTTGTCGATACTGTGCATTTATATGGATGTATACCAGAAAACATAGAGTAGTTCTCATTCTCATCTACCTTATAAGCAGATGGAAAAAGTTTTAAAAATATGCTTAATCAAGACGTAATAGCATAATGCTATCTTGTTTTACCTATTCACATTTACACTTAAAAATCCTTCTCTGTTCTTCATGGTACAAGTTTTGGTGGGGCAAAGAATAACCATAAAATTAGTGGAAAGTGTCGGGTCTATAGGACTGACTCACATCGTATCGTGGGGAAACAGTTTGATGCAAATTTGAAAAGACATCAAAACCCAAAGGCCTGTTGGAGGCAAATGCGCAAAAACAATAAAAACCCCTATGGATAAACAAAACATATCGGAAGCTCATTCATTTACACATGCAAATGAAACTCATGGTATGAAAATAGCAAGCCAGGCATATCGACTAACATAAACACATTGAAACAGGATACGTGTTCTTTGGCAATGCAAACCAAAACTTCTCGATTACATGTAAATATTAACCAAATGAGCATGTCAAAAGCAAAACAAAGAAAACAGCAAACAACCATTGCGGGCAGATTGACAAGAACTTCTTAGAATAACATAGACAAAAATAACTTAAAACAGGCATATCAACAAATAGGAAAACATATGAAAACCAAATAGCCATTGCCGCATAAGCCAACCAAAAATTCTCATAGCTAATAAAATGCACCATAACCAAATGGGCGAGTAAATATATCGAAAATAGACAAGCGAACAAAATAACAAAGAAACACAAAGGGCATTGCAAACATCATTGGATAAACACATAAACTTAACTCATCTATGGACATTTTCCATGATTTTTAAGCGGAATCAATATAGGAAGAGTGATACTTAGGAGGAGCTCACAGCCATGAAAATTTTATATCTGTTGGTTTTTATAAACATTAGAGGTGGAAAAATATCCTAAGCTCTGGAAGCTAAGTTTGTTCCAACTTAGCTATATGCAGACAACAAATTGTTGTTGACGTCAAATATATGATGAGAATTTGGTGGGTTGTGAGAGGGTGAAGATATTCATGAAATAGGCATGAAATGGTTACTGAGTAGGTAGGGAACCATTTTGAATGAACTTGGCCATAAATGGGACATATGTCCATGCATAGTTTTTAAGAAACAGAGGCACCTGATGGATTATCATTGTATGAGAATCACTTTTTTGGAATCATAGCTATATACACACACTAACTAAAGGGATATTGGTAAACCCACAAAAGTACCAGGTGATTTTATATAAATAGGTGTTCTTGTGTTCTCATTGGTTAGTTGTAAGAAATAGCAGTAAAGTAATAAATTTATAGATACTTTTTTATAGAAATAGGTGTTATTGTGCTCTCATTGGTTAGGTATGGGAAAATGACAATAAAGTAAGAGAAGGATTTGACTGGACAGTCCAGAAGAGAATGATTCCACACAAAACAAGGTGAGTCGACACTTTCTGTTCAGGTCTTTTAAAAGGGTTTCCCCGCAACCCGCGGCCGGAAGGAAGATAATCGGCGTTACGTTACGAATCTTTTGAAAGTGTTGAGGAGCCCGGCGGTCACAACTATTGTCTTCTAGGAAGGCTTTCAAAGAAGTTGGCTAGCATCACTATGACACTATTCGGGAATTGAAGAGGAAGAAAGCAAAGGAGACGGTGTCATGTGAGAGAAGGAAGCAACTGAAAAGAGTGAGATCAAAAGCGATCAAGTTAGCCCAACTGACTTGCCGAATGGATAAGGTAAAACTTCGTAACACATTGTTTCAATTTTCCATGTGTGGTTATTTAGAAGGGTAACAGATACACCACTATTATGTCAAGGTAATCCCTAGCATATCAAGAGCTACGATTTGTATTTTTTGTCTGAATATCAACATACCACAACCATGCTTACAACAAGGATATTTTTGAGGAGGAAAAATCTCATGCAGAGATCAACATAAAAGATCCATTGCAAAAAAAAAAAAAAGGCTGGCTTGTGGTCCAAATGAGCATGATGAATAAGCTACGATAGATGTCGAATGTAGAAGGTATGGAGAAAAAATACCAAATTCATCTTTATTTTCATTCGACGAAAGGAAAAATCAATCATCGATAATTAAAATTTTCTTGGGTTGAGCAAAAGAATCAGCAAATTGAGGGCGAGTTTGGGGAACTTTGTGATGAATAGGGCTATGTGGTATGGCCTCAGGGGATTATCTACCCACCAGTCAAATGTGACAGTCAACATTGTGAGCATAGGGTTAGTGCTTACATAGGGATTACATAGGGTTTTGTTCCCACACCATGCTCATGGTAAAATATTCTCTTTATTGTCCAATATGTGCATATGTATGTGAAGACATCTATTCAATTTATGATTTGGGTGGCTCACAAACTGTGCGGGAATACGTTTGGGCGGGCACCCTCAGTGAACGACCGGGCAAAACGGGTTTCGGGGCGGCGCCCTCTGCAGCGAAACAACACGGTGCCACCGACGACGAAGGCACCAAGGCGACAAGCAGCAATTACACACGAATGTACACAGACACCCACTAGGTACAACTTGCTGTGTGCTCCCTCCCTTAACCATCTGTAAAGACTATAGAACTTCTGGGTCGAACCTCTACATAGAGATACAAGTAATGTCTCCTGAGATACCATTTCCTATTTCTTGTGTAATGGTGCCACACTCATATCAATGCTAAAAGCTTAACCAATCATACAATATCGGCTATTATATAAGCTTGTTAGCAATAGTAGCCTTTCATAAGGTTTATAGAATACATGTTGGCATAGAACTAGTAAGGCTATGTACTTGTGCTATGATTTGATGGGTGTTAATAAGGTATGAAATGAATAGGGAAACGAGGAGATAATTACGTGATAACAGGAGCTTAGCTTGAATATGGAGGTTCCCTGAACATTGTAATCTAAGACCTTTATTAAGGATATCATGTTGTACGAATATGTATTATTCCATTAAATATGAATTGTCAAAGAAAAGCTTAGTCAACGGTTATTGGACTTGATTCATTATTACTAATAACCATGTTGAAATCAATAAACATAGATTCAATGAAACTTACTAACATGCTCTTAGGTAAGGTATTATGGTGATAGTTACTAAGCTTAAGATAGAATCATGAGTACGATACGGTCTCTTATATACCACAATCTTCTTTTAGTTCATATAATTTTATCATTGTGGCAACACAATACATGGGGTCATAGAAGGGGAATGAGGTAGGTTACATTACTCAACTTAACGACTGAAATCCAACTCTTTTCACTAATCAGAAGTACGGAAAGAGCGTGTTCAATGATGTCGAGCTAGAACGAGGAACAAGCATATCTCGGTATTGAGCTTGCATTACGATTGTGTCATTTAACATTGAAATACAAGATGATTTATTAGGTATAATATTGTATGCTATTACTCTATCCTTAACACCTTCACTGATGAAATGGACATTGCGGTATACCTTTAGAGTAACCTTTGAAAGCATACTTTTTATAAAAAAGATAAATGTGAGATAATGTAGGTGGGGAAACACTATCCTGCTGTTCTATACCGTAATGTAGGTCCGGATATGATAAAGGCTATGCTACGATACATGTATTTTTATGTAGCACATGCTGATATACTTACGATTTGGCCTAGGATTAAGGGACATTTCAACATCAAAGACCTTTAGACAATACACCATTAACCAACACCTTGGTACAAGGGTTTTAATAGTACAATTGAATGAACAACTATAGAATGTTTGTGTGTCTTTGTTATTAGTGTCAACAGAGGAAATTAATAAAGGCAACATTAAAGATATAAGTTTCACATTTAAAGTAGACTCGGGATTAAAAATTTAAGAAGCATTTGATGGTGGGAATGATAATATTGAAAACCGATCCTGAGGACACAAGGAATACAATATTGATACCGAGGTCATTGGGGTATCATTGTCTAAATAGAATATGAAGATTTCTGCTTCAAGAAGACCTTTTAAGAAATTCAAGGCGGCCACTACAATTGGTACAAGTAACATTCATCTTTTTTTTTTTTGGCTCAAAGATAAATCATAAATATGATACCACAAAGAAAAGTTTTGGAAGAACTGTATCATATCCATCTTGAATTCTATGAAAAGAAAGAAAGTCCAATTGGGAAAACCTTTAGCTTGATTTAAAATTGAATGACTAAAGAATGAGTTCATCTAGGGTGTTTAAATGGAAAATCATAGTGAACAATAGGAAACATGCAGATTTTTTTGCAATCAAATAGATGAAAAAACACATACAAAAAAGGAAAACAAATAATAATCATCAACAAGCTTAATGTTGAATTATCAGCGCAAAGGAACTTACAAAATGTAAGCACTACGAACTGAAATCCAAAATGCCCAATCAAAAATATCATGGACACATACACTGATTTGACACGGTGTGTTGCTCATGATGAGAAGATTTACCTAGGCTGTGAAATTCATTCAAAATCATAATTATCCATACAATAAATACAAAGAAATTGATATGGCTGTTTTTACTCAAAATACATTCTTATGATAATATTGGTATGTGTTGAAAATGTCGAAAACATACTTTGAATAAGTTACTCTTCGTTTCAAGAACAATTTGTGGAGTAAACAAACTTGGAACGAGCACGCACGATACGAAAGAGTAGCAACTAAGTCAACGGTGACTTTTTGTTTGCTACGTTGGATCGAGGAGTTTTCTCAAGATACAATCGCTCCAATAAATTATTCTCTACTAATAGGGGCCAACCATGAAGGTCGACTCTTGCGCAAGCCTCCACCCCCCACCCCCCCTCCCATCATCTAATTCCCAAATGCCAATCTATGTTTTCATTCTTTTTACTTTCATGAGCAGAAAAAAAAATATTCAATAACTAATTAAAAAACATGATACTGCAACAAAAAATACATGAAAAACATTTGAGGGATTCTTGACATAAAAATATTGTATTCGACGAGTTTTAATAACGTAAACGTTCCAAGTATGGTAACATTTGTCTTATAATAATACAATATTTTACATTATCAAATTTTATTTTTTTCTTCTTCCTACTTCATCTCTCTAACTACATCATCAACATCATCGTGCTCTACTCTGTTTAGGTAACGCCCGTACAAGGCACGACCTGGTTAACGTAATCCGATGTCCGTCTCTGTGCAATGACGGGGCATACTTTTACAAAAACGAATAATATTAAATTTAGGAATTTAACCGATTTTAATATGTTCGAACTAATTCGGTAATATTAATAAAAAGGGTGGCTGATTGTTACCTAGTGCATAGTTTGTCACACATTGAGACCGTTGTCTTACTACGGTGGTAAGATCCTCCATTGTAACGTTCTTGTCATTTAAACAAAAAAAAGTTATAAGACAACCATCGCGTATAATTAGAAAAAAATTATAGGTAAATTAATTTGTCCTCATGGCCTCACTTTGATAGCCAGGCAGCAGAAAGCTGGTCCCCACTACAATAGTCGGTTGCACATTAGGAGCATGTTCTTCGCGTATTTCTACTCTCAGCACTTGTTTGCTCTACAACTAGCTGTTGGCACTGGTTAAGTGTTGCTCCATGATTTAAAAAGATTGTTGAACATTAAATTTATGGATGAAAACAAACATATTGAAAGGTTAAACTGCCTTATAGAGCATTCACGGATCTTGGGACATGTCTAGCTTACTACAATATTCCTCGACTTCACAGTAGAAATGAGAAACGATCTTTTCTCTTCTCTTGTAGTTCCGTTCAAATTCATCACCCTACATTACATATGATTGTGTATTTTTAGTATTATTTGGTGGATACAACGTTGGAAAGCGAACAATTAAGTATAAGATGTTTATTTTACTTATAATTCTTGTAGCTACATTCAAATGACTACTATGACCTGAAAACGTGATGGCCTTTTTCTTCATCTAGCAGCTTTGGTTTTACGCTTCGGTGTCGGGAAACTGTCACTTAATATTGAAGTCGGTTATGACGTAGCACACTTTTATTTGAACATAGAAGAAAATTAAACTGTTAATTAAAGGTTATAATTTATTACTTGGATACAGTTGTGGCATGTTTCCTTTCTTTCTTCCCTTTTCTTTTTCCGTCATGGTTTAGTGCTCTCCACTCACTCTACCAGGCCTTGAGAGGGGATACTTTCCGTGTCTGTAGTTAAATTTCAATTAGTCCTATAGGTGTCCTGGTATATTTTAATGTTTGTAACAAAACCATCGTTGTTCTTGTCAAATGTACCCACCCAAAAAAGCTTCTAGATAATCTAGAAGTTCTTTTCGAGTTAATTCTAGGAATTCCACCTTGTGTGTATGGTTGGGAAAAAAAATTATCGACGCCTTGCTCTCAAAAGCACAGAACTCTGTTCGTGCCTACACGGAAAAAGATATTGTCATTAATTTAAAGCAAAAATCATGATAAAATATGTTTTGAATTAAGTACATCAAATAATTAAAATATTAAAACTTACCTGGGTTTCGTGCTTTATAGGGACATGCCATCGTTCACCAACAACGTGCCATCGTGGTCCCCATGGAGGTGGCTTCGTGTAGCTCAAGAGGCTATGCTCCTCATTGTCCATATCGTACTCTTGTTTGCCAGCTTACGTTGATTGGTGGTGTCTTCTTGGGCGGTGCGTTTCTTGCTCTGCCTTTCAAAGCAAAGGTGTACGAGAGGGTAGCTCGGCAATCTCTTTCATGTGTCCCATACCACCAACACCGGGTGCGGTGGTGTCGAATAACCTTTAAATACAAAGAATTTTTTGTTAGTTTAGTTAATAAAAATTGAAATCGAAACTGTCTGATTCATCTCATGTTGTAGAACAATGTCCTTTTTGATTTTAGCTGTTACCTTATATATTTCTGGGCTACGGGTCATAAGTTCTGTATCCTCGTTCTTTTATTTCAACAAAAGGTGTTTGAGCGGGCGTCTGTCGCGACTCGAATTCAACTTTGCTTTGCGCCTTTTTTGGGCTTGCGTGACCCAGACCGTAAGGGATGAAGAATATATTTATAAATAGATAGAATCATCGAGCATGTCATGGCAGTGTGCATGTTGAACAAAATTAACATTGTTTATTCATAAATAAATAAATACTGAAGATAGAGCAATATTCAGCACTTTGTGATTATTATGTGCATGACCTTTTACCAATCATCTTGTCTTGGGGTTGTTCTATGTTCTTTGATACGATGCACACATTCAGATAAATCTGAAAATGTGAAAATTTGAAAATGACCTACGCTTGGCTTTAAAATAAAAAAATGAAAATAATTTCTAAATTTACCTTTCTAATACATAAACTTTGTGCAGTAAAGAGGTACCTGAGTGGTTGAGTATAATTAAAGCTGAGGTTAGCGAAATTTTTATGCTTACACACCTTGCTAGTTTTACAATTTCTGCCAAAGTGGGTGATTAGATGAGAGCTGAAAATTTTGGAGTGAAGCTTAGGGCTGGTATCTGAGATGGAGTGGTACGTCATAAATATGTGATGGAAAATATACTTAAAAAAATAATAATAGCTCTAACTCTTACGTGTAGCAATCCATTAGTATGGCCTTATCTACGTCATTCTGGCAGTTTCTTGAATTCTATGCAATTATGATCTTAGAATTACGTAGATACAATAGTGAGATATTAAACATAATAGAATGGTTACCCTTGTTAATCATGTGTAATATGAAACTAGCACATAAGCTAAGTTGTACTACTATTACTGCATGCTAATTGTAATATATACGAGTAATCATGTACGGACTAGTGTATAGAACATACATCATCTTCTCGTATCTATGGTATTCATAGTCCAACTTAGTGTTAGTAGTAATTTTTTTACATATTAGGTATAGAAGCAAGCGTATCCCGTGGTTGCTCTTTGTATCCACATGAATAAGGGTATGGTAACTATGTGATTGATTAGGTAGGGTTAGATCGTATCATCATATTAAATATGGAATTAATTTTTATCTAAACTCTTAATATTCAATAACGATCATGAAGAGGTTGTAAACTTATCATATTCAATATGCATAGCTCATGGTCGAAGTGGAATAAATAGTGCAATTATGATGAAGATTACATAGAACAGGTATACATTCACAACATGGTTACGCGTGTTGTAATTCAGTGATACAGGTGTTGTGTTTGGTCATTGGTTGTTACTCATAGTACCCTAGCTTAATCTATATAACTATGAGGGTACAGGTTTGATCACACTTTATACATGTGGTGAGGTGTCACCATGTTCCACTAATCGTGCATCATGCCACCAACGGTCTTATACATGCCCAAATAGGGACAAAATGGTGATATATAGAACCCATTGTGTATTAAGAATAATGAATAGTTTGTATTTATATACTCTCCATGTTAGATCACTATTTTAAATGAAATTCAGCAAACATAAGCACGATATTTTAAGAGTATAGTTAACAAGCCTTAATGCTACTGAAATCGACTAAAATTAACATTTCATATAATTGTTATGCAAACCAGAATTTGTTTTAAGATAAGTCTAAATAAACTTGGATGCAATATGTCCGTGGAAGGCTAATCATCTTGTAAGGTACTATACGATTTGGAACCAAATGCCATCCTCTAGCTTAAATTTTACTAGTGCTTAAGCTTCGATTGCTTTCTAAAGATTGACTCGAGTATCGACATTGGTACTTATCACCTCGATAGCCAATAGGATTGTAAGAAATGTCTGTTAAATATTGACTTTGGAAGTTGACATTCGTCTTTATCAAATGAGCCAATATGTTTGTAAGCAACATGTTAAATCACTAAAGGCATTCCATATCGTGCAGAGATACAGTGGGCTTTAGGAAGTAGCCTTGACATCCCACAAGTGTATTATGAAATCAAATTCTGTAGCATTGTATTAAATCTTTTGTGTGATATAAATACATTAAAAAATCACCTACAAACTACAATCAGGTATGAGGTCTAACTAATCCGAGTGTCTGTGTTAGATAACATGCAGTATTAACCAAGCAATGGATCTTAGCATTTTTTGTTTTGTTTGACTTTTAAATTTGTCAAAACTTGAAATGTCAAACATAAATCACCATAAAAACACCACATGTTACTCTTGCCTATAAAGGACTACACATCACCAATATACTCTGTAATTTGGTCTACTACGTATGTTTTCTTCCTTGTTGTATTCGATTTAAGCTTAAAATGAATCAATTTACTGTCCCCAAGAGCTTTCTTCAGGTGCTATCTGCAATATGTGTTTGACCGTATTACCTCTCTACAATGTTATTCATAAATCCATAAAAATATTTGAAGGTGCACTGTACTTAGGTATTAGTTACATAAACTGCTTGCTTATCTTTATACCTCATGTTTGGTCTGTGTTATGAGTACGAACTCCATTGAATCTCCGACTTTCTGTGGACCATAACAGTGAAAAGCAATGGAATAATAACGATGATGATTAGGGTCATACCATAAATGTTAAATAAATAAAATGTCAGGAGGTCAGGAGGTCAGGAGGTCAGGAGGTCAGGAGGTCAGGAGGTCCCAGCTACAAGGCACCAGCTACAACACAACACAGCTGCAAGGCACCAACACAGAATCAAAAAAAAAAAAAAAATTTCCGGCAAAATTTCCGGCAAAATTTCCGGCAAAATTTCCGGCAAAAAAAAAAAAAAAAAAAAAAAAAAAAAAAAAAAAAAATTTCCGGCAAAATTTGCCGGCAATTGCCGTTCCGGTTTGTCGGAAAAATTTGGTGTTGCCGTTTCCCGCGTTTGTCGTGAAACAACTTTTCGTTTTTCGTGCGCCGCTGTTCAGAACGTTATAACAAAATAAAAATAATAAAAAATAAAAAATAATATTTTCTGATATTTAGTTTCAAATCTAATTAGAAATAAAGTGGATAAAAATCAAGCAAAAATGCGACCAAACAATTAATTAAATAAATAACCATTTATAAAATATGGCCCAGTTTAGCTCTTTACCATCGTTTTTCCTCTATTTATTCACCTAATCTACTCTCTTCTTAGCCAGGTTTATCCTGGGATAGATGTGGATTTAGACTTAAAACGTGAAGCAAAGCTGATTGTGGAATTCACGAGTTTTGCATCTAAAAATATACACTACAGAAACCTCCAATCTATGTTTAGTTACAATTTATAGTTTGATAATGTCATCTAAATTTGTAATTTCAATGTTGATGAAATTTTAGTCAATGACTTCATGATAGATAATGGCTTCAACAGGCATTAGTTGAATGCATTCTTATTTTACTTATTATTATGGTATTGTGAATTAAATATAGACACACTTATACCTAGTAGCAATTACTATAGGTGTGTGGTGCGGCATGGGGTGTCCTACATTTGGTATCGGAAGCATAGATTCAACGTTTAAGACCTATGGACCCTTCGGCATTTGGCTTGTCTGTGCCATAAAAGTTTCTTTCTCGATAGAAACAATCCGGAGCTTGTAAGTAAAAATAGCATGCCTCACATAAGTGTCCTAGGGATATGATTAAATGAATTTCAATGGCGCTGCGTTTTCCATCATAGTGAAGGATGATGTATTACATGACTTTTTGGTAAGAAAAATATACTAGTTTATATTCAAATTACCCGAAGGCTTATACTATAAAAACTTCTAAGACATTTACAAAGTCATGTCGAGTTTGACCACAGGAAGGAAACGACCATATACCATGGCTAAGTGGGAAAAAAGTGAATATAGTGGCAAAATTCATCACAAGATAAGTTTACAA
Organism: Pinus albicaulis; assembly: GCA_034641835.2. Taxonomy (NCBI): domain Eukaryota; kingdom Viridiplantae; phylum Streptophyta; class Pinopsida; order Pinales; family Pinaceae; genus Pinus; species Pinus albicaulis. The sequence continues at coordinate 923,985,653 of CM076574.1, read as the reverse complement.
TATGTTCAGTTTGTTGAATCAATATATGTTCATGCTACTGTTCAATAAGGTAAATATAGTGGCTTTCATATAGAATAATATACAACCCAAAAATATGTTGTAAAATTGTTAGAGATTTACCAACAGAAACTTGGTCACAGCAATGCTCAAAAACAATTCCCAAACTTCAGATAGATAGGTAGACATCATATCAAGTCCATGCCATTATTTGTTAAGTTTGTTCAACCCTATTTTGAGGTCATGCCAATAACATTCTTTTCTATAAATGGAAGAAATGTTCAAAAAACACTTCTTAATCTATATCAATTCTAAGCCAATGTAGAGAAGTTCTAGGATTATGTTCTTTGTAGTTCAAACAAATCGATAGAAAATTATTTGAGTCCCCCACCATTCAAATTTTCGCCATGGAATGTAAACCCACCACAAAAGACCCCACACTCCATTACTGCAAGCTTTCATAGTTAACCCCATTCTAGAAAATTTTATATTGACATCCCGAGGAATAGAGAATCCATGCTCCACAACAGCAGGATGCCATGGTGCTTATAATATCCAATAGGAAAGTGAAATTCATAAGGTTGTAGTCTTGCCCAGACGGATGTTGAGCTTCTCACATGTTTGTCTTTTGTTCCAATCTGTGTATATTATGAACAACATCGGCCAAGGGACATGTAGCATCCTCCATTCTTATTCCTGTGACACTGAATGCTGATGGAACAAGATTGGGTGACCACCGATTCTTAACTCTTTCGACTACCCATGAGAGTCCCGTGCTTTAACAATAAAATGCAGGCATGTGGATATCACCAGTATTTTGGAAGGAATGAGCGAAGGCAGGGGCAAAAACAAGTGTGAGTTTTATTACACTCATGAGCCTGAGAGAAGACACAATCAGGACCACCCGCCATCCCCTTCATGAAGATGTGACCAAACATAATCTTGCAACCCTGGCTCTTGTCTCACTTGTTTCTTTCAAATGATCCTTGTTCTCAAATTATCTAGCATTATTATTATACCAGCACGAAAATCAAACAACGAACGAGAATTCATTGTTCACAGTTTTAGAATCAAATAATTCTCTCTTTTGAGTGTGATTTTCTCAAGTTCATTATTTTGATATACCATTAATGAAAATATGTGTCAATTTTATAACTCTTAATGTGTCCGTGGTACAAAATCTTGTTTTCCAACTTTCAGTTGTTATTATATGATCTCAATTTTGTCCAAATCGATTAGAAGTAAACATGTGATGGAAGGAACCAATGTACATTGGCAAAGATACATCAACTAGGCGGGATATAATTATGTGGCAGTTTATTTTATGTCTCTATTAATAAAACTCATTAACTTCTCTCTAGGATGAAATTTAATAATTATTGAAAAAACTTGAACTAGGTTTAGCGAGTTTTGGAAGAGGGTGTTGGGGATTCATTTTCGATATAAAGCAAAAAAATTTCAGGGATGAATATGAGTTATTGTATTAGTGATAGTAGAATATTGTAAAAAAAATTCTCTTAATTGCTCTTCCCTATGATTTCGGTCTCATTATAGGATGCTTCCCATGGAAATAATATTATCTTGACCTCTATTTGAATCCCACTCCCCTGAAGGTTGAGAGATACGAGGTGCAGGGGTTAGTCTACATTTATCCTTCAACACCAGGAAAATAGATTTGGACTTTTGTATACATGTTTTCACCGGCTTTGGGGAACTTTCTAATTCCCCTTGAGGGCTTAACTCATCGGGGGGGAAGGGCTGGATGCCACAGATGGGTGTCTTATGGAACAGCCACTTGCTACCCCACTATAAAAAACCTCTTTTGGGCCATATCTTCAACCTTAGAATGCACTATTCTTATTCTGTAACAAAATTACACTCGATGAAAAATCAGGGCAACAAACATATGCAGAATGTGGAATTTCTAATTAAAAAACCTCACAAGTACACAGTTATCCACTAAGTGTGGTTGTTATTAATTGACATGTGTTTTTTAACCTTATTTGCTTTCTTATGAAATATTCTTACGCATAAATATCATACATGTGATTGATTGAGAATATCTTCTCATATTTTCTTTTGGGTCGTATTGATTTGCAATTCCAGCTATGAGTTTTAATACTGTATAAATTTAAATCTTATTAAAGTTTGTTTTCTTTATTACTTTAAATTGTATCATTAAAGGGTGAATGACTTATTTTTGTCTAAATATATAAACATATAGCGTATAGTAATTACACTTAATTGTAAGTCTACTAAATTTATAGAAAGTTTTTCATTTAGTACCCTTTTAAAAAACAAATTGTTCTCCCATGTACTTTAATCAATGTTTTGTCTCATAGTTCTTATAATTTTATTTAGCATGATATGATCAATTGAAATGTTTAAAGAAAGATTTTTAGGTTTATATTATTAATTATATTATAAGAAATTAATAGAGATAAGTATTATGGAGTTTTATTATAACATATATATATATATATATATATTATTTACTTGCACAGTATATATATTTTTTGTGATGTATTGGTGTAAATTTTTATTACAATTCTGTTCAAAAATATAAAAGTAGTTGGTTATATTTTAATACTATAGGATTTTTTGTCATCTGTTTAGTTAAAGCGCGTGTTGTCTAGTTTTTACAGTGCTACAACTTTATGTTTGTTAATTGTCTTGTTTGTTGTCTGCTCGTATTTAACGATCAATTCATAGATTGAAAAGTAATCTGGAGAGTTTGTTGAATCAACTCTTGTGATCGTCCATAAATGAATCATGTTGGTATGTTGGTATTCAAAGTAAATACGAAATGCTTTTATAGGCGTAGTCCTAATACGACATGCAATTTGCGATTACAAAGTAAATGATAAATAGACTGCACAAAGTAAATGATAAATATAGATGGACATGCAATTTATAGATAAAAGTAAAAGATAAATTGACAGACATGCATGACACTAAATTTAATGATAAATTTAGGGGTATAGATAATGTTAAATATTTAACTAGATGATAAGTAGATAATTGTTAATAACTATAGCTGCAATTTCATGACCAAATAAATTTAATTATAAATTAAACTAGATGATAATAACATCCTGGTAATGTCTGAATCATAAAATTAGATGATTTAAGTAACTCTCATTACCATTTGTAAGACTAAACAGCTACATCAATGTTTTGGTTGAAAAAACTGAAATAATTTCTAAACAAGTAAATATTCAATATTCTTTGAAAAATGAAACAATTTCCTAAACAGGTAAATATTCAAGCTGCTTAAATGAATGATTTAAATAACTGCTTTAACAAACTACTTTAATGAAAGTGCGTAAATTACTATCACTGAGGATTATTTTTATTGAAGAAACAAACGTTTTTATTGAGCGATTAAATGACCATCAATTTTTTGATTATTAAAACTGAAATTTTTTGGTTGAGAAAGATGAAACAATTTCTAAATTTTTTTGGGCCCTGAATTACAATTTAGCCTAGTTTGATATAATTCATTTGAAAATTTAATTAAAAAATAAATTTGCTGGAAAACTTAAATTTCATGTTGATCCTCAACCTTATCATCTAGACGACCTTTTACCTTGTAAACATCAAGTGTTAAATACGATGTCATGTTTCTGGTGTTTATAAATACAGTGTCATGTTTCTAATGTTAGAAATAGCCAACATGTTCTATTTCAACAAAGAGAACGCTGAGTGAAAAATGAACCTGAACTTCCAATTTGTTAATACTATAATATGGTAAATGTCTGAACCTATAACTATGATAAATGTCTGAATTGTGGATATTTTATTGTCATAATGTTCATGTAACGCTAATGTTCACGTAACACATACACTGTTTAACAAATAAATAAACAGGTCAAAGCAAGATGTTGAGCTGCTTCTTGTGGAACAATAGGATCTTCTTCAGTGGCTTTACTGTAAATCAATTTTCTTGATTTTAAATGAGAAGATAGTATGTTCATGATTTCCTGAATAACATATTTGCTGATTGGCTGTCCACTTAAGTTTGTAATTGACATTTGGAACTATCCATTCAAAATTAGCAACAATTTGAATTTGAATAGTCGCGTAGTCGCAAATTAATAGACTTGACTGAAAGGCATAAATTAACATACATGAATGATTTTAAAACTTAAACAAAAGCACAAAAAACATAATATTCCACTATTACTTTTTATCCAAGTTCATGCTTCCTTTCCATCATAGTTCTTGGGATCCTGAAAAATTTTCTCATTATATCGCCCTGGAACATAGCAAAAAGACGAATTGGTAGAACCACAAAGGGGGTCAAACCATACTTTTTGTTCTGCATCAATAAGGTAAGTTGCAGGAGGCCATCAATATTGAATAATGGAATCAATGTTGTTCATTGAATATTTAATTAAATGCCTGGTGCCTGGATGAGGGTTTTGGTGCCACAATTTTACCCGTAATATTATTTTCGCGACCCCTTGTGTGAAAGTTGAGATAAGTCTCTTCCGCTGATGGAAAAAAGAGTTGATGCGGCGAAGAATAATTTGACTACCAGCTCCAACAGATTAAACGATGGTCATGGCTCGAACGGGGCAGCTGGTACGTCAATCACTTATCTACACATTTCTTGTTCAGTATTACCAACTAACATAAACGATAATTGTAGCTTCACTTTGCCTCTACCCCATTATTTCTTCTCAATGTTGACTAAAGAAGTGCTTTAAGCCAAAAACAATGTCATTGTAATGCGAAACTGAAACTATGGGCTTTTATATTGTAATTGACTGTGTTTTATAATCCATGAGTTGATACAGAAAAACGAATAACCCAGGCAATACCTCGGGGAACTGCTTTAAAAGTCAAAATTTTTTTGCGTTGTAATGGAGGTATGAGCAACGAGTTGAAAGTGTACCTTCCTAGTGCCTGCATTACCCTGCTTCTTAACAAAGGCATAATAAAAAATCTTCTCCTTTGTTGCCTGTTGTTGGTCTATAGTTCATCAGTTTAATAACTAACCTCTGCACTGTAAGATATGACCTCAAAGTATACATTATTGCTTGGTTGTTGTTCTACAATGCTTGTTGGAGCTCCTCATATGCAGAGGATAGGTGGAATCATAGGTTGCATGTTGTATGGTCCCTTTCACTCTCCTAAAAAAATTGCAGTGTTTACATGATTTGATCGTATTCACGGGGTTGACAATGAATATACATATGTGCAAAGTGAACTCACAGATGGACTATGCTTTGCATTTTCAAGAGTTTTTGGATCGATCTACAACTCTTTAAGCTCTTCCTAACCTTGATTTTTTGGTGATCTGTAAGTGAAGATTTGATCCAATAGGTAGTTCTTCTGCTGGAATGCATTACAGAAATGGATCTTTAACATATAAATAATCAGGTTTTTATGAAAATGATGTTCATTTAGTTTATCTCTTATGTAATCAAATTGTTATACTTTTTTCGATTCCAGGATTGGTACAGAAAGAGATTTCATTCTGTGATAGTGAAGCCTCAGGGTTGGATTAATGATATTTCTTGTTTTTTTACTAGACTGACAGTGAATTATTGGAGAACAATCTCAAATTAACTCTTTGAGACTACTTTTGGTTAATATTGTATGTAGGTCATGACTGATATCTTGACCTTGGTGCATTACATCAAAATTGAAAAGTGCATTTTTTTGAGAAGTAATGCCTGCAAATGTATTTCTTTTAGTAATTGTTGCCTCTACATTTGAAACACTATTCAATGATTTTTTTCTAGACTAGGGTAAGCTTTGAATATATGCTTAGAATGACTCTATCTTGTTTGTGTGAAGAATGTTTGGTTTTCATCTTGGTCTTTGAAGTTGTAAGTTTGTATTTCTTTTCAACATAGCAAGTAATCCTTGAGAAAATTAGGACAGAATATGTTTTATTTTCTATTTTCATATTGGTTTACCTTGGGGTTTGAATGAGACTTGTTCCTTGTCACTTGGATAAATGAGACAAGATTTCTACAAGAGTTTCTCAACCCGAGAAGAGGAGATAAAAATGGGATATATGAGTGCTTTCTTATTTTGAAAGTTTTACATTTCATGATAAATGTTTTTGAATTGTTTGCAAAGAGCTTGGTTGATAGTAAAAATGTTCTGAGGCCTTCTTCTAGCATTACTTGTGTTGTGTCTGGGGTTCTGAAGAGGCTTTTATTGGAATATTAAAATGTTGGTATATTAATCCTATATTTATAAAATATGTATATTGTATGCTTAAGCAGGTTGCCATGATAATTCTAGTATTTTGTTTTATGCTAAACATGTTCTCTAAAAATAAAGCTAATTTTTCCCACCATGCTAATAATTGTTCGAGTGACTTGTTCACATCTGCCATTTTTTCAACTTTGTGTCAAAGGAGAAAATTCAAAAGTGAAACCATTTCTACATAGAATCCCCCTCTTCATAGATTCATAGAAGACGGAGGTATCAAACTGAATTCTTTAGAATAATGTGAACCATCTCTTGCATTTTATCCATCATACCCTTGACATCTTCATTGTATGAATTCATTATGACCTTTCAATTTTACAAAACCTAGCTTGTGGTATGAAGTTTTTCCATTCATGTGATCTTCTTGCTTTTGTTTTTATTCTCCAAACATATTGTACGTAGTGATATCCTTCATCTTGCCCCAATCTCTAGCTATGTGTACACATGATGCAATTTGTAACATTCAATGTTGAACACCGAATGATGGAGAAAATGACATATAATTTCTACGCCAAAGTCATTTTGAAATCTATCTTGTGATCAAACTTGCTTCTATGTTTTGATGATATCTTAATAATCATCCATGTAATAGTTAGAAATCTATGTATATAAATTAAGAACATTAAAAACAATAACCATTAAACGTGTTGAAATTACTTGGATGAGATGTCATGTCTTGATGTATTTTTGAAATTATAACCGGAGGGTAATATTTTGTTGATCATGCTCCCTTGATTACTTCAACATTGTGGATGCCTTTAATCTTCTCTTGTCCTTCACTTAGCATTTGAGGGATCTTGTTCTTGAGATTCTTGGAAATCTTGTTGTCATGAGAGCTTTGGCTTTGTCTTCTTTGAATGAAAGTTTCTTTGTATTAGTCTTGTTTGTTCTGTAGATCTTATACCAAGTAATAATATACATCCAGAATTTTATTATTATACTGAAGTTGTTGCTAAATTTTCTAAATTCAACCCTTGGTCTTGTTTTCTTCTTCTGATCCTTGATCACTCTTATTGCCAATTTGACACTTTTTTTCTTCTTCATTATTTTAGGTTCATCGAAGCTAAGTGTTCATATATATGTTCTCTTATTAAGTTCGCTCACCTAATTGGAAAAGTTTGGCTTCAAATTTGTCTGGTTCTCCTTATTTTCCTTGAATGGTGAGTAGTAACACTAATTTGTTTGTGCTTTTTTCCTTTTGTCTGCAAGCGGGTAATTTCTTGTTCATGCCATTATTGACATGATCCTTCCATTCAACATCCTACCCATTTTCCTTAAGCTTGTTTATTTCTAAAACAATTGCATCATTTAGTTTGATTTTTGGTAGAGTTCTGCTAGAATTCCTCTGCTTCTGATTTTTAGTTTTCTCTCTTTTATTTCATCGAATTCTTAGAAGAGAAACATGTTCTTTAGTCTGTAGCTTTCTTTCTTGGTTTAAAGAATCACATAAGGTGATGATCAATTATTCTTTTAAAATAAACTACTCCTTGTTCTTCCTCACACTGTACATCTAAATCACAATCATCATCATCATTTTCATCTTGACCTACATGCTTCTTTAGTGGTCAGAACTTCTTCCAAATGTACAACATATTCATGATCATTTGGCTTTCAAGGACAGTAGAGATGACAAAAATGAGATAAAGGTTTTTGTATGTCACCTTCTAGATTATTTGGTAGATGTTTCTCCATAAACTGTGATTTTATACATCATATCCTTGATTTAAATGAGCTTGTTCTAAATTTCCATATTTCATATTTTATTTCATTGAGGTCAAGGTGGTGGACCAACAGTTCCTTTAATAACTACAATAGTGGTGAGTTTTAATGTTACATAAATTATTTACAAATGAACTGTAAAGCAGAAAATAGAAGCAATCAGCTAGAGCATCGAAACAAAAAATATATACACAAAGATTTTCCCATGGATGCCAGCGGGACAACCAAATTGGTTTTCACTATATTCCGCTTTAATGTTATTTTATATATGCTGATAATTGTTAAACTTAGTCCATGTGTATGTGAAACATAACCATAGTTCCCTTGAACGGATCTACAAATGAGAGAAAATATGCTTTTAAACCATGTATTCAACATAAAATGTGGCGGGTTTGCCCACCTAATGTAGGGTCCAAAAAAAATTCTCAGGCGTTCCTTCATTTGTGTGGGGGGAACACACAACCCCCCTCTTTTATTCTTATCACCTTCACAGTCATGGAAATAATATAACACACATCCAACATTCTCCCACTTGTTGTTTTCTTTCCACAAGGGGACACAAGAGACGAGTCATTGAATAGCCCTGTGACCACCCATTTTCTCTACATCAAGAGATCTTCTCGGTGCTCAAAGACTTCGTACGATGTGGATCTAAAACATTCTTCAAATTGTCCCTTTTAAGCCACACCTTTTCATCGTCAACCATATCTCTCACAAAGTGATGTGAACATCAATGTGATTTGTCTTTATGAATGCTTGATTCTGTCTCCAAGAAAATTGCACTTTGGAAATCAAGGTCTATCCTTAACAAAGCTCAATGCCAACCCCATGCTTGAACACAAACTCTTGCTGTCGTTCTTCTTGCACTTGCATGAGTGGGCGCCATGTTACGTAGTTGAAGAAGTACTTTCTGTTGTCTTTTATGTCAAATGAAATTGCACCTCCAAATAGCCTAAACATATCCATGGGGATGTTGTTTGGTCCGGGATATCCAGATCACTTTATGCATCAAAAAAAGCCACGAGATGTCCAAAGATTTGTCCCAGTGGTTATTTCATATGACATGGATAATCACTAATTATGCATGTAAACAAACTACTTCTGTTGTCCAATGTCCTTTCCCTAGTTTTGACATAAACTTGTACCCAATACTCCCAATGCATGTGAGATACAACAGATAGTACATACCATTGCATACATTAGGCTACCCATTGCACTTGCATGTGGAGCAGGGGACTCCTCATTATTTCTTTTCACAGGGACATTGTTTTGGGGAATAACTTTACACATAAGAATAATGTCCTTCACCAGTTTACTATCTTGTTTATTTATAATTATAACTTTATTAGTACAATATATTACTTTGAACTACTTTTCTTTTTTACATAAGTCTCATAATTTTTACCTACTTAATTTCAATAGTTAAATACATTTTTGTGCATAATTAAAACTGTTGTTTGAAGACATGATATAGTCCTTATTTCATTTCTTAGATATCAGCAGAATAAAACAATAGACTACATATGGTTATTGGTAGGTTTATTAAAACGTTTTATGTTATGAAACTAAGGCATACGGATATTTATTTAAAATAGGTGGCATGGCTAGAAGAAGATCCCGAAAGGCCGGGGGATATTAGAGGAAAAAACATGGGTACATCAAACTTAACAAATCCTGCCACCTCGCTCAATGATGGGGGAAGACATCACATCACAAGTGAATGTGTTGGATAAGCTGCCCAAGACAGCAAGATCATTATCAACACATATAAGAGCATTAATAAAGTATAAGGACGGAGAAAAGAATGAACTATCATGCAAAAATAAACACCCAAGCCCTCCGAGAATGATGTTCATGAAATTTGGAAAATTGAAATTTCAGGTTACCAGGGTCCACGGATGGGTCAGACTGCATAACCATGGCTAATATAGCTATGTGCATGTACCTTGAGACTCCACCTGCCTCAAGGCCAAAGATGAAATATTTACAAGTTAAAGAAATACATTATTTTTGTGGTAGAACATTATTACCCAGGCCCCTGGGGATGGATATCTCGGTAAATTCAGGTCTTGTGAGAATGTTACTATGTCGAAGAAGTTCATAAAACAACTAAATTAATTTAATGCAATTAAACGAGGAAATAAACAGTACTGAAGCTAAGGCTCATTTCTTGAGAATGCTTTGTAATGCCCCTCACTTAAGCACATAAAATATCGGAAGTGAAAAAATTTACATTGTGGACTAAATTTTGTTGTTAAGATGGTTGGATCTTGATTCCTCACACATTACATGCAGTTAATAGAAGTGTGAAGAAGAGGTCATAAACAATCGACCAAAATTGTAACTTTCAATGTGATTTCGATAGAAACATTGGTCTAAAAATTTCAAGACAGATGTCGATCGACAAAAAACTAAAAGGGCTGTATAGGCATCCGCTCAAGGTCATTGGTAACGGTATCTCATGGACTCTTACACCTAACCTTCATCCTGTACAGCAACATCGTGCCATGTATTGCTTTATTAACAGTCACAATATTCTGGCTCTTTTCCTGCGGTGGGGTCCCAGGACCAACTTCCGATTCGGTGATGGGAAGTCGAAGGTCCTAAGAGGGTGTTGGTTTGCAGGGCCACTATGAGAGAATTTCTCTTAGAAATAAAGTTAATATATTCAGCAGAACCTCAGCACAATTGGAGATCTAGAAAAGGCTCATTGCATTCACATAAATGGTGAACAATTACTGAATAACTGCCAATCCACTATGCCAAGTAAAAACAAGAAATATTAGTGGTACATATTTTGTAATTTTAATAGTCAGAAAGTTATTGATTCTTTATTTTTTTGAATGCATTATCAAAAATTAAACATGTAGTGATTCTAACATGATTTTAGGCAAGTAGAAATGACATGTGGTATGAAAAAAATGTGATAGAATGGTAAGGAAATTTGGGTGGATTTGGGAGCATGTAAATCAAGAGGTATCCTTGTATTTTACAATTTTGAAATCATATGATGTATTCATAGGAATGTATTATTAAAGACAGGTGAAGACAATTCTAAGGCTGAGGAGAGGATACTATGTTCCAGATGATACCAGCAGAAAAGTGTGAGAGGAAAGAAAGAAGGTGTCTAAGGTTCATATTCTAGGTGAAATTGATGAAATATAAATGAAGAAAGTTTAAATTGTGGTAGCTCTAAATAGTAGTTTTATAAAATCTATATGAACATTTTGATTCTTCTGGAATATAAGAATATATTTATGTGAGTGCCTGGGATCAAAACAATATTGACTTCACGGTTGACCTTAAATACTTACGAAGCCTGTTTTCAAAGGCACCATGTCACCATGTCAAATCTAAATTAAAGGATTTGGCTCAATTAAAGAAATTATTAGACTTGGGTTTCTTGTGACAGGCATATCCTAAAGAGCCTTGCAATTTTTGTTAAAAATAAGGATGGGTCTTAGCGATGATGCATTGAATATCGATAGTTGAAACAAGGTGATAAAAGTAAATATCCTCTCACGAGGGATGAGCGACATTCCAATAGTCAGGGAAATCTGTCTTTAGGGATAGATACGACTCTTAAGGATATGTCCGACAGAATCAGAAGATATCCAAAATGTAGCCTTCAGAAGAAGATACGGGAATTATAATTTTGTAGTAATTCCTTTTGGTTTTTGACTAAATGCTGATGTTTTCATGATTTTCCAAAAATACCCTAGAAAATTTGTACAGAGTGTTCAGCCAGCGATGTTTTGAACTATCGAACCCCCGAAGGCAATAAAACACCGAGGTTGGTTTTACGATGTCTTAAAAGAACAAAATGTAGGGGAAGGGCAAGTGAATGGTGTATATTGGCCATATTATCTATGGGGAAAAGGTATTGTAGTGGCTAAGCGAAGGCGGGCCATCATCGAATGGCGGAAAAGCACATTTAATGTTCATGAAATACGTAGTTTCATGGCATGGTTGGATATTATCTATGATTGTCGAAAGGGTTTTTTAAGATATAATTGTCGAAAGGGTTTTTAAAGATGTAAACCCCATCACCAAAATCCAAAGAAGGAAAAAAAAATTGTTTGGACTAAAAAATGAAGAGCATTCTAAAAGGTTGAAACTATTACTAAAAAAGCACCAGTGTAAATACTAGATATGAGAGCAAGGATTTCTAGTTTTCATGGATGCCTCCAAGGAAGGATTGGATTTTATTCGTGCAAAAGAAAAAGGAAGCTAATGTCTTGCATCAAAGAAAATATAGAACCCATAAGAATTGAACTATGCAACACATGATCTAGAAATGGTAGATATTTTTGATATCCTAAATAATTGGAGACACTAATTTCTAGGAAGGCTTGTTCTGAGAATGATCATTGTGGGCTACAACACATATTCACAATACCACATTAAACATAAAATAACAAAGGTGGTAGAATTAATAAATGAATATTATTTTGAAATTAATTATAAAAATAGACAAATAAATAGTTCGAGGATGCTTTGGTAGGAAAACTAGAATAATTTTAGTGTTCCCCTTGAGAACAGAGCTAAGGAGGTGTCAATTTCTAGGTGGAAACCCGGTACAAATATCATTAAGACCTTTGAGGAGGATGAGATGATGGTCCCAAAGTATGAAGGATACTCCTATATGGCCATGTACTACTACATTTCTGGGAGGGATATGTTCATGCAGAAACCATGTGTAAATTGTTGGGTAGAAAAGAACATCCGTGATATACATCACACAACTGGTGTTAGAAAGATGATGGACTAAAGCACTCTTATTTCGGAAGGGAGCAAGAAAGAGGGTAAATTTGGAACGAGATGTTTGGTGTGTCACCTAAGAAAATACTAAGCACAAACATCCATGATTCTGCTTCGCAGAATGCGATTCAGTAGAATTGTAGTGGTTCCATCATGGAATATGTGTGTAAAAATACACGATTTGTAGTGGTGGCATGCGACCATGTACCCATTTTTTACCGGTTAATACTACATATAAGGCACGAGAGAATTGTACAATGCCACATTAGGGGAATTTTAAATTAAAATGGGCCTCCTAAGAAATGATAAAATAATAGGTTAAACCAATAAAATAATATTTATGAATTTGAAGTTACCTTTGCACATGTTAGGATTCCCGTGGTTTGTAGATTAATAAAGAAAAATGCGCAGGATCACATCGGAGACAACAGGATCTAGGATCAGCCCTCTACAGATTCGAGAGGGATCTCTGTCTGTGACTGGGATGCCTTTTAAAGCTCATGATATGATGTTAGGCTAGTTATGAAGCTTAGAGTTTGTTTTACGGTTTGGTTGGGTAGGATATCATCAAAATAAAGAAGTGTTTCGGTGAGTGTGAGTGAGTTGAAAGAATGATTCGATTTGATAGGATAGGTAAAACGATGTCGATGGTATGAGCTGTAGGTGCGAAAAAAGTTTAATTGCAAAAGTTTCAAAAGTGGTCCGCCATTTGATCATCTGTCAAAGGATCTTTAGGTTGGATGCCGTGCTGATAGTTCTTGATGTTGTGAAAGAAGCAAAGCTAATAACCATTTAAGAATCATGCTTATAAACAAAAAGCCTTTCGAAAGTAATCGTTTGAAACGGGCAAAGGACAAGGCAAACCATAGACCTCTTTGGAAAATTTTACTACTTCATTTTTAGACAACAATCCGGCAATCTAACGGTTACATTCGAGAAGAAGAAAACATATAAGACAAGCAAAGAACTGGCTAAGATCCGTCGAAACTTTTGAATCTATCTTGCTTTGTCTCTCGAGGAAACTTTGAAAACGATTTTAACAGGGCTAAACGAGGGACGGGGGCTGCCATAAACTTCACCAGTTAAGGCTCTGGTGTATGCGGTGAAAAGATTGTTCAAGAACAACATCTCGGGTTTTCTTTCTGACCAAGACATGGGCTTATATGACATTTTACGTGAACGTTTGTACTCTGTTAAAATCATTCCCAAAAGCAACAATTAGAAGAAAACATGGGAATGGGCGCCATAAATTGGGAAATTATGGTACTATGATCGTCCTAATATGTTCCTATGTGGTAAGAAAGTGGGCAGTGTAGAAAACATAAGAGAAAAAAAATAATTACGATGATAAAAACATCACCATTGACGCAGAGCCCAGGATCCCATAAATAAGCTTGTATATTTGAAATTAACTCGGAAAAGCTAGTTGCAATCTTCTGATCATTAGATATTTCTATGACTTCAAACTTCTCTTCAGCTATCTTCAGTATAGGGCTTCCAATAGCCTTAGCAACTATTTACATTTAATAGTATTCAACCAACAACAATACTAGGCTCACTCTGCATACTGTTCTATAGGTAAATTGAGAGGTGGAGTGAAAGGAAGGTCTAACGAATTAATACGGTGGCCTTTATCTTATTTGAAGACCTAATGGAGGAATATCTATTCTTATCTTGATAATTGATTTTTATTATTATCTATGGTCTTTGTTAAACTTGTGAGGCTTTGATGGGTTGGCAATTACTTTACGAGGTATATTTATTAAAAATGTCTAAGTACATGCATTAATATGTATTCTTTTAGGGTAAATAAGTATGGTGCGCATTTTGGTCTTGATAAATTTCTTGATGATACGCATTTTGAAACGGTCTTTTGCTAATTTGTCTTGTCTTTGATATTTAAACAGTTAAACCTTTGATATGACTTTACGCCTCCTTTAATCATCTTTCGAGCTTTTTGTCCTTTACGACTATATTTTTAAATTTTTTCACATTCTTGTCTTTATCCTTAATCACTTTTAAACCTTTATCCTTTGATTTAGCTTTTAATCTAACTTTGTCCTAATATTCCTTTGATTTTACGCATGTACGAGTTCGTTTGTGTCTTTGGAGGGACTGTTTTCATGCCACGCCCCGTTACCCCGCGAAACATTGATTAAAACTTTGAAATTAAACCCTTTTGTCCCACGCCTGCATTTGATTGAAACTGCGAGATCGTCACCCCTCGGCCTTTTGCTGTTCCTTGGCTATGGAGACCTTTTAACGTCACACCATAAAAACCTGCAATACAAACAAAATATTAAATAAAAACACGTTTTGGTAGTGGCTTCGAGCTCGGGGAGAAGGCGACGAGCGATTTCATAGGAGAAAATGCACGGAAGGGGATTGTAAATGAGACACGCCGAAAGCAGAGACAAGTTTTAATTATACGACGAAAATAGAGAAGCGGTTTTACCGAAAACCGGAGGTGGTTTTCACCTGATTAGGTGGTAAGTGGTAATGAGCGGGGGAATCGTACGTTAATGGGCGGCAAGCGTATACTCACAGCGCATTTGCGCTCGAGATGCATGTTCGGGAGGTTTGGTGAAATGGAGCGCGAAACGATGCGACCGTTAGATACGGGCCGAAGATCTGGGTTGTGAATGGTGAGGGGAGATAAGATGGGCGAGGAAACATGTGGTGGGGTCGGGGTGACGTGGGGTAATGTTTGGTGGAGGAAAAAGCGGGGAGGTGATCTCACGAGGATGAATTGTTGGAAAGGTCAGCAGCTTGAATTCTAATGGGGTTGACATATATGGAGGGGGGGAAATGAAAGACACGCGCACACCAAGGGCGTGGGGGGTAGAAAATGGTAAGGGAAGGAGGCTTGAGAATGAGGAAGGTGAGGTCATGGAAGAAATGAACAAGGGTGAGAGATAAGGGGTTGAGATTAGCGCGGAGGTTAGGCGGCAGTTCCGGTGACGAACACATGGAAAGCAGGTGGAATCATTGTTTCTCGGGGGGCCCGCCCGGCCCCGGGGGGGGGGGGGGGGGGAAAGAGAATGGGGGCAAAGCAGGAAGATTGCAATGTGCGGGTGCATGAAGTCGACGGAGCGGAGACCGTTGAATCTGGAATGAATCACGCCTGATTTCATCGGTGAGGGAATGATCATCGGCGGATAAAGACGAAAAACGGGTACGATGCGATGGTGCAATAGCAAGTACGATAGAGCGAGAGAGGAAACGAGGGCCGTCCGGGTCTTGAGAATGGATAATGCAAATCTTATCGGTGGATGGCATATCACTGACGGATGAAAGTGCAGGAACAAAAGGTGGGATGGCTGATGTGATGACCAATGAATGATAACAAGTCGCGGAGGCACGGTCTTGTGGCAGAAAAAGGCACAGGTACCTGTGAAAAGAACAAACATAACAAACAAAGGTTTTGGACTAAAGAAGGTTTTTGAAGAAGTTTTGAGGTTACAATAGGTTGAAAGTAGTTTAAAACCAAATAAAGAAGATTATAAGATTTTAAAGAGGATTTTGGAAAAAATAAAAAGGGAAAAAATGAGAAGAAGTAGGTGAAATGAATAGGTCTTCAAGGAGTTTTTTCAAAGCAATAGTAGAAAATGATCAAAAACAATCTTTTATTCTTGACGGGAGCTTTTCTTGATTTTGAAGTAGAAGATAATAATGGAATCTTTTAGACAGAGTGCATGTGAGCTTAAAAATCTAATTTTTCTTTAAAACTTGTTTATTGAAGACTAAAGACTGTTTTGGTATCAGGTTACAATAAAATTTTATTGATGGCTAACAATGGCTCCACTTGGGGATGGCTCACCCAGAATTAATAAAAGTATAACAATTATTTATGAAATTGGAACCTGTGCCTTGTCATAGCCTTTATTGTGATCATCTTGTTAAAAGATGATCGGTATTTGTATTAACAAAATGAATTTCTCTGAACATTCTTACCTACGGAAGCCTGCTTACATCCTGGCATTTTTTCTTCTGTGAGAATGGAGGTTGGACTTGCAGACATTTTAGAAATCAATGTTTTATTCTTTTGTTAAAACTAATATAAATCTGCCTTATTTCTTTACTTCAGGTTCAAATTAAACGATTGAACTCATAAATTCTCTAGCTACTATGTGTGGAATTAATTTACATTTGACATATTTTTTATTCTCTATGTTCTAAAATTAAAGTAAATGACAGAGTTAAAAGCTATTTGATTTATAATAAAGACATGGCATAAACAAACTTTTACTTAAAATTTGGGAATTTACTGATTAAAAAAAAGTCCTTGAAGCTTAAGATACGATGAGGCATGTTCTTTCTTTCTTTCAGCTGCGGTTTTGATGTTTAAATTTGTCTTCTTTTTTTAAATACATCTTCTTCTTCTACCAGTTCCATTTTATTGTTAGAACAGTTCTTTTCTTCTCTTTGGCTCGGTTTTTGATTTGATTCAGAACCATTCTTCATCAAACTTACAAGTTCGAGTTTCGCTTGTTTGAACCTGTTTTCTACCATCCTAATACTGATATAACGAAAGTAAGCAGATTAAACAATTTAGGAAAATACGGTTCATTAATCCTACTCCCAATGATACGTTAGAAATCTATCTAGTCATGATTAAATTTTGTGCTGACTAAATAGCAGTGCTCTTTTGGTAAGTGGCATTTTAAGCTTGCACACTTTTAGGTTTCTTTTCTTTTTTGGTATGAAATTTCCTTCTGCCTTTTGTTTCATATATTGCTATTGTTTTTGTATTTTTCTTTCAAATTCAAAAGTAGTGTTATATACAATGAACAAAAATATTTGAAACTAAAATGTTAGTTAACAGAAATAATGTTTGAGAATCTGCCATTGACAGGGACCTCCCAATGTTAAATCATCCAATTCTGGAAGAATACATTGTTTTAATAATAATGACAGATAAGAGCCTTGCACCATGGTGTATCAAATTTTCCATGTTTTCCATATCTCTCATGAATCATTCAATACTTTTACACCAATTTTAAAGTCACTTTCCTTGATTTCTTTTGTCGAACAACTTCTTGATGTTTTCTTGCTTGGTTTCTGTTTTCTGATGTATACCTCCTCTACGGTTTCTTGTAGATGTGTCTAGTACGGTTTTATTCTTCTTGTCATATCATCATCTTTAAGCCATGCTTTGTAACAAAACTACTTGGTAGCACTTCTAAATTTGGTTGAAATGTTATTATTCTCTGACTAGTTGGTGAGAGATATTCAATTGATTTTAATAATTGATACTATCTTACATAATGCATGTATCTTATTATTGTGCCATGATTTCTTATATTTCGACAACTTATGCAATGTGTTTAAGAATTTTATTTGATTATTTCCAACCCATTACCTTGAGGTAATAATTTGTAGAATGACCCAATTATTAATCATTATGCAATAAATTCCACCATATTTTTAGGCCCAAATGCAACAACATTATCGGTTATGATCTTTTTAGGACAACCAAATCTAGATAGTATATGGTTTTCGAGAATGAAACTAATGTTGAATACCTTTGAGCATTCCTAGAGGGGATGGCTTCTATCCATTTGAGCAAATGATACATTCTTGCTTGAGATCCATCTATGTTGGGGTGTAGAGGCGGGATAATTTCCCCGATGAAGTCTGGGCCTCAACTGTGAGAGGAGCTTCAATGGTGGTTAGTTGCGGAAGGTAAGGGAAGCAACTTTCTTTTGCTTTCAAGGTTAGCATTTGGCAATAGGGCAATAATCATTTTGTGGACATCTTGAAAGAGGTGGGTCGATGGTAAATAATAAAGATTTTTGGATGAATTCAGGCAAGAGTGGCCTCCACATTCTCACCCAAAAATGGCAGTCTTATGCGCTATTCTAGAGTAAACATTTAAAAATAATCTCATTTTACAATATGACATTTATTAAATGTGATGTTCTGACTTTCAACTTTAAGAATCATGACATAGACAAACTGAGGAGGACATTTAGGTTGGTGTGTACAAAATATCGGCTGCGAGATGGACTGAAGAAACATTCTTCATTATTGATTCTAATATCTCTTCATCAACTAAGCAAACATGTTTATATCAAGAGCAGAAAGTTGAGACCAAACACCATTTTCATCCTTGACTTTGGTGGGCTTGGTGGTTTTGATTTCTAAATGTATTTAAAATTCTTGACCAATCCACTTTCCTCTTTTGTCTGGATCTTTGGGTCAATATCATCTTTGCTTCTGGTCATTTACAAAATGCCTATAATGTAGGATGTAAAATTATAAAAATAAAGTTTTTGAGGCTTTTTGGAAAAGGCTGACTTTTCATTCTCATGTACTTCAGTGCATCTCTTATTTTAATGAAAAATGCAATTAGCTCACTCCATTCTGTGGGGTTTACTGCAGTAAACATACAACTACTATGTAATTAATTTAAGTAGAAAATATAAAGAAATATTTTGTATTCAGGACTAATAAAGTGAGAATGTTTGGTAAGTGTTATTTTAAAACAAATCAGTTTATTTGTTAGATCATTTAATATTCTTCTCTTTTAAGCATGTTTTATGGATTTTGAGAATTAACTGAAGTTAAAATTATGAACCTTCTTTAAAGGTGTTTAGTAAATGTTGAAGTTCTGTTGATGTTTTCTGGAATTGATTTGTGAGATGTCTGCTCAAATCCTCTTTAGAATATCTTATTTATCTGCAAATGTGATATGTCAAGTTTTAGCAGAGTGAAGCAAATGTTTTCTGGATTTAGGGACAACCCTTATTTTACATTTTATCAAAGAACTTTCTCTAATTTATTAGTGTTCCTTTACCCTTCAATACAGAATGAACGTTGATATCTTTCAGGTAAGTCTGGCTAAGTAACCTATTTCTTGAAAATGCTATCATGACTCTCTAAGGTAGCACTAGCATTATTAAGCAGAAAGGCACTTTCATTGTAATGCCCAGTTAGTAAAGAAATTTGTTTTAGTTGATCATCTAGAATATATTATTCTAGGTGTAACTTTGAGAAATAATCAATTAAATAATTCTTCTGAATAACTACCATTTGTAAAGATATACAGATATTTGAGCTGAGGATAATTTTATTGAAACCTTTTAGGTTTCTAAAATCATTGTAAAACCTTGTCTCTCTTCTTTTCTTCTATTATTACAAGTTAATTACTGTCTGGGGTATCTAATAAGACTAATTCTTATCCTTGTTTTCTAATTTTATCTACTGACAGTGAACAGACAGGGTTGATTCTGCCAATTTTTTGTCTAAAGGTTACAGACTTTTCTTTGTGGTCTCTTATATGGAATTCTTCTGTGTAGAGTTGATGTTATCTTTTATAGTAGCAGAAAGATTCTAATAATAAGTATTCAGTTTAATGTGGCTTGGCAGTCTCTTAGATAGTTGATCATTTGAGTTCTATTCTTCTTCTCTGTTGCATTCTTCGCTGGCTTCAGTAGTTTCGATTTTGGGTTTCGTAGCTTTATCATTGATCCGAACAATTCTTAGCGATTTGGTCTTTGAACTTTTTATTTTGGATTCTTCTTCTAAGTCCCCTTTCTAATCTATCACTTCTGTTCTTGCTGGATTGGATTCTTTGGATAAAGACTTATTGAATTTTGAAAAGTTGCCTTCCTTCAAAAGAAATTGTTTTCTGGGTAGAACAGATCTTGTCTTTACTTTGAATCAGGATTTTGCTTTAATTCTTTCACCATTTGTCACGATCTTCATTGTTTATCTTCAAACACTGCTAGTATTTTCGTTATTAGGACAATGATATCTTTAGCTTCGTTGATATATGTTGTTTGCTTTACTAGGTCTGAATAAGTACTGATGACTATAATTCATTAATAATAATGTTTGAATGCTTGGGTGAAAATCAGTTAAATTATTAAATGTTTAACAAATTAACAGCATATCAAATAAATGATAGGATGTTGTGATGTCATTTGTGACTATCAATTAAAGTCCATGGATTTTAATATCTTCATCCTAATTTTATTACAATATGACTAAAAGGCTATGCTATATTGTTGTGCATTACGAAGTTTAATAATAATAACAATACACCTCAACATGATTGTTTTAGTTTGTACTTCATATGCTTGCTCCTGCTGGTGCAGGCAAATTGCTAAACTCTTTTGAAGATATTTTTCAAGTTTATCATTTATTTTACTATTAATATCATTTTTTTATAATGTTGTTGCATGTTGTTCATGTAGGACTATTGTACTTGTCTGTTGTTATAAAGATTTTAAACGTTTGTTTATTCTCGATTTTCAGTTATTTTATCAACCATGATTGTTTGTTCAGACCTGCAAATCTTGGCTTTGTTTAATTTTACAATTCTTCTAGCTTTATTTTTGATTTCTCTTGTTTTCTCTTGTCATATTTTATCAACGGTTGGTGTACTATTAGTTGATATTTCAGCAATTCATTCTTCTCATTGAAATACTCATTAAACTATAAAGAATAGACAATTAAAGGTTGTTCACTGAAATAGAATGGGGAGTTTTGCAGTGCTCTGACTCATTCTGTGTTCATGTATGCTTCTATAAAGGTCTTGGTTAGTGAAGCCAGGGATGGTGGGTCAAATCATATCATTTGCATGATACAGTTGCTGATCACAGAAAAACATGCTGCTGTTGGAGAGTGTCTGTTCTCAGTACTCCCATCCCCATTGAGCTTTGGCTGGGTTTAAACAATTAACAAAGATCTTTTATTAGGCCTAAACATTTATCATGGAATAAAAGGAATACAAATCTTTTATGTAGTGGTCTCAGCTAATATTTTATTCTTTCCAGCATGAGGTTATGTGAGGTATACAAGTCAAGCATAGTGTAGCTTGTCTTGTAATGGATAATAAACTTATGTAAGTGGAGGGGCTAGTTCATGTTGAAGCATATGATGTTTAATTCTAATGAGGCTAAGTTTGTCATCATAAGTTAATAGTGTCATGAACATCTCTGTGTTAAGAAACACTAAAACAACATATACATTTGAATGACTAAAATTAATTGAGAGAAGACAGAAATTGTGAATTTTAAAATTTATTCTCTAAGTGAAGAATACAGATTTTAAAATATTTGGTCACAACATGTTCATTCACTCCTTTATATTAAAAATCAACTTTTAGTTTTATATTCTGAATGAAAATGGTTTTAAGACCACATTAACAAGCATTAAAATTTTCTATGGTCACACCTTATCTATTTTCAGCAATTTAGGTGTTTTTATAGTTTGATTCAAACTTTAGTGTTCATTTTATTAGCTTTCTTCTTCTTTTGGGAAGTATTTACAAGGTTTTTTAGCAATTATCAGGTTTTATTGCAGAGTTGTGAAGTTCTTTTTGTCTTGAGTCATATTGTTTGGGTGCCCACAAGTAGCATTTGAAATCTTGTTCATAGTGTTAATCTAGTCTCTTCTATCTCATCTTTGTAGAAACCTGAGCTGGTTTTTCTTTTCCATGGAAGGCTGAGAATCATATTTGTATCCCCAACATGTTCTGTTCTGTCCTGTTTGTTCATTTCTCCTCATTAACATAGTTTTCCTTGAAAAGGGCGTCCAGTTGATGGTATGTCTTTCTGTTATGATTACAATTTCTCTCATACAGTTTATTTTTAGTTGAGTTTTATTTGAAGGCGGTTTGGTTTCTCTGAATTTGGTGCTGTATGTTGTCCTCAGCTATTCTTATCCCATTATTCTTTACTTGGTGGGATGTGGAGGTATTCTCTCTTCTGGGTTATTCATTTGTATCCTCTTCTCATCAGTTTTCCTTACCTCAGGATCACCATGTCTTTAAGTGAAGGATCACTGTCTCAGTTGGTAAGACCATTGAAGATGAGGTCCTTTGAGAATTTAGCCAAATGGAGCCTTGGGGTTTTAAGTGTCCAGGGTGGTCACATTATAACATATTAAATCATTAATAATTTTCAGCTTACTTTCCCCATGGTTCTCTTCGGGGTTGTTGTAATGCATGAAAATGTGTTGAAGGGTTCTTCCTAAATTTCTACATTGTTACTGAATATTTGAGTACAAAATGAAAGTCATTGCCCTCATCAAGTTAAACATTAAACATTTTTGCTCTCCTCCCCTGCGTTTGGTGAAAATTCTCATCTTAATGGTCTCATCTTCTGTTCTATGTATTAGAAACATGTTCATCTTGTCTACATGTTTGATGCAATGGGGTTGGAAGTGTGGTGGTGGGGAGATTTGAATAATAATCTTGTGGAAAAATTATTAAAAGTGAGAAGGACTAGAACTGTGTGTACCATGATAAGAAGGTGTGGGATAAATGGGGGTTTCTGATGGAGGGTTTATGAAAAGGAGGGGGGGCAGAATGGGTATTTGGTGATGGTGTATGGACTAATAAAGTAGGTGGATAGGCAGAGAAACAATGAGCAGGATGCGAGACAAGAAAAACCAAAATACAGACTTAATTAATATTGAGGTGGGCTGGTTCTCTCCATGTCAAATGTTCACCACTATGACAGGTGGTGTGGAGAACTCAGTATGATCTTATGACTGGGCCCGGCAGTTACGGATGGGCTACAGTGGTGAAATCGACTTTATCTTTAGTGAGGGTGCAGGACAAATAGCTATGAATTAGTGACAGGACAGAGTCCAGTTTGGGGAAGGTTTACAAGGTACTTTAAGATTATCAACTGTCTTGGAGGTTGGTCGGGATGAAATATGGTATAGTTCTTAAAACACTACACGTGTTTTTGGACTAATGATGGGAAAAATTTAGCCAAATGTAGCGATGTTCAAAAGGCTAACTAATATTTTTCAGCTCAGTCTCAAAGTCTTCTTAAGCAGGGTTTGAATAAATGTTCAAGGATAAAATATTCCCATTGGGTGTGAGGAAAAACCCGATGCAGTTGTGGGCCTCCTTTGAATAGTGATGTGAGGTGAAGGATTTCTTGTTTTCAAGGTTTGGTTCGTGTTCATAAATAATCAGCTATGCTAATCTTGGTAACCTTGTCTCATTAAAATAAGTTGAACAGGTTATGATATTAACCACTCCAATATTCCCAATCTGTCAGTACTTCACTATAATAAGACTCTTGTGGGTGCAAGATTGTGAGAATAAGCATTTAAAGACCTACAGCAGAACCACTTTGAGTCTGGGATATCATATATTGAATTGAAGAGGAATCTCCTCTGTGTTTAAAGACAATGTCACTTTAGCTCCTTGGTAGCAATGTTCAGCTTCATTCTTATGACAAAAGTTTTTGGTTTTGAACAAGTGGATATCTGTTAAAAATAAAAGTCACGAGGGTAAAGGTGTAGATAGAGAGTTGAAAAAATGATTGGTGATGGATAGGTAAGAAATGAGTATAATCCATTTGGGATATGGTGATCTCTGAGTTTAGTTACTGACTGATTTCAAGAAGAGTGGTCATGGGGAAAGTCATCATCGAGATCTAAGGTTGGTTTGTGGTGGAACATCTAAGAAAGATGTTGTGAAAAGAATAATAACAGATTTGAAATCCAACTTCTTTTAAGCAGAAAAGCATAAAATGTTATTTAGGCAGGCCAAGCAAATGAACCACCAGATATCTTTAGATGATTTTAATACATACTGATTAAAAATCTAGCAATCATGGATACCTTGAAGAAAAACATATGGATAAACAAAAAGAATAACTGAATCAAGTAAGAATCTATGTTTTCAGCACATGTAAAACTTTCATGTTTTGAAAGACAAACAAGGACATGAAAGCTGTTCATAAAATTTAATGATTCAGATATTGCTTATACGATGATCAAACTGAAACCATGCTAAGGTTTACTGGAAAACTGTGGCTCCTTAACATTTATAAAACAGTTGTCTCTATTGAGAATCATTTCCCAAAGAAACAATTGAAAAGCACTGAAATCAAATCACTAAATTAAATTAGGTGCTTTTAGTAGTCTATTATATATTTATTAAACAGAAAGTGGTGGTGCAAAACACTACTGAAAAAGCTTAACAATTGGTAAACATCACCATTGACGCAATGAGGATACATTCTTTGTCTTCTTTGATGTTCAAACCGTTCTGATATTCAGAATCCAGTCTTTGTTCGACCTCTACAAAAACCTCATCACTATGACCTGTGAACCAGCTGTATTCATTGTATTCAACAAGTATTCAACCAACGACATTGGATATGTATGATATATAAATGGAGAAATTGAGGAGGTGGAGTGAAAGAAAAATGTAACTATTAGTTGTTAATGAAAATTATTCAACCTTTGGGCTAATGGAAGATATAATATATTATCTACTAGTGATTTTACATCGCTAGCATCTACTTGAATTAACACTGGCGACCAAACGCCTGAACACTAGTGAACAGAAGTTATTACGAAATTATCTTTGGAAAAAATATCACGGTATTGTTGTGTTAAAGTTAGCAGATGATGAGCAGCCGAAAAGTATTACTAAGTGGGCTTATCATCTGCAACAAGTCTGTTTTCCAATTATTATTGCAGAACATGGTATCGTATTTGAAGGTGTAGGATATTGCATGGATGAATTTCGATCAAGTTGGAAAATAAGTGAAATTTTATTTTTGAAGGTATTATGGTGATCTGTTTATGGTCATTAAGTCTAAAATGATGTGTCGGTCATCGCTAAATATGTGTATTGGACATATCGTATTATTATCTTGGTACTTGATTTAATTTGCGATTATTGCTTTGTTAATGGACATTAGAATTATGATTATACAAAGATTTCCTGAAGCTAATGTTGAAACAAGTTGACTCATTAACGAAATTATGACATAATTAGAAAAAGAAATGATTATGAAATTTGTATTAGGATTGCTTTAGTTGTAGACTTGGTTGGAAGCTGAATTTAACCTCAAACATGGTTCAATTCAGTACTAGTGAAAAGGTAAGTGAATTAATTAACAATTAATTTTGATAATATCATTAATCAACAAAAATGAAGTTAACTGTCAAATTGTATGGGTTCGTTGGAGATGAGTGGAAGGTAGGTATTGAAAAGGGGGAAATATGAATATATGTATGACTATGGCTGATTGTTCAGTTCATCTTACCACAAATAATTATGATGAAGATTTTGATTCAAGAAAATGTTCAATTCATTCTTTCGCTATTCTTGATGACGAGTTGGGTGGTGGCTATTGAAATAAAAGATGGTTACATGATTTGATTCAGTCTGAATCAACGGTATATGGTCTCTGCTTATCTGAAACTTGATAGCAACTTTATCATAAGTTATCATATAATTATAGTCTATAATATATAATTTAAAGTTTTAAAGCACAGTTTCTGCAATTGACAATATTGTGTGGAAGTTGATTATTTTTATTATGCTTCACATGTCCATACAATTATTTTTCATAAAAATTCTTTCATTCTAAGATGGTTGATTTACGTAATTAAATAAATGTGCTGAAATCAAAGGTAGACTCGAAAATGTATGCTTGGTACATATAATTTTCTCAATGAAGTAACAAACATTGTTGGTGGTACATTGAAGCTGGTTGTATGATGATTGATTAATTTACTCCCAAAGAAAGATTGTTGATATGATTGATATGTTAATTACTCCTTTAATGGTTTGATTAAATCATATGATGGTATAAAATTATTATTATTGAAAGGGTAGAATGGAGAAGGCGGTCTTGGAAGATGATGAGTGAAGAATTCGTCGTCATGATATTTATCAGTGGGATCAAAAATTATTGCATTACTTGGTATAAAAGACTCTAACAAAGGCAAGGAGATTTATTGAAGGTGTGAAAGGATCATATTATTGACAACAGCGAAACCACTCATTCTTGTAATGAAGCTTTGAAAGAATTGTTCTGATAAAATGACTAGAGGAAGTTGGCTTAAAGACAAGCCAGAAAAATAAAAACAAGAAAAGGCAGCGGTGTTCAAATACTACGAAAGTTGTACGAGATGGTTTTGGGAAATACAGAGTTCTAGTGACGATGAAAAGATGGTGTTGACTCTGCAAAACTGAAAATTGGCATAGCTAGAAGACTTTATTTGATAGTGAGCTATTTGGGATGGGGCTTGTTTTGATAGGATCATGAGAAGAAATAAATGAGGTACAAAGTTGGGTCTGTCAAAGAGCTGAAAGATAGAGGAGTGAGTTTGGATAAATCAAAGGAAGGAAGGAAAAACATCACCTGAATCATTGCAAAGCAGATTTTTAAGTGAAGTGTTTTCAACATCTTGAACATGGACATTTATACCCCTAGCATGCAGAAGAAAGAAAATAGAAAGGCTATGAAGTCTCAGGTTAGAAGGCCTTAGCTACATAATTTAAAATGTTCTCCTTGATGGTATGTGGTTTCATTATGTCTGAATGAATCCTTGATATCATCAGCAGTGTCTTTCACATGAAGATATTAGTTGTTGACTTGGAGGGGAAAGGACATAAGTCATATAGAGTGAGATGACGATGAGCAAATCTTCATTATTAATTTGGCAATGGGACTTGACATTACTGAGAGGAAGTCATTAATCATTCTTGTTGAAAATATATATATTAAAGATGAAGAAGAACTTAGAATCTCGGTTATAATCACAGAAGACAGAAACTAATGCCATTTTGGTGAAGAAAAAATACCCCATGACACGGCAAGGTCATTCGAAAGATAAAGGTTAGGTGCTGGAAAATTTCATCGATTTGGAGGAGTGAATGGATGCAATATGTTAGTGGTGGGGAAAAAACGAGAAGAAGTGGTGGAAAAATGGGATGAGGGGCGAACTATATGCAGAAAAGATTAAACTGTCTTCACCATATGTTGAAGGTGCAGGCGGTTTACTGGGAATTGAAATATGTAAATAGTTGGTGGAACAAAGGTTACTATGGGTAAGTTTGTAGAATACCTTTCATGGGGAAAGGAGAGGCGGTATTTAAAATGATCCTGAGAAAGTCACCACAGAACGTGTGGGTGCTACCAGTTGCTTATAACTCATACATATATTTATTATGTTTTGATAATATCATGATTGGATCTTCAACAACCATAAAAAAGAAACAAGTTTTCTCAAAGTTAAAGTTCAAAAACATTTAAACAGAAGGAGGCTGTAAGAAGCAGTGAAAATGGAAGATAATGGTGTTGAATACATCAAGGCAGATTCAGGCGCACAGCAAAGAAAGTTGAAGAAGAACTCATGGCCGCCTTATAACCCCACTGACAGAATGCAGGTTCCGGAGAGAAGGAATGACAGTCAGCAGGTGTGACTATGCTTGAAACTGAACATGGTGGAAAATATTAAAAAGATAAACCACCTCTTACCTGGGTGGGTCAGCAAGAGAATTCATGGTGGAAAGTCCATATGGGGCAGTATGGACAGCGGCAGCCTGCAGCGAGAGGCGAAGGTTTGGTGGCTAGAATGTAGGTCTCATATGTGAAATGAGGATGATGCCGGCAGTTCAAGTCATGGCTCTTGTGAAACAATTATTAGCAAGCTAAATACAGGCTATATGTTGAAAGAAACGATTAATTTACACGTTGAACACCATGGTGGAGAAATATAACTCATGCTCAGCAGGCTTGGGGTGGTACAAGTGACAGAAAGTAATTGTGGAATGAATGAGGTCACAGAGTAAATTTTATGAAGCTAGCTCCAAAAATGAAAAGAATGTGTCAGCATATGAAAATAAGCACTTGAGAAACCTCAAATACCATTACACTGGACAATTATTGAATACAGATAAACCTCATATATATACATAGAGTCCAAAAATTTAATATAATCTCAGTGAGGCCTGATGAAATCCCTTTAAAATAACAGCTATTATTAATTTAAAGACACCAATAATAAAAATGTGGGGGTTTAAATTTGTTCATATGTAATAAAGAGTTTACACTATGTGGTAAAGAGACTATACTATTCAGCATAAAGATACTTACTCTCATGCTAAAGTGTTATACTCAGCATGAGTAGCTACAAATTATTATTATGAAGATATAATCTCATACAGAATCCTTCGGTGGTAGAACTACACTTCGATGAAATACTCACAAAATTTAAATGATTCTGCAAACATAAATTCTTTCCCATGGCTGGCAGGGTTAATGGAATTTTTTCCTTCCTCCTTGAAGTTTGGAAATATTGTTGAAGCGGAAGATTTTCACTAACCTTCTTCATCATAAACATAGAAAAACGGTTCTCTGGCAAGCGAGCTCAATTTATGCTGTAGTACCAGTGCACAACCACATTATGAGACCATAACCTTTGGTGATAATTTGTCCTCCTTCTTGACATGATGGACGTATTTGTATTGGTTGCATTATTAATACACAATCTCCTGCAGCATCAAAACCTCTCTTGTCAGGTGTGAGTTTTATGTTTGTTCGATTGTACTGGTGAGACATCGCTGGAACGGAAACATTATTGATGGATCTTTCGCATTGAACCTTCGATTTTCTCTTAAAGATGATGTGATGAACGGTTTAATTATCCACAAGTGCCTGCAAATGGGGTCATTTTCTTGAGTATGGAAAATGCGCTACCACCTTGATGAGAGATAACCATAGGTATTATGTTTGTTATAGATGCCAAAACAAGATATCTTCCAAACATTTATTTTCATCCAGTTTGATACACTGGACAGATGAGTAAGAGACTGAGACAAAGAGCTAGTTGTTTTAAACAAAGAAAAATAATATTAAAAATTTCAATAAAATGGGATCTATTGTCACTCTGACACTTCTTGGTTTTCCTTTGCTTTTAGTTGTCATAATGGCTGTGACTGTATACACAAATGGATGAGATAATACCTGCGTGTGCATGGCAAAAAGTAAATCTCAACTATTATGATGACCTTTTCAGCCGGACAGGTAAACTATGATAAATCAAACAAAATCTCCTCCCAGCGTTTGGTTTAAGATGATTAAAGGTTGCTGAAAGTCGCGAGGTCTTGAATTGCTGTTAACTTTATTGGAAAACCTTAAGGCTGTACAAACTTTTGGAATATCGATTTGAAACATCCCAAAAAATTAACCACTTTGTAGTAAGTTTTTAAATCTGGTCTCATCTAAAGGAAAGTATACATTGAAAAATGTTTAGCATGCTATGATTGAATTCTGCAAAAGATAAAGCTAAATATTTATTACTGTAAAGTGTTTTTCCAATAATTTATATATATATATATATAAATATTATTTATGATTTGAATAAAATTGTCATCACTTCTTTTATTATTTGAACTAAATATCTTGCTTATTGTCCATTTGGTTGAATGTTGTTACTTTAATATTATCTTCATTCTTTCTTGAGAGTACATGTGACAACATTATTCGCTTGAATTTGCAATTCTTTAAAATCTTATTAACATCTTTTCATTGGTACTTTTTATATACGAGATAGTCTTTATTCCAAAGTATTTAAGATATCAGCGTTCAGTTTTTACATGAAATTCTTCATTGATAATTTTCCATTACTTGTGTGGTGTGCTAACATTTCATTATCATGAAAATAGTTCATAAATACTTTCCTTTGATTGTTGACTTTTAAAAGCAGCAGGTCTTCATATGCAGCAAACAACACGTTCAATTCACAAGACATCACATTACACAATAAAGTGTTTGTAGAAATGCGGCATTAGCTAGATAAATTATTAAACGCATTTATATTACAAGATCATTTAAAGAAACCTTGGTTGGCAAATTAGCGAAGGTATCTTTCTTACAAATAATATGCAGAAATTGTATTCACCGTTTATAAAAACGAAATAATATAACAACGAAGAAAATCACTATTAATTGCTTTATGGTTGTGGGGACTTTCCATTATTATTGGCTTTAATTTGTTAGGGTCTGCTAACACCTGAAGATGATATGTTGAGATATTCACACCTCTTGTGCTCCAAAGAAACATTGCGGATGTTTTTGCGTGGTGTTCTCCTGAAATGGTTTAGGCTTTCTGTCAACATGTTCAACATGATCGTAGGAATATAATAGTTAATCATCATCATCAAAAAATACGAGCACAAATTTTTTCTGAAGGGTTTGAAAATGGAATTCCTCGACCCTTGGAAAATCTTGAAAATTGCGTTGGTAACGAAAAGGAACAATAAAAATTCTTGGCAATGTCATGAGTTTGAAATGATATTTTTGGAATATCTTCGATCTTAATTCTAATTTTATGATATCACGAACAAATATCCAACTTGGTAAAATAAATTGCTCCATGTAATTCATCCAATAATTCATTAATCACGGAGATGAGTGTCTTTTAATGGTGAGCATATTGAACTCCCTATAATCCGGACACATGCACCGCGATCCATCCTTCTTGTGTACAACACTACAGACGGGAAGAAAGAACTTTATTCTAGGTTGAATTACACCCTCCTCTAACATTTCGCAATCATACGTTCAATTTCGCTCTTTTGGACATAAGGATATCTACAAATTTGGAAATGTTGGGCAATTCCTGAAATCGAGTGAATAGCATGAACAAGTCACCGATAGGTGGGAGTACTTTGAGAGTTTCAAACACCTTGGAATGATTTGTCCAAGACCTCTTGGAGATCTGTGAGAAATAGATGATTTTGATGTTGGAACCTAGTGAGCATAATTGTGCAATTACGCCTCGTTGTTCTTTCTTTAGAAGCTTTGTCATGACATTAGAGCTTGTTATCTTTCCTGGCTTTACTGAAAATACCCGTAATTCAACTTCCTTTCCTTACGAAAAAAAAAAATTGAAAGATTTCTTGAAATTAAATATAAATCCCCCAAAGATTGTGGTGTACTCTGGTACAACATAAGCACCTCCCATAGGAATGAAAAGCATTGGAATATTAAATACACATACCACATGGTCTAGCTTGATATTATGTTGTGTTTTCATTGATTTATAGTTCCTCCATTTGCAACCATCACCTTGACATTAGAAATTGTTTGGTGTAGAAACATTTCAATTCCTTGGCTACCTTTATTGAAAAGCTAAAATTATAGGTGCTAAGATCAGTAACCTCTTCCTTTTTTCTTCTTGATGTCCTTATATCTGTGAGAGTTTGGAGGTAGTAATTCTTGCCAATGCATTACCTGATAGTTGGACTCATTTCTTCCTCTTCTAAGGCTAAGTTCATGGTGTATATCCTCTTCTTGTTCATTTTCTTCACTCTTCACAATCTGTACCTTTAACTATTGCAAATAATTTCTTCTCAGCTTGTGTTACCTTTAGTGTATTTTATTTATCAAAAAGCGTAGCAAAAACCCTTTTTGTCTTTTTCTTCCAGTTGTGATGGTGTCTCGACCTTGTAGGTTGTGAAAATCTGAGCATAGCAACACTTCCTTCTTTGTAAGTGGTAATAGGCTTCCTTGTCGCCATAATTTTAAATTCAATTTTTCTTGCCAATATGAATGCCTTCTCCAATAGATACGGTTCCAAAACGTGAACTTCATAATGGATATTTGTCATTAAAGTAACTATAGATAGATCGATCTGTGTTCTCTCAGAATGTAGTTTCACCCTGTTCAATTTTGAAGGTCCTCGTGCTCCCCCACTAAACCTTTGTTTGAGATTTATCGATTGGCTAAAAGTATTTGTGTCTTTGTATCCTCATAATGTGCTATCGTTTCCTCGTAAAAATTGACCAAGTGACGTTTTAAAGAATGGCATGTAAATACCATACAAATGTGTTTTGTTCTGAATATTAAAATTTTAATCGTACCTTTTGTGTGTTTTTCACATTATGGAATCGGTATTATCACATCTTGTCGTATCATATTGGGTCCTTTCCATCAAACTTCCTCATATCCATTTTGAAATATGGTAGTTTCTTCCACTTAACATTAGAGACATGATCACGATTAAAATTTATTTTGTTCTCATCATGAGTTTCCTCTACCATCTTTTCAGGCCAAAACATTTCTTGTGTCAACTTTGTCGAACCTTCCATGTAGGTTTAGATCATTCTTCATGTTTTCCATGTTGTCTTACCATTTTTCATAGGATTATTTACATGTGATCCATCTTAGATTTGTACACGACTTCATGCCATCTGTCTTGAATTCCACATTTCTTCAAACCATCCATCTTCTCTTCTGCAACACTGTTAAAACTTCCATTTCATTTTTTGTTGCTCTTTCACAAAGGCGAAATTTGGTGCATGATCATGGTTGGATGTGTGCACAGTTATTTGTCTTCATGAGTCATAGTAGAGCCTTCTGTGTTAATGGGTGTTGAATTATTTTACGGGGCATTTTAAGACAATATTGATATCTGTTCTCTGATATGCCTTGGAATCTGATTTCAAATTGATTCTTCAAAAAGCAAAGACTTATGCAATTCGAAAAAAAATACACACCTTTTATTTATTTTGAGGTTAAATGTTGAAATTGGATTATCATATTGATTGCGGCTTTTCAATATGTAATTTGGCATTAAGTAGCCTTAAGATTATCTTTCAATGCAAGTAAAAATGGTTTGGATTCTCGAAAGTTATGTCAATCTCCCACAATAGCCTAATTATGGGTACAGTTCTAATGGTATGTGAACTTGTACGACTTTTCCAAATATCCTTTGTTTTAAATATTTTAGCCACAGGTGATAGAAAAAACTCGGTCAGTGTAATTTAGGCCATTTTTACAACACTTGTTAGAGTGTAGGGAGAGGAAATTGCCAGAAGATTTTCCCAATCACCTCTTTGAGATGAAATTGAGACTGCAAAATGCTACCTTCCATGAGATCATATCTCCTAAAATGTTCGAACCAAGCTCTAAAATTTTGTGATGAATTTTATAAGGATTTCAACTTTGAGCCCTAAAAAATTTCAGATTAAACCTTCATGAAAAAAATTATAACGAAAATTCCAAGATGACTTTATTTTAGTTAAATTGGGAGCATATAAAAAAGACCTAACTTCCGCCAGAATCATGTCTCAAAGAAAAACATAAAAACAAGCTGCGAAATTTTGAATGATATTGAGTTTGTTTGCCCTAAAAATTTTGTTTCGAAACTTTGTGAAAAAAAAATTTATAGTGAAAATTTCATAATGACATATTTGGAACGGCAAAACCTAGAATTGACTTTACATTTGAGTATTTGTGGCTTGACTCCAAAAAGAAAGAATGTGTGTATAAATGGCCGAATTCGAGGGGACAACATCTGACTTCTGTTACATGAATAGACAGTGTTGGATGATACCAAATTACAAAACCTCCTTTCATAACAAGGTCCATGGGACACAATTTAATCACTATTGAAGCCTAACAATTATAATTTAAGAGGCACAATAATAACAATGTGGAGTTACGGTACAATAATAACAATAAAGGAAGGTTACACTAACAA
Source organism: Pinus albicaulis (assembly GCA_034641835.2). Taxonomy (NCBI): domain Eukaryota; kingdom Viridiplantae; phylum Streptophyta; class Pinopsida; order Pinales; family Pinaceae; genus Pinus; species Pinus albicaulis. Next base: position 923,951,678 of record CM076574.1, on the reverse strand, counting down.
TAATAAAGGACTATCTTGTTAATATGAGGACTAACGATCGTCTTCAAGCTATTTGATGGGAGTCTTGAGAAGTATAAGGCAGAATTTGCCCAAAATATATATCAAGGGGATTAGATGAAGAAACAACACTGCAAGTCGCCTGGGTATTCTTCCATATGATCTTGCTCTGGGTGCGGATAGGTTTACAGCACGTTGCGCCAGATGGATGTAGAACTACATTCCTTAATCGGATCATGAAGGAGAAGGTGTACATTGAGCGACTTGAAGGATTTGAGATCTTTGATGACCCAAGAGTACGCATGTTGGTAAGCTCGGCTTGTTGTGTGGTGGCGGCTTGTGTCTGCTTGGTATACGAGGTAAGCAACTATTTCTGTTGGACTTGCAACTTCTGGATAGACGGATAGCCTGTACGGTTGTGGTTGAGGGTGACTTTCAATGTTGTACTTTATGTTGATGATTTAATACTAACGGGGTGAACGACGATTCAGTACACTAATGGAAAGCGAGAACTTGCAAAGGAGTTTGGATAGAAGGATTTGGGCCTCATTGTTATTTCCTTGGATTGGAAATAGCGGAAGAATTGTTTGTGTCCAAGCAAAGTATGTGGGAGATCAAGAAGTTTACATGCAAGGCTGCAAGCCTATCGATACTCCTCTTCCGGTGGAAAAGGATGTCGCTTGACGGTGGTGGTTTGTATTTCGTGGTTGGTGGGGGGTTCGCTCCTCTTCAGCTAGTACAAGACCGAACATATGTGTCAGGTGATTATTTAAGCAATGATTCGCTTCTCTGGCTCTTTTAGAAGACATACGAGCATGTCACGAGATATTCGAGAGGCACATCGGTGTGGTTTGTCTTCTGGAACAGACAGACAAGGTGAAGTTTCTGTAGCTTCACGCGGATACGGTTAAGCAGAAGCCAACGAGATAGAAAAGGCTTACATCGGAAGGATTTTCCGTTATCGGGTCCATAAAGTTTCTTGGTGGGTACGAGAAGAAAAACAAAAGATCAGCAGCACTAAATTCGACAGAGCAGAATACATGGCAATGAAATCAGCGCATAACAAGGCTATATTAGATGAGGAAGGTCTGGTTGGTTTGTTCGGTTCATTGAATCTACAGGTGATACATTGCCAGTAAAGCAGGGTTGCATTAAAATATCGGTTAATCCTATGTTTCTGTGATGAATCTAAGCTTGTATTGATATACGGTGTCCTTACGTATCGAGAATTGTGTGCGAGAAAGATCATGTTGCTTTAGTACATTCCTACGACGGAGGATGGGATACGGAACCACGACGAGCGCTCACCGAGAGAAAAATTCAAATACCATAGAAAGCGGTCGAGGTGGTGGCTCCCCATCTTGTTGAGAGGGTGTTGAAGATTCCATGAATGACAAGTGACTTAGTGAAAAAGTCGCCTTCACTAAGTGAGCTGAATATTTTGGTACATAAGTCTATTTTTAGACTACGATTGTTTTTTAGACATGGTGATCTTATTTGAAGTTGTGAAGGATGCTATTTGTGGATGGTTGATACGAAGATGGAAAAATAGTGAAGTCTGTTTTGAAACCTTGGGCAAAAGTCTATTTATAGATCAAATCTAAAAGAAATAGATGCATATGGAATTATTATTAGCTCAAAAATAACCGGACACTAAACAACAGTATATTGCAGGCACTTGAGTTTAAGTGCAGATGTGGCATCGGTCGGGTGGGGAATTACCCTATTCCCAAGGTTTACGTAGCTAATGCTTGGAGACTCGATTCAGAACTCAAGTGGCAGTGCAACACGATTTGGAAAATAGCTATAGGTTGTATTCGGTTAACTAAGTTGGACGCTAGGTTGAACTATTTGTATCTAGTCTAGCCAGAACTGGTACCCAGGTGAGAGTGGGTGAATTAATTCACAAGTAACTCATTAATCAGGCAAAATAATCTGATTAACTATAATTACATAGCGATTTTAGTACAGAACCCGGTGGAAAGTGGGTGAAAAGGGGAAAGATAGAATGTCTGTTGCTTCATGTTTGTTTTGAATTGCACATCACACATTCAGAGTTGCCAATAGGGTTACAATCGAAAATAGTAATTCAGTTAAATACAAACTGTTCTTGGTGAGGTTAACGATGGGCTAACGAAGGGCAAATATAAATTGCATATGAATTTATGAAGATTAGTCCCACGATTAGTGTTGATTATGTTTACATCTTAGAAATTGGTGAATTTTAAAGATTTCATAGTTCATGACACATAATATATAGTTGGGTGCTGTTCATTTCTGACTGGCTGTTATGTGGGAATTGATTATTTTGTTTATTATTCACATATGTGCTTAAGTTAATTTTCCATAAAGAATTAACAAGTGGAATTGATTTAATGTTTGCATAAAGTTAAATAATCAGAATCAGGTGAATCAAGGACATATTCATGCTTCAGGTACACATAATTTCTACTTTGTGCATTTAATATGTATTCTTTTAAGAGTAAATGAAGCCCATGGGTGGCATTTTTGGTCTTCGGAAGGTAAATTTCTTCAATGATGTGGCATTTTAGAGCGGTCTTTTGCTGATATGTCTATCTTTTAATCACTGTAATATTAGATTAGGTATCCTTTAATCATGTTTCGACTTTTGTCACCCCTACTGATTGTGTTTTCTTTTGTTCCACATTCATCTTTATCATCATCACCTTTTTAACCTTTGTATCCTTTGGTTGGTTTAATCACTTTGTCTCTAATATATTCCTTTGATTGTATGCTACGGGGTTCCTTTATAGTGAGTTTCTTGTCTAGCGCTATACACTTGAAACATTGGTTAGCTTTTTAAATTAAACTGCCTTTTGTCCCCTTCTTTTGTTTGATTTAAGAAGCATAGGGATGTCAGGCACCCACTACAACTTTTGCAAATTAATTTTAATAATGGCAGGGCCTTGTCATACTTACTTCTGCCAAAAACATAAAAACAAACAAAAATATTAAATAAAAACACGTTTACAGCGGTGCCATTCGAGAGGCTAAGGAGAAGGTGATGGAAAGCGATTTGGGAGGAAGAAATACACAAGGGTTTATGGACGGAACCATGAAGAAAACGAGGGTTAGAAATTGAATTATCGGTGTGAAAAACGAGAAAACGGTTTCAAAAACCGAGTTGGTTCTAAAAGATTAGGCGGTAGGTGGTAATGAGTGGGAGGAACAGTACACGTTAATAGGTGACAATATCAAAAATACACGGCCCTACATGTAACGAGATACTAATTTGGAGGTTTGGTGGAGAAATGGGCCCCAGCAAGCAGTGCGTGACAAACTAAGATGCCCAGACAGAAGATCTGGAGGTTGTGGATGGGCGGGGAGAATGAATGGGCCGGAGAAAGCTTAAGGTAGGGCGGTGAGGTGGGAGTGGTGCAAGGTGACAGGAGGTGATACGAGGATGGGTGATCGAAAAGATCAACGGCTTGGGTCGATACGAAGTTTGACATATGGAGAAATAAAGAACACGCCTGCACACACGAGCGCGGGGATGAAAATGGTAAGGAAGGAGGCTTTAAGGAAGCAGGGAAGGTAGGGTCCCATGGAAGAAATAGGAAGCGAGAGCGAAAGATAAGGGGGGTGAAGATTCAGCATGGTTTCGGCGCTTGGGAAACATGGAAAACGGGGTGGGAAGTTTAGGCCTCGAAGAATCGCATTGAACGGGGGAAAAAGGACGAACGAGAAACGAGGGGGAGACTGGGTGTCTTGGTCGTTCGAGGCACACGTCGGAGCGAGGACCATTGAATCTAGGATGAATCCAATGGCCGAGTTCATCGAGGATGATCATCGTTCGGAGAAGGTGAAAAGAACGAGCAGTACGATGGAGAGCGATGCGATGACGAAGTGCGATGGAAAAGTGGAGAAAAGAAAAGCGAGCACATCCGAATCTTGAGAACAAACGGTCCCGAATCTGTCAGCAGTTAGCATATCGGCAAAGTAGAGGGTATGGGAGAAAAAAAAGAAATGGGATGCCGATGTGCGATGGCCGATGGACTTAGTGCTCGGACACGGAGCGTGGTATTATATGAAAGAGCTCGGGCTTTAAGCGAAAGGGCTTGGTGCTTATATTAAAAATGAAAGGATTTTTAGACTAAAAATAAGTTTTGAAGAGATTTTGAGGGGATTCGATAAGTTGAAAAATGAGTTTAAAACCAAATAAAGCAGTTTATAAGGTTTTAAAGGGAGATTTTTGAAAGATAAAGGATAAAAATAAATGGGTGGAAATGAGGTTTCGGAGGGTTTTTGAAAAAGGAAAAATGGAAAATGAGTCTTATTTTCTAGTGAGGCACTATTTTAAAGTGAAAATGTCGTGGAATGATCATGAATGGGAATGCAATGACTTGAGGCTTTCACAATTTTATTTTAAAACTTGTTTATTTAACAATTAAAGCTGTTTAGCCGTAATCGTTATGACAATTTTATTGATAGCTAACAACCCAAAATATATTAACGATTTAAATTCAATTCAAAAATTTGCTAAATAAAATTAATAAAAAATTGTATTGATGTGACTATAAATAAGAATGATATTCAAGAAAAAATCATTATCATTTTAACAACTAATGCATTTGTCCTTTGTTAATAATAAACGAAGTAAAATATATAGTAAATATAAATTCATAAATTTTCATTATAGAATATACTATTAATAAAACTTTTATTAAATTATTATAATATTATGTAATTAATATACTATATATAAAAATATTTTAATATATTATATTGTTTTATTTATGAATTTTTATATTCACATATTGAATTGATTTTATTTTTAAATAAATATTTGAAAATATACTAAATATAATATTACAGCAACAATGTACAATATTTTTTAATTGTGTGAGATCTTTCATTGTTTGTTTAAAATATAAGTAAATATGTCCTTTTATTCAAAAAGTGTGAAATGACATTTATTATGAATACTTTGTACACTGACTTTAAAAGTACTTAGAAACCTTTTCTACATAGTTAATAATTTTATCACAAATGAAAGAATGTAACAAAATGGCTCTTTTATTTGACTCAAACAATGCCACCTCGACCATTAGGGATGGTGTATCCCACTAAAATGTGATTAGTTCTCATAAAGTGGGCCCAGTTGTACATTTTGTTGCCAGGCCCATTTTAGACCTCGAAGTGTCTATAATTTGAAAGATCATGTCGAGATAGGAGAGTAATGTTTACATGAATATTTTAGGGCTGGTTTCCAAGAAGCATGAACTCAAGCTGAACTTCAACTTTTCTTATCTACGAAATGATCTGGATGGATTATTAATGCTATGCTGAATCTGATTCGGAAATAAAAATTATTAATATCGGGTTTTTCCTCCAAATATAGTAGAAAGTAGGTGATTAAATGTTTTGGTGAATTTTTGTTTATGAATTTTGTTACATGACATCAAACATGGAATGAACACACATAACCATCACTCAGCATAACAATTGTTTGAAGGTTCACCCCTCTGCAGGCTTTCATATGCTTGGATCAACTTTGTGGCTTGGTCACTTCTCATTAATCTCGACTGACCAAGCAAACATCAAAATGCGAGCAAGTGAATGATAGGCGATTTCTCTGCAAAAAACATACTACGCAAGTACGCATGTTCATAATAATACAAACCTTCGGTGAAAAATGTAACAATCAACAACATTGAACATGCACGTGGATGTAAACTCCACGACTTCAAGCTAGAATTGCCACATTCACCATGGTAACGAATAAAAAATATCAATAAATACTTTTAAAGAAAGAAATAAGTGTATGAGAAGTTACCAACTACATTCGGTGTTGTTTGAAGGAGCAACATGGAAGACGGTATCTCTGAAAACCCATCTTCAACATCAAACACAATGTGATTTGTTTCAACACCATGGTTGATCATGGCGCCCTTTGGATTCAACTGAAAAAAGCTATTTAAGTCGATCGCAAGCTCACGAGACCTTCCATTGAGTCCGAGATGCCAAAAATGGTACCTTAGCCTCTTTATGCATCAATTTGTTCGAAAATTGGTTGAGTTATGAATTAAATTTATTACAATTTCCTCCCAAATTTGGCCAGGGCTAACTGAAAGCTAAATAGCTAGAATTTTATCAAATATCCTGATTTGAACTTGAGTTAAATTGGATTACTTTATTAGTCATATTGAGCTAACTAAATTGGATTAGTGGGTAAATGGTGCTCCACATTTAAATAACCTAATTAACTTAATTAATTTGAGATTATGAGTTAATTAACCACACTTAAGGGTATAGATGCGGTGCTCACCTCGGTCACAGGTTGGTCTAGCATGTCTTGGTGTTGGCCTCTCCCCCATAGTGGCAAAAAAAACCTTCGTGTATGTGTAAAAACATGTAGGAGTAGGTACATGGTAGGCGAAGTGGTGGCGTGTGTTGTTGGCCGGGGGCGGTCATGTTCGACACGCGATCATCAGAGTCTGCTCGCTTTAATATGCTATGATGGACACAGCGGCCCGGAGGTGGGCCACATGCCTCCCCTCCTCGCCGCCCCCCTTACTGTAACAAATGAAAATCTTCCCATGCACCAATCGTACCAATCTGACTTCCACTTAGCCGATTTGAAATTTTCCAGGAAAAGAAGTGACCAACTTTGACGGCCAGTTAGCATACACATAAAGAGTATGTAGTTCTTGGTGAGCTCATGTACATTTTTTTGTATAATTTTACCCTATTGAAAAATGAACCGAATATGTTTCCAGGGGAGAATACGGTGTTTTCAGTTTAGCAAAATTATTTTGTCAAGATTCGAGACAACGAGCACTATGGGTCGTTAGGTTCCGCAGCATTCGGGAAACTTGATTTTTGAGAAAAAAAAGTTAATACGATATCCTTTTCCACTTGGACCTCAAAATATCCTTTTAGTGGTCAACTTTTCCTGGGTTACGATTACTCCATTCTTTCAGAAAACTACGATCAATCAACACTTTTCCTTTGTCGCTGTGTCATCTGGAAGCTCTCTTTTTTCAAGTGAATGTTGAGAACACAGTTGTTTGAATTCTGGATGTTCTTGTTGTCTGTCACTTTGGTATGGTGCACAGCAACATCATTCCCAAGAAGAATAATTATTAAGTGGTCTTGTAAGTCTCCTTGAGGATAGAAAGACCCCAAAAAGAAACTACGAAAATTAATTTAACAGTTCTTACAGTTTGCCTTGACTCAGGTTTGAATATACATGCAGAAAGTATACATTTGCTGAACATAAATTTCTTGTAAAACAAAATGGTTCTTTGGTACAATAGTGCATACTAACAAGCCTGAAAGCCTGTCAAAAAACTTCCTGGCTTATGCCATTAGTATACCTTTGAGACAAGTGGGTTGTTGACGTGCCATCAAATCGAAAACAACCAGTGGCAGCCTTTGTCTCATCACACCATTAAAAAAGACATTTTCCTGCCGCATAAAATGTGTATGAGCTCCTTGACAACTCTTCTTTGATGAAATCCACTCCTTTTGTGCCTCACAATAAGTACTTTCTATTCCTTTTAGTCACCAAAACCATGGGTGCACCAATTAGGTAAATGACCTCTGTGGTTCTTCCTCTTCTTAAGAATTATGGTCTTCTGACTGCATCTTCATACTTTTCCATCTGGATTTGTCTATATGGTGCATGAACAACACGCACCCTTGCGGAGATGAAGATGTGGATGCAATTCCCAACATTTTAGTAACAATTTCATAATTTGCAATGAGTACAAAAGTTTCTTTGAGCTCCTCTTAATAAACACCTGCGGAGTTTGGATCATTTTCCACTTCCTGGGTTGTTTTCAATATACATGTACATCCTTTGTTCTTCCTCATGAGACTTATATACCTGCTGTGGTTAGATGAATGGAGGAAAAAGTACGTGAAATACATTCTTCCAGCAATTTGTTCAAATTTTCATTTTTATTTACTCATCTTAGTATTTGTTAAACGGAATGATTGTACCTCTTGTTCTTCCGTTCTCTTCTTACATATAAAGAACTTTGTGATCGGGACTTTCTTGGTGAAATTCATTCTGCTGTTCTTCCCATATTTTCTCGTCTCTGTGGAATACCTTGAAGTATTTCTTGTGTTTGAATAACGATGTGGTTTAGGATGCAAAATTCAACACTGTAGCATAAGTCATGTCACTACATTTTGTGAAAAAGTGCATGGTCTTCGATAAATGTCATTAGAATACCATTCCTTCTCTTGCTTCCTGCTTCAATGTTCCTTCACTTAGGTCTCTCTTTGGCTTCAGTTGGATTCTAGATTCCTTGTTGGATTTGGACCAAGACTATCACTCCCTTGTAACCCATTTTGGGCAAAGAACTTGGATCCATTTCCATTTACCATACTTTTCAAATGTCTTAAAATAAGTTTCTTCAACACTTTTGTGAAGAAGAATCTTCTGTAAATTCTTCTTGATTGTTCATATTTTTCTTTAGGTAATGTGCTTATGAACTCCTTTTGATCTTGGGTGTTCACTTGGACTCTTTGGTTCTGTTTATCCAGCTCCCCAAAATTAATTCACCGGTTGAACCATCCTTGCATCCCAGCCAGAAAAAAAGAGCAGGCACCTTCATCATATACACGAGGGACTTCCTACATCACACATCTTAGCGGGGACATAGAAAAACATATAGAGGATTTGGTGGAGAGGATGGTAGCTTAGCACAAGTCTTGTCTCCTTCTTCACTTGAAAAAATTCTTCATGGAGGTGGTGTGGGCTTTCTGTGCAACTTGGTGTGCCTCTTCTTCATATATGACCTTCACCATATATTCCATGTCTATAAAATCATTTCCTTGTCTTTTAATCTTGACATCTTGGTAGACTCTTAGTTCAACAGACATCTTTTTGAGCCTTAATGTTGGAGAACTTTGAGGAGTGGGGGGCGGTGGCAGGGACTTGCTCTCCTTTCTAGAGAATATTTTCTGCTCATGGTTGAGCTTCCAAAACACACCACTGCACAACAAACAAAAACTTCCAACACACAAAAACCATATTGTACGATATGGCGGTTGAATGGGATTAGTGATTTCATATAAGATCATGTTCAAAATATAAAGGTGTATGTGAGTTTACATTATCCAAATAACAGGGTATAAGTAGGTGGTTTTAAGTGTTTTGGGTGAATTTTTATGAATTGTGACTACATGACATCAAACATGGGTAAACATATAACCATATCATTCTCCCAATAACCTTAATTGTTGAAGGAGTTTCACCTCCTAAGGCCTCCCATCTCCTTGGATCACGCAATGTGGCCGGTCACTTTCTCATTAAGCCTCAATGGGTAAACAGTGCATCAAATGTTGAACAAAGGAATGATAATTTTCTGTTGGAAAATCTTCTGGGGTTTGTTGGGTCAAAACCTCACGGGAAAGCGAGCATGCCATTCGGAAGGACTCACACATGCTGCGCAGATACAAAAAACTGGAAATGGCAGTGGCGGGGACTCACCTTGCAGTCCTCGTTGATGTAGATCCTGCCAGGGGTTAAACCCCTAGCACCTTCCTTCCTCCTTCAACACAGCTGAAAGAACGGTATGCAGAAAACCTGATTGTCTGGCTGCATTCTCCTAACGTTGGTGTAATCAATGTGAAAATATGATATAAATGATAATAAGCTGGCAATAATCAATATTTCCACATATGCTAATAGTCTAACATAGGGATTTGAGAACAAGACGGTTTGCTGTTACGCTGTTATGAATATTGTGTCTCGAAGGCAAGGAGGTGGAGCTAAGTCCTTCACCGGTCTTAAGGCAATGATAAGTTCGTCCACTTCCTTGCCCTTTCTGTTAGCTTTCAAAAGACTTGTGCACTAAAGGATAAGCATGTACGTGGACAAACACATCTCTACTGAGCGGGGTTTCACGCCCGTAATGCGGGAAAGTGCGGGAGGCAGGAGTCCGACGAGCCCAGGTTCGAGCGAAAGTATAGTAACATCCACCACTTAAAGATTTCTCTCTGGAAGCCGCTTTGTAGAGGCTTTTATACTCTCAAAGTAGTTTGGATGAGTTGAACGAGTTGTTGTTACTAGGGTGGTTGAACTACGGAGTAACCATCGGCCCGATGCGAAAATGAGGAATTTATGTATTTTTAATGTTTTTAATGGCATACGGTAGAAAAAGTACATGTGAACTGCGTGTGTATGTATATGGAAAAATACCGTATACCCGCGTAGAATTTTGCTATTTATTTTTAGTGAATTTGTTCCAGAGTACACAGCAGTAATGATTTGACCATAAAGCAATCATGAATCATATAAGGGTGAAAAATGATGCTATAACGAAGGATGCCTAATATGAGGTGGAAGAAGTGCAGTGGCCGAAATATGTGTACACATAGAAAGAACCGCGAGGACAAGGGGGACTTACGATTTGACTGCAAAAAACAATGAAAAGCACAGTACGACTCATGTGGTGGGCATACCCATGTCGTTAGGCCATCATATGGAAAGTACGAATAGTTCAACACCAACAAGTATGTTGAACTGTAAAGTACACAATGAATCATCTATGACTGGCACGAAATATAAGTCTAAATCAATGTCCAAATGTCCATATAGAAATGAGTACGATGATCTTGGTGGATGTACGATCGTGTAATGCTTCCGAATCTCCAAGTACCAAATCATAAGAGAAATTAGAATAAATGGTACAATCACGCAACTGCGAAACCAACATATAGGATCTTCTTTGTGTTATTACCCCTTGTTATAGTGCAGGCAAACATCTGTACATGTTGTGAATGGTGTCCAAAAGTGAACCAAGAAATGCGAAAAGGTACAACCGAAGAGGTCTTCACGGGTCACTATGGCCAGTTACACAATGGGAATGATAAAATTTTGTGATGGGCCATGTGGGAAATGGTTGGATTGCAGGTGGTGATATATTAGTTAACCATGGAACAACCCACCAATAATAAAAATGAGTGTCGGTGCCCAGTGCAATCTATGGTGGATGATGAGTTGAAGTCAAACATAAGAAAGAATCTACCCGATGAAATGACCATTGGTCACAGCATGGAAGTAGCTGATGCTGCTGGTGGTAAACCCTGGGTATGATGACTCTGAATCTGTTCCACCTCTCAAACAATAGTGGAGTGAGTGGGAAAAGAATCTGTTGAAGAAGGCATTCTAGGCATCCCATGATCCATTGTTCATGTAATTGTCTTTGAAGAATCGGATAAATGAGAGTGACGGAACCAAAGACGATAAGTTTCGACATGCACAAGATAAGCTAGCGCATGAAGAAACCCTCTTAACCGACCAATAATGATGACACGAGCAAAAGTTTCACCAAGTAGGGTCAAATGAAATCGAAATCACGCACAAGTCCCAAGTGTGATAATATTGACGTCGAACACGAGCGCCACTACGATCGAAGACCCATAATGATGATCAGGCGTCTGGCTGGTCACCTGTCAATGATGAAGTAGGGCCGGGGGTGTGGCTCTAGATTTTCTCGAACGTATGTGGTAAATAAGGAACAAACCCGCCGGCCAGTCAATGAACGTTCTCCAAACGGCACGAGCGAGAAGACCAAAACATGGGTGTGATAGGGCAAGGTCTTTGACAATACCAAGGAAGGCATTTGAATAATGAGTCAGGAACACTGTGGAGGTGGCAGTCCACAGTTGAACTTCCTTGAACAAAAGCACGACTGGTAATGACAGCGGCAGTGGTGACAGCACATGTAAAAGTACACGGCTTCTGTACGTGAGCAAACTCTCCCATGATTGGAAAGATAACCAGCCGGGGAGAGTGACAAGTGAAACATGGTAAAAAATTTGGAGCTGGTCAAGCTGAGCCATCCCAAATGAAGGAAATATATGAAAGTATGTGTGCTTTGTTCGAAGCGACAAATTGACTGCGTACGCCATCAAAACAACGAAAGATACATCCCGTTCCCGCTCTTTTTGTTGTATTTGATTTTTATACTTTCGCACTAATAGGCAAAAAAATAATGCTGTGGTACAATGGATAAACGAGTATCCAAAAATCGGATGCACTAGTTCACAGGTTTGGAACGATCCTGTACTCAATGCGAGGTGGCGGGCGGTAGCGATATAGGAGAATGTTCACGTCCATGAGTAAAAGGGTGGTAGATAGCTAAGTGCATCTTGATAGTTTAACATGCGAATGAACGAGGTCAAGGATGACAACATTGAGTTAAATAAAGCCGGCTAAAAACCGGAGGATAAACAAGTAACCAATATGCGGTGCGGTAATACAACTCAACAACACCGGGGGCCTGCGGGGTAATGACAGAAAAAATGATAGTGAGAAAGAAGGACGGGCGCAGCACATAGATGTTGTGGTGAGACTAAGAGGACTCTGACCTACATAAGCAGCATAAGGCAACAAGTGATAGCGAGGGCTAACTAAGAAGCCCATGTGAGGAAAGCATCTACCATCGAAGTCATGATTAAATAATCGGCGAGTGAAATGGGTGTAATAGTCATGGCTGATGGGATGGACCTAAGCGAAGTGATCGATTATGGGCTAATGTAAGATGCAGCGAGAAGTGATTTCCTAACCTATATGCCGATCAGAATCATATACACCGCCATGGCGGAAATTAGGTGGTCATGAATTAAAAAAACAAGAACCGTCTCAAATTAAATGGGGAAATGTACGAAAACATACCAAGCGGGCGCTTGTTGTCAAGATTTATCGACTTAAGATAGATTGAAAAAATAAACCTTGTAATTTGCAAAAGTGCTAGCTTTTTGGACATAAATGAACAAATTACCTCATGTTGGTTCATTATTACATTAGGATTTGGAAAAAAGATATTAAGAACAGCTTCTTTAAATGATCTGAAGAACAGCAACTCGTCGAAATAAATTATGGGGTAGCTCATCGATCATCATATGCTTCATTTCGTTCATAAATTAAATTTAGTAACGTTCACCATGATCCCTTGCTAAAAAATCACGTGTTTGTCGCGAGTTGATGATGATCGCGTGTCTGCTTGTTGTTTTAAATAAAGTGGTATGCACAAGCCAAATGAAAAAATGCATTATTAATGAAGGTGTTGGTGCAGATGACTATATCATGGAAGAGCATGAACAAGTGCAATTGATCAAAGTGTCGAGATCAAACATATTAAATATTCTTGAATTTCGGATTGTAAAGTTTTCAGCTTGAAATACAGGAAAACAATGTCACGGTTACTTAAATACTTGTGAACTATTGGGAACCGGAAGAGGGTACACTTTATGATAGATCGGATGCCGTACGCATTGAGTAAGAACATATATTTTATCCTTGGACTCGGAGGGAGCGGGTAGACTTGTGGTAAGCCTTTGGGAGGGCTCACGGCGGGGCCTACGTATGCGCGTACGGGGGTTCCAAGAAAAGTTGGAACTCAATTAAAATAAAGATTTAAGGATTTGCACATAGAAATCCTCCTTTTCACCGATGACGGTGGCGGTGCTCCCTACACCGAGCGTCCGAACGCCAGAAATGAGCATGCTTGATGGAATGCTTAACTCATATATATGGTTGGTGCTAGCCCTGTTCTTGAACATGAAGCAACAATTGACCTCTATCCCAACAAGCAAATTAAAAAAAAAATTTGGGATATGGTACAATTTGATGTTCTTCTTTAGTCTGACATTGGACAGTCATCTCTGCATCAACGACCCTGAGGTCCAGAATTTCCAGGGTGAGCGGTCTGATGAAGAGATTGTAGAAAGGTAGGTTCACGGACGTCACTTGGGATGATGAGTTCTTCCTTTGGTGGGGAAAAAAATCATCGGCTGGACAACTAACCCCTATCTTAAAGGATGGAGATTTCGTGGCGATCCGGATCTTCATCCTTCACCCGGTGACGACATGGGGTGCGATTCCAGTAAGTTGCAATTTTTTGACTTATATAATTTTTTTGGATTTTTAAATATGTGCTTAATGAAAAAAACATGTTTTGATTGATTATAATGACTTCAGTTTAAAAATGATCATGATACGAGATATTGGACAGCTCGACACAAGGTTTCCCACGACACAAGCGTCGGCAAGGCGCGGATGGGTGGTTGGGCAGGACCCTCCAGGGTGTGAGGGGTGGAGGGGTTAACCCGCCAATACCTGTGGCTGCTGGTGGAAGATATGGAAGCCATCCGGAAGATGAGTGGTGGGGTGCCCGAGAGCTGGTACGGTTGTGATTGCCACGCGGTAAGTGTTACCTTAGGAACAACACGGTGAGACCTCGGGAGTAGATGAATATGATGTAATAGGATGAGCATATATTCTTGAGGGTGAACATGATCGGGCATGGCTTGATTTTGTATAGACACACATGGATCCAAATTTTGTAAAACAACACTAGATAAATCATATGTCATGATGGTGCAGTGGGATGATAAATGTATCAAAATGTATGATGTTTTTGATGATTAAGTTTATTGTATGGAATGATTAATATGCCAATCCGATGGCAAAGTTAGCTAATGGTGCGCTATTGAACATAAATGCCTAGAATATGAATGAAAGTTAAAAATTGAGCAATCTTTGTAACAAACGAACCATAACGAGAACAACAAGATGAAAATGGATCTCGAGAACCCGATGATATTATTCCAACTGCATTTACCAGGCGAGTCCAAGAAAACTACCAACGAAATCAACACCCAAGATATTGCCTCCGAGAGTGATAAAAAACTGGGTGTCAATGCTATGTTGAAGCAGAACGTACGAGATCCCTCTTGATACTAACAGGCGGCCCCGGATGGATAATGAAAGTACCCGAGCCGCGAGCTGGGTTCGGATGTGTCTACTAGCACCATCGACGGCAAAAATGACTCACCACGACATCAACCACAGCACCAACACGACGGTCCATGTCCTTGTCCATCGAATCGAAAATCAACTGAATATGTACAAAGAAAAAACTACCTATGCAAAAGCAACATGCTGAGCGAAGCCTGAGCATAATACTTCTTCGAAATAGAGCCCATTTCGGAAAGACTCTGGCGACTCGTTCTTGAAATCATGAGGTGTGTCCTTTTGAGAATTTTTAACGATAAAGGTGCCATACCATAAGACTTAGCTTTCACCCGCCGAAATGTCTTGAGCATAGACAGAAACAAGGTCACCTTGAAAAAACCCTGGACAGTAACCTTGTATCGTCATGAGCTTTAACTGGGTTTGTCACTTTATTCATGTTTGAAGCATCCCGACGGCACACCGCTCATCGAAGATGTTCTAGATAGAAGAAGCGTTCTTCAAGACTAGAAGTATCGAAGAAGTTCAACGGCTAATTTGAAAATCTGCGCATTCGACGGAAATACGATTCCAACCGTGCACTGGTGAAAGCAGATCGGCTTGATCTAACGATTTTGCTGACGTCACCATATGCCCAAAGTACGAGATATAACATAATATACGTTGGATCTAGCTTTATCAATTGTCCTTTGAAGAATTGTCTTCAAAGTTGTTCAGCTTCCACTTGCCGGTGGCTTGAGGAAGTAATAACAGAATGGTATCGCAAAATGGTAGAAGCCAACTACGACTGTCATGCTAATACGAAAAGTAACCGCAGTCGGTGACAATCTCTCTAGGAATACCAAAGCAATGGCAATAACGGTTGAAAAAACGGTCATCGTTTAGTGAGCACGCTGTTCATATTAAAAATGGTCTCTTGCTACGATAATGTGCTGACCTTTGTGACGGGTTGATAGTATAGTAATACCCACTTTGTAAAATGGTAATAGTGAAGCAGTGGATAGTGACGCATTTTTGAAGTATAGACTTAACGGATGACACTTTTGGCCGAAGCTCCATACAATCCTTGAAAAAGCGAAGGCGAAAAGTACCCAACACGCGAAATCTTTTGAGGTACGCTTATGGCTTGAGATAAATGACCACTAAGCTCCATGGAGTCATTGGCTGATATAAACCTTAAAGGTTAGTGATATGAAGTTGAATCAACCCTGCAGTATAAAGCATCACCAATAATCAAATAATTCTGGCAGTGGCCGCCTTCGGCGGCTCATCTTCCGAAGAATGGAGAAACTTGATCCCCGAGATACACCGTGTCTCCATGAGGATCACCCATGAAGAGATAAAACAATGTTCATCGGAAAGATTCATCATAGATCATCTCCTCTCTCACGGGGCAACTCGGTCAATTCCCGCGAAAACTAATGATTTCTTGAACATGGAACCTAGCATATTCAGATCAAATTCATGATCAATCCATGTTATGTTTTATTAACTAAGAGGACAACAGAAATGGATTGGTACATGTTTTGTGAGCTAAGTTTTAGTGAGAATAATATAATACTGATCATTTGCTGACATGTTTTAACGCTAAAAGCTAACTTTCTGTTGGGTGTCTGGGAGTTTAAGTCCTGCAATCCTCGACTAAGATAGTAAATAACATGCTCTTTCGCAAGGCTGTCATCCTCTTTGAACCGAGTCTATGTGATGGGCGGATACCTTTATTTGAGATACGAAAAGAAATCACTGCTATATTTAATTGGACTCAATAAAGAATAGAGGTCAATGTTTTAAACGCCAGATGAGCGTTAGCCAAAGGTCATCCCAAAGAAATGAGACTCTTTCTTCGACGATCTCATAAATCCCTTGGTAACTTCAGCACCATTGATCGTCTCCGAAAGAAAATTAGACTTTCCTTGTGAACACAGAGTTGACGAATAGAAGACGCGGGGAAACTGGCCGAAGTATTGCCTCAGCCTTGAAGGGATCTGCCCTAATCCCTTCCCTAGACACGATGAATCCCAATAACTTAAATGGGTCCTGCTCACTTCGCACTTGTTCCGGTTCAACCTAATCTTATAAATGACATCATTCAAATAAGAGTGGCGGAGATGATCCATCCTCTTCAAAATAGCTGACTAAATCATCCCGTCGCCTAAATAATATTTTTGATATTAAGTGAAGGCATATGTGTAGCCAGCTGACGTAGCGAACATTTTTAAAACCAAAGGCATCTTCTTATGTGAAAAATGTACCCAGGAGACAAATAAATGGGTCTTATCGTCTTGGATGGATAGTAATAAATTGTATGCGGAAAACGATCCATGAAGAAAAATCTCATTACCGGCACTAATCAATGATAAGTGGTAATGGTGTAGAGTAATTATCTTTAGGACGCTGCTTTATTGAGTCTGGTAATTCAAGCTTTAAATTATTCCTTTCTTTTATCTCTTCGAGCAGTTTAGCCATTCGATCGAAAAACGGAAAGCCGATCCGCCTTCGCCATTTACTCAACTTTCGACTTTGATATTTCTTTCGCCTTCCTAGGGTCAGCCAGGCGAAGTTTTACTCACGAGCTTGGCGTTTGCCAATAAGTCTTGATCTCATATTTCAAATAAATGAATGAATCTATGAAATGACTATTAAGATAGCGAATACATCCCTGTTACTCTTTCAAAAACTCACGGTGTAAATACGAATCTCTTCTGTGAGAACATTCATCGGTAATTGTCTCAATAATATTGAGATCGTGGAAATGTTCAAGGATAGTAGGAGAAATAGCCAATGTGTTCCCTTGACTCGGCTTTGTGTTCGAGTTCGAGTGAGTGAACGGAACCGGGCGGGGACTTGGAAAACGACAACTTCGCTCCAAATAAGGTAATCGAACCGATGATGCAGTGTCAAATGTCTACGGTCATAGCTTCCCGAGATGGCCTCTTCGGATAGGAAGAAGTGGTATCGAGGCAATCTTCGACGGAAGAAAAGAGCAAGTGTCAGCTGGAGCCACATCACTGCATCAACTCTTCACATTGAAGAAGGTGGTGCAGATTATGAAGTCAACAATATGATGATAAGCAATCTCGGTACAAGGACATAAAATATCGTTACCTTATTAAGCTAATGTCAGCGATGGGGAAGGTAAGGTCGAAATGAAAAAAATAATGAGTTACAAAGAACTTTCTTCGAAGAAACCTTGGAGGATGAAGGTACGTTTATATGCCACTGATGAGAGGAATATCGAAAGTACCCATCGAGGAAGAATACATTCCAACCCTAAGTTCTCAATAGGCGCCTTGGTATTCTCCAACTTTTGGAACGGACAGAGTCGGTGAACGCATTGGGTCTCTGAGAGGACGATCCAGTTGATCCTTGCTCAACGTCCTCCCTTCGTGAGAAAGAAATAATCCGTCGTGGGGATGCAATAGCATCCATCTCATAAATACGAGTTTCTCCCCAACGAAGGACATAGTCCAAGCTTGCATCCACTACCTCCCAACCTCTATATTGACAGTTTTACCCCAACACAGATGGAAAAGCTGGGACAATACCCATATGATGTGAGAATAATGTCGAATGGGTCAAGGAAGTGGTAGATGAGAGCATTTGGGAGATCAGCGTCTTCCAACATGGGGCATGCGCATGTGAAAACTTCCACCCTCATCAACAACCTTCCGAAAGGTCAATGCATGGGTATAGACGTTTAATATGAAAAGCCATATGATGAAGGTCTCTTCTTAAAATTAGACGTATCAAAAGTAATCGAGAAAGATAATTTTGGATCAATAGCCCCAATGGCGGTGAGAAGAAAACCTTTAACATTTGATAGGACAAGGTAGGTGTCCGTGACACCTTCAGGGACCCTGCGCTTGAATCTTCCTGACAAAGTGATTGCGGGCAGCCCTAGCATTTGGATTAATCGTCGTGGCTTGGTAGGTCAACTTTGAACATCAGGGCATGGAGCCTAAACGGTGGGATTTGTAATGTATGAACGGCTGGGTAGCATCGGGGTATGTCCTTGGCTTTCGAAGACTCTTCTACGCCATAATCACGGGATCTAGTAGCGATATCGCGTGAGCACTCATCGTGAATATGTTGATGGAATTTCCCCTTCTGGTGCCCGGAGGAAGCCCCGAGTTTTTGATTTCGCAATGACTGTGCAGCAGGAGAAAAGGGTTTTGTTAACACGGCTGAACTAGAATAACCTTGCCCGAGCTAACAAAGCGTGCGCGTCACGAATTTTGAGAAAAGTCTTTGTAAGGTGGTCTCCCGATACATATGCGCGGCTTCTTTCTTTTCTCCTTTAGACCTCTTAACCATTATGGTGGTGCAATAGCATTACCGCCCACATTACCCTTTTCTTGTTATTTCGTCCTTCTTCTTCCCGCCGGATTGTTGATTTCCTGGGATGAAGCATGAACAACATTTGTAGACAAAAAGCGGGAAAATGACTACGTGACCTGACGACCAGGAAGCAGTTGCAAAAACAGCCTCTGTGATTGGTGGCGATGGTACCCTGTTGATAAACGGCGACCATCACCATGCAGGCGAGCTTGGTTTTGGATAATCTAATTTGAAATGGCGTTGAAATATTTATAGAGGACAGGCAAAAATGATCGATTCTGTTTCTTTAAAACCCTAAAAAATAGCTTGCTCATAAAGAAAAAACTGACGGACCATATTTAGAAATTACATTGCGGTTGAGCGCCATCAAAAAATTCCTGGAATATGGTACAATAGCTAACCTTCTCTCCATTCTTGAATGTATGATAAATATGAGTTGCGTCGTCCTTATAATTTGAATAGGAATTGATCCCGGCGTCGCTTTCCAGACGGCTGAAAGTAGTTTAAAAATATAGCAGCTTGATTCTCCAAATATATGCAGCATACGATTAAACTCAATATACCATTGGCAAGCGTTTCGATTGAGGCATTGAAAACAATCTCAACCTAATCGAATCATCGTCCCGATTGAAAAGAACACATAAATGGAAATTGTTGATGTGACCGACGGATCCTCTCCATTCTTCCCTTAAACTTTGGAATGTCTGAAGAAGTTGGTAAGACCGGAAAACCACCGGTGTGAATAAGGATCGTTAATCGGTTAAATGGTCGGCAAGTTTAACG
Organism: Pinus albicaulis; assembly: GCA_034641835.2. NCBI lineage: Eukaryota > Viridiplantae > Streptophyta > Pinopsida > Pinales > Pinaceae > Pinus > Pinus albicaulis. Next base: position 923,931,823 of record CM076574.1, on the reverse strand, counting down.
TTGAAAGGTAAGCAGGCGGAGGCAGTTGCATCGTAGTGAGATGAATTCCCAACGTTACGAAAAAAACCTGGTTGATGAGGGCACACCGAGTTGCTGAAAAGAACTGGTAGCAAAAGAGAAAAACCCTCCTCCCTGGCAAGGTTACCAAAGAACGGTTCCAGTTCCCCCACAGTATTAGGCAAGAAAAGCCCCTGATAGGGGATTTGAGCATTGAGCGAGGAAAAAAGTAAGTAAGCACTACGTGAAGAAAAAGCATTCCCTTAGTGACGAGTGTAAAGCGTTCTGCCCATTTGTAGTGAATACAGGTTCAACGTAAAGTAGTGACTTTGACCTCCAGGACCAAGGGTTGAAACACAAATACGAAAATATGAAAGAGACCTAAAGAAGATTGAACTAGGAATGTACTCTGGAGTTAAGAGGAACCGAAAATAAGGTGATCCACCTTGTGGAAAACATAGGTATGCGATCCGGTACAACGTGAAAGAAAAAAGAAGGAATCCCCGCCTGGTGGGAATTTCCAAAACACGGAAAGGACAGTTAAAGAAACGCATGCTTGGAGGTGAAACCGGAGGCAAACATAGGAACACTAGAGGAAATCGAAGATATGGCAATCTTGCCTCTTCAACGAGCAGGAGTACGACGAATATAAATATCGCGATGAGCGCGTTTCCCGATGTGGCCATCGGTATGTATAATAAGGAGGATCTTTCGGTCTCTACGGCTAAGGTGCAGTGTATTCAACAATGAATGGATAATCAGGAGGAAGAGGAGATGGAAGTGAATACGAGGGTTCGGTTACTTCCTCTCTGTATATGTGTGCCAAATAACATAAAGGTGAACGGAGCGCTCCTCTCGGAACAAACACCAGAATGTTGAAACATTGGGAACCTTGTGAGATCTCTCTCCACTACGTCAGACATCATGGTCGTCTTCTCGCTAATCACTCTCCGCCTTCTTGAAAGGCTGGAGCTCTCGAATGCTTAGGATTCTCCCTCGGTCGCTGGTAACGATTAGCCATACTTGATTTTTAATTAGACTCCAAAAAGTATAAATCTGAACCAAAATGAGACGAAAACATCACTGCAAAAATAATGCGGAATACAATCAAGCAAACAACACAAATGCTGCTTGGGTGTTGAGGTGGACACCAAAAATACAGCGAGCAGGGAACCCTCTGAAAGTAGTACGGGACTAATTACGGCCCAGGCTACTATGTTGATATTAAACGATTCGTAGGCGCATCATGACAGTGCTTGCAGCTCCATTTTGTTTTGAAAACCCCGAAATCTTTCTTTGAAAGTGATGCGACGCACGCACTCAAGTACCACGGTATTCCCCCTTGATCACCTATGTCTGGAACCTAGGAGTGGAAACTATAGGCACCAATGCGTGTGGGCAAAGTGGAATGGTCTTGAAGGTCAGATTAAAACAACAGAGGAGAGGGTATCTCTTCTCGACTTCATACCCTCGCCTTGACTCTGCGGGGGGGGAGCTTTCACGGAGTCCACCCTAACGGAGTTGGATTTCGCTCAGTTCATCAACTTCGCATGTTTTGTTTGAGCGACGCAGAGGTCATCCTCCTCACCTAATCAAGGAGCCTATGCTTCTGTTCTTGTGGTTAGTTGTGTAAAACTTCGAAAACTTGCTAGTTGATTTTAAATTATATAAGCTTCACTGTTGGTATTATTAGTCGAAGGGATACGGAATGGAAACTTATGGTGTTTGTTATTGCGAAGAAAAGAGATAATAGTGGAAAACTACATACGAATACGATTATTTGTCTTTCAATGAAAAGCAACTTCTACACGAGTTCTCCCAAAGTTTTAAAAATTTTTATTTCTTTCCAGAATATCAAACTCACACTCGCAAAAACTACGAAAATGACTAAATGCTTAAGTGCACAGTCTGCAAATCATTAAAAGCATGCAAATTCTGGATACCAAATCTCTAAGCAGAGCCAGAAAATTTACCCGAAAATCTATTGATTTTATCTGGTTGTCCAGGAAAACTGGTTTCGAAATCAAAAACTCCTTCATCCTGAAGACACCAAATTAGCAGCAAGAGAAAGAAATCAATGACAACTCCTTTCCAAAATCAAGTCAAAATCTAAAGGCAAAAACCTCAACCTGACTTCAAAAGATATAGCCAAAACGAAAACAAAAATGCAAAAACAAAAGCAAACAACAAAAGAAAAATGTTTTTGAGCTTTTGAGTTTTTACAAAAGAAGAGTTCAAAAAAGACAATAAAACTATCAAAATCCCAAACCAATAACATTGAATTCAACCAAAAAACTTTAAAAAAATGCTCCAAATCTTATAGGAGCTAACTAGTAGCAGAAATGGGCAAAAAAGAAAGCAAAACTCAGGTCATATTTCAGAGAAAATAATCGACCTTCAAGTGACAATTCAAAGAACCAAGAAAACTCTTCAAAAGTTGCAACAAAGACCTAGTCAAGCCGAACTCCAAGAAAAAAACCAACTGAAAATGGGCAAAGAAATCGAAATGAAAAGCAAGACACAAAAAGGTAGGAAAAAGTAAATGGCGAGAGCTCTGCGTACGACAGCGAAACATTGAGAATCTGAAAGATGCGGTACTCAAACCGGAATACCCGACACGAAAACAATGCTGACCAAGCTAGTTTTCAATGAAACAAGAAAGAAAAGACCAAGGAGCCATATACACAATCCGGAGGAACCTGGGTGTGGAGACGAATCCTCACCAGGACAGAGCGAACCAAAAAAACCAAAAAACTTAAAATTTCAAAAAATTAGCTGGGTATACGCGGTGGAAGGTTTAGAAACAAGCGTGCATACGCGGCCCATGCTAAAGAAAACCGATATACGCGGCTACGACTAACAAAAGCGCATGTATACGTGTTGTGTGCGGACAGAGCCCACGTATATAAAGGTAAATAATAAAAAACAAAAAAGTCAGCTGGATAAAAAACAGGGACTTCGATCGGCCCAAGAATAAGAGTAAAATTTGGTGAAATAAAAGTTAAGCGGCAAACCTACAAGCTAAAACCACCCAACATGGGAATCACAGAATACGATCCCCGTCGGTGAAGGATCATTTGAAAGTACCTGAAGGTTTTTTGGGTCAAAACACTCCACCAGACGAACGCCTGCATTCGAAGGACTGCCGCCACTTGGTAAAAACTGAATAACAACGGTGACGGAGACTCACCCATGGTCTACGTTAGAGTATGTGAGTCCCAGCAGAGTTCAAACACAGCCACCCAGCCTTGTCCTTGACACTGTGAAAGCAAGAAAGAACGTGCAAAACCTGGTGCTAGGCATATAATTCTCCTAACGTTGGTGTGATGTAAATAAATGTAAACGATAACGCTGGCAGCAGGTAACACATGCTATTGAATGCTAACATGAGGTTGAAACAAGATGGTTCTTCATTATTATGAACCATGAGCAAGGTAGAAGATCACGAATCGCCCACGATCTTCGACGAGACCGTCGTCGGTTAATCGCCTTGCCTCGCCTGAAAACTTTCGAAGACTTGCCCTCGGGAATGACATGTAAATGGATGAACATCTCCGAGAAACAAGGGTTTCTGTAGGCTTTGAAGTGCGGAAGCACGAAATCGGACGAACTAAGTTCCAACGGTATAATGTACAAATTTCTCTCTCTATCTTGGTGTACACGAGGGTTGCCTGTACTCCCTCGAAAGTAGTTTCGATCGATTTAGAAACGATTGTTATCTTGAGGCTGGTTGAAGCCACTGAGTAACCATCTGGCAAAAATTAAAGAAAATAAGGAATTTATATATTTTTTAATGGTTTAATAGCATACGCAGAAAAATGGACGCACGTGTGTACACAGAAGAGTGAGCATACCGCGTGTAGGAGTCCACTTTCTGCTTTGTTTTTAGTAGTTTGTTCCAAATCACAGGGCTAGTTTTAAAGCCATAAAACAATCATGAATCACTTACTAAAGGTGAAAAATGATGTTATAACACTCTATAAAGCCTTATATGGTAATCAACTGTGACATGCTAACCTTGATCTGACATGTAACAATCCATGACATTGGGCATGTTACATGAGATCTGGCTATTACTTGAAACCTATGATTGCACCATAATAAACCATGGTATGAATAAACTCTCCTTTAATAACATAAAGAAAAATAATTATAGGGAAATTTAGCACTAATAAGAGCCTTTGTTTTGAGAAAAATGGAGATAAGACAACCCTGTCAGGCCATCTTTAACTTATCGAACTCCTCAAGGGATTGTCCTAACACCATGATTGATCGTCATATACAGCTGACATGAAAAAAACTTATCTAGGTGCTCTATGATCTGCAAGGACCTAACTTCATTAAGTCTTATTTAAAAATGGTACCTTAGTCTCTTTCTACATCAGTTTGATGGGGAAATTGGCTAAAGTTATGACTTCTCGAGTTCCCCTTTAATTTCTGCCCCAATTCTAATAATAAGGAGCTAACTCGGGCTAAATGGAACCAATTTGAGAATCACATGATTAATTGGTGCTCAATTAAAAGTCTAATTAACTTAATTAAATGCATTGAACTAATTAAACTGAATTAAAATATGAGTAAATAGCACTCCGTTTAAATAATACGAATTGACAATAGTATGGATTATGGTTTAATTAACATGAGGGCTAATTTATAGTATTCCCAAATGGGAAAAGCGGGGAATATAATACTTAAAACTGGAAATATAAAAATATCAATAGGTCAGCCATGAGACAACGATCGATCCGATCCTTTGTGGTCTAACGAAAAAATGGGTAGATCTGAAAGCTATCTCCTCGAAGTTGAAAGCAGCTGTTATCGCAAAAGCATACACACCTAGATCTAAAATGTTGTTAATACATGAAATACAAAGATATGTCAAAAATGCGTTGTATATGAGAAATAAAAATTTGAAAGATAGAAAAAAAATTGTTGAGTCTTTGATATAATTCTCTAAAAAATGCTAAGACTAAATTCATACTCCAAAACATGTTCCGAGGACAACCGAAAAAGGTTTCAAATACACATCTTTAATATAAAGTAAAATTTAGCTAAAGGGATGAATAATCTCTTGCAAATAAATCAACGATGGGAGATGGTACGATGGTACTTCCTCACCAGCTACACGGATGAAATGATGAGTCCCTCCGATGGAAAACAGATACAGAAATTTGGAGTCTCTCTCCTCCAACGCTGCACCCTACGGCAACCCAACTCTTTCAACAGAACTGTATTGTATAAAATCAGCTGGCAAATGCCTAAGCATGGAGATGATAGTGCAATACTATTCCTTGAGCCTCCTCACAGAGCAATTGAGTTCTAGCTAAAAGACACCTTCATACTTTCATAATGTTAAATATGAATAAAAATTGAAAGACTGTCAGCTCTCAGCAGGACCATATGTTGAAATATCAAATAAAAACATAAATATATGCCTGCTTATCATCCTTACATGTAAGTGGTGGGGATTCACTGCCCTTATAATCTAAAGGCACTACCATTTGTGGAGTTTTCACATAAAAATTTAAAACATCCCATAATCAGATACCCACTCCTCCATGACATCGTTGTTGATTTGATGGTGTTGATCTGTGTATACGACCCACCATTCTGCAACAGGGTGATTTATTAAGTTGAAAATATGATCAAAATTTCATAGAAGTAGTTTTTATTCTTCATAAAAAAGTTATAGGTCTCTGCCCTTATTCACTATCTAAGTAATACAAAACATAACAATAAACAAATGGTGCAGGGTCTTCAGTTATCCCCTCAAAATATTTCTTAAATATAGAAAAACATTTGCAAAGATGCTAAAAAATAGCAATAGATATGTGTCTCCTCCCAAAAATACAAGTGTGCTTTGTTCCAGATGAACCAATGGCTCTCATCATGAAGAAATGGGATATATATGAAGAGTTATGTGTTCCGTGACATCCTCGAGCATAATGAATGAGCGGAAATGCGGTGTGACCCCGATAAAAAACTCCAATCTCATGTCATCCAAACAAAGTGAAATTGTCCTTGGTGGCTCATAGAAAAAATCACCAATCCCTGGCCACCGTGTATAAGGGCTACATAGCTGAAAATAGAGATCAATTTAACAAACTCATTGTCTCTCTCCATTGTGATAAATATCGGAGGTACAACAGTCTTTGAGCTTGACTAATATTCTGGAAGCCAAAGTGCTTGGAATCTCATGATCCCACTCTTTGGTTCCAGAACCTCTCTTGCCCATTCATCATATAGTGAATAGAATATCATCCATCAACAAAATCAAAGAAAAAATGGACTATGTGTCATGTAACGCATGCGGGTGGGCAATAATCCATCGAAGTGAGACCAATAATGCCTTTCTAGCTATCTCAAAACATCATGATAAATATGCCCAACCCTTGCTTCTTTAACATAAACTTCTAAAAAAGCTTGAAAATATTGAAGGACATTAGGTGTTAAATGAATATGGAGGCAAGAAAAACATGTCTGTGAAAGTGTCTATAAAGTAGATGATCTCCATCCTTTGAATGTAGTCCCGAAGGACCATGAAATCCAAAGAAGGCTTGTCTCTTGACGATATCTTTGTAATGTATGGCTAAAATAATGTACATACATTGTTAGTTGATCAATAAAAGCATCATTTAATCTTTGCACATGTGTGAACAGTTGGGTAAAAATGTCCTTATATGAACCTTCCCATCTCTTTGTCAAAGGAAATGGTGAAAAAACACACCAAGGGTGGACTGCTTTCCCCTCATACATCAAACAATACCATCTCTTGATGCTCAACAAAATTTTGTCAATACCCAGGTCTCCTAATAGAATCCCTCCATGATGGTGTGATGAGACTCGATGGAATCCTCATCTTGTGGGGTATATATGTTGCATGTAGATCTCCTACTTCGACTTGGAGTCTTTAGTCAGTAGATACGGTCATGGAAATATATGACTCACGTCAACCACTCTATATCTCCCATATATCACTTGTCCATAAAGACACACATGTGAAGAGGTTCTCGAAATATTCCACCAATAGTTTGGGACTCTGACAGATCTGAGCTCTGGTAATGATATAATTGCTAGTGCAAAATGAAGCACACCATCATGTCATAGCCTCCTTTGACATGCCTCAATACAAAAGCCACATGTTGGAGTAATGTTACCCCACTTTTGCCTCCCTACCTTGTGGTTACAGTCATAGAAAATGTTAGTTAGCTAAAGGTCATATATCTTGGAAGATACATTCATCAAAAACTTACATGGTTTTCAATCTGCTCTCAGTATTAAACATATGTCATGTTCTGAAAATATTATTTATTAACAGAAATACAATTTGTTCTTTCAAAACTATGGGTAGCCCTTTGACACCGTACTCATAACATACTTGGATTTTTGAATCATTGTCTTTGAGCATAAAATATTGAGTGGGAGATGACAATGTCCATGTCAAAAATTTCTCATCCTCCTTTGAACCCCTGCAGTTCTTATTTGTGCTGGCTCACTACGAGTCTCACTTCCATCACGCTAAATATATAAATGATAGAAATATTGGAAGAACTCTTTTGTGTGCTGATAATAAGGTATCACGAGTGGAATGCCTCCATGTAATGACATCGAGAGCCTAGAGCGAGGCTATATGTGTGGGTGGCCTGATACCGATTTGTCTGCTCTCCTTTGTGCAAATCATCCTCCTATACCATGCATAAACCTCTTGAAAATAATGGTGTGTGTGTTCCCAATCACTTGATGTTGGCCTCTTCTACATCTTCTCCTACCGTCTGCAGGTCACAGGTCTAGGCGTCTTCTTTAGATGTAATCAACCCGCAGCACGACATCTGGTGGTGTCAAAGTCTGGTCTAGGAATGATATGTCATAAAATGTGTGTCCCCATTGTATTAGTTGGAACACACTTCCTCCATTGTTTTCTCATTGCTATCAACATGAACCTCACTCAAGTCTTGAGGGATATAGATCCAGCAGACATCGAATACGAAGATCCCTGGTGAACGTTGTGTCTCCATCTCCAAATAGGTAGATCTCCTCCTGCTGTCCCTGTGCCCGAGCTCTTCTAGTCTCTTCCTCTTCCTTCTCCCTCATCATGGGGCTTCTTTCTCTGTGTGTGTGTATATATTAATAAAGATACTTTGGCTTGATCCCCTCTTGAAGGAGAAATCCTCATGTCTTCTTAAGAGAAGAAAGTTCTTCTTCAAGTGGAGCTTTGCTGGGCAAAGCATGTTGCGGATCTTTAACTCCTCGGTAGCATTTGGAATGGAGTTGGATTGTGGATCTTCACTTCTTGAAGTTTTGATTTCTTGGGCTTGGTTTGTTCACCCAAGGAAGTTTCGGTTGTTTCTAAATCAAATCTGCTACTAACCTCCTGGTGAACTTTGCATAAGTAGATATATTTTCATTAATCGATAGAATTCAAATAACCACAGGAATAAGCTTCTTATCTTTAAGATGGTGTATTCTCTGACAACTTCCCATCTGGAACTTGATGCGACTAGAGAAATGTCTTGTCATTACTTTTGTTCGTTTGTGCTCTTGGGTGACATAAGTAATTTGAGTCTACCCAAAGTGGTATATTTCATGGTTACTGGGTCTTCTGTGAGTTGACAACTTGGAAGTTTATGTGCTCTTTGAATCTTAGATTGAAGTTCATATTCTTGGATATAGTCATAGAGTCTATCTTTGGTCTGTGTCTCCTTCTGTTCTCCCATTGAAAAGAATATGACATGTTCATGTTCTTGTATCAGCAATTATTTGAATGTGCACATATAATGTGAAAATACGAACTTTATTCATGCTGGCTCTCTTGGTCTCTAGATGTCTCATTCTCTCATCTCTTCAGTGTCTCTCTTTGAAGAAGAAGTTTTAGAGAGCTCCTTCCCTCACAGTATTGAAGTTTTGCCTTCATCTCTGTGATATTCTCCCTTCCATGACCTCATGTAGATGACATAATAAATTTTTTGAAGTACCCAGGTTGAGCTGAGGTTATGCTACTGATATATTGCCGTGTTGAATAGGTAAAGAAGTAGGAATATAATGCATAGCTTGCAAATAAATATAATATGAATCAAAATGTGGACAAATTGAATCCATTTATTTGTGATTATAAACATCTCAAAATAGGTACGAATCTTGAGAAAAGATCACTCAAGTTGGGTAAACAAGCCTCCCCGTGAAAGCACCACTAGATCTAAAATGTTGATAATACATGATACAAGAGATACGAAAACTACGACATGCTGTGAGAGAATAGCATTTGAAAGATAGAAAAATTTATTTACAGTGATACAATACAAAATTCATCACTGAATCCATAAGACAGTTCAGATAACATAAAAAATTTGGGAAATACCTGTCTAATGTAACATATTTGGCGCTAGGGACAGATAATATCTGGTGAATCATTGATGGGGAGATGTGGATGATATTGTGTAAAATATGGATGATCTTTCTCGAGATCTCCTGTTGAGGGTTCCAAGTCCTGCAGGCAAACTCCAAAATGGGGCAATAAACCCAACTGCTATGAAATTGCTCTCCCAAAATCGCACCCAGGTCCAGAGCTGTCGCGTAGTGATGGTATGCTGGTGGATGCCAAAATAAGTGAAATGAGAGCTTCCTCTGACTTAGAAAAACCTGGCTAAATTTGAAGTCTCTGCTCAACACCCTACAACAAAACTCAAATCTCGCCAATTGTGTTCTGTGGTGACTTGACACGATGCTTAATTGTGAGTTAACGGGTACAGTACCTCTTCCTAGAGGCTCCTCAAGAAAGAGGTGGGATTCTCGCTTAGGAACACTTTGTGCCAAACAAAGGTGCAATCTTGTTCATTTTGTTGAAGAAAGCTATGCCAAATAGGCTCTGTATTAAAAAATATCAAATGCAAAAACATGAATAACTATGGCTTCCATCCTCTTTCTTATATAAGTGGTAGAGCTTCCTCTTTTCGCCCCCACTCATTAAAGGCACTACTTCCGCTGCATGGAGTCTTCACCCAAGGCACCTTGTCCCCTGTGATACCTGTCCTCATGCTTTCATCAGTTTGGTCAAAATTGAACCGGTCTATGTGCTCCGACCCCTCTTCACACCTGGGTGCTTTATTAGCTGGTGAATTCACTTTCACGAAAATGGTTTTGTTCTTCATAAAGGTATTTATGGGTGTCCCTACCAACATTCACTATTAAGTGGCCAAAACGCTTTATTAATAAATTTTGGGAATATTACATATCCGTGCTCACCTCGGTCTTGGGTTAAGGTCATGTGCCTTGGGGACGGCCCCACTCTTTCCGTCGTGATTTAAACAAAACTTAAACATGTGGAAAACATGGGAGTGAGTGTGGGTCGATGGGTGGTGGCATGTGTTGTGCGGGGGGGCAGATATGTGTGTTTGTTCGCACACTTTGGTCAACGATCTGTGGGGTACAATAATAAGGACATCGCGGCCTCGGGTGAGCCATGTGCCTCCCCTCTTGGCCCACTTTCTAGCTAATGAAAATCGCCTTTTGCAGGAAATCACCCAATCACAAGCTGCCACTTGGCGATTGAATGATAAATCGAAAAAGTTGGCCCAAACACATTTTGACTCCCCGGTCGACCGCTCTCGTTAATACGGACTGCGGTAGGCTCTACTATCATTTTTTCCAATTTTTACTTGTTTTATAAAATCGACGAACACGTTTAAGGAGCATGCGGTGTTGGTTTAGCACGAACGAGTTTGTCTTGGGATTAGAACGAGCACTAGATGGTCGTACGAGAAATTTGATTTTGGAGAAAAAATTTGGCTCCCAGTGGGAGACGGATGTTCAAACAAGAGGACTAATCAGGTTGTAAGAGGACATTACTGTGTATATGTGTGATGAGACCAACAAAAACGATGGGGTTTTTTACCACTAGTGGAATTTTGCTTACAACAAAAATGATCAAAGTTCCATGTTGAGATGGCCTCATGAGTTCTTATATGGGATACTTTTCCGCTTGCTTCTAGAAATTTCGGGATTGGTTAGAGGATCGGTGTTAATAGGTGAAAGTAGTACACGAAGATGGAGAACAAATGACCATGATTAAGGGAGGATTAAAGAATTACAAGGTCGATATAAGAACTGTGCTAATGTTGATCGGATGGATCGAAGTTAAAAATGGGAGAATAGGTTGCAGGAAACTCCCATGTGGATTGGAAAAGGAAGTAAAATTGTATCCCAAGTTTGTGGGATATTTAAATCATAGAATAAAATAGTGGTATGATATGGATTAATTTTACCCACATCACTAATACATATAGATGATCTGTTCCCATGTTTTTAATATTAGGTTAATATAATTCGGATCCTTCACATATTATTGTTCACAGGACATTGCAGTGTAAATGAAATTGTAACACCCTCTTCCCACATTTACCCAAGCTAACACTGATCCCACTAGGAGTAAACATGTGATGAGGGCTACTATGGTGTTAACATCCTACAGGTCACCTTGAGAAGTGGAGCGAGCACTAACACAGCCAATTTGACCTTCCACATACTACACAACCCTTGGGCCCCTTCCTAGAAATTCATGAAAGCATAAGTAAATAACATGGGAGAAAAGATGCTAATGAAAAAATTTGATACAAATATTTTATTTGACCACTTCTATCCTTAAATGTTTAACAAACATCTACACCAAATGTTCAATCTGCATATGAATCATATGCAGCATAAGGATCTCATATTTATGTGAAATTGCGTAAAGAAGAATTGTTGCCTTATCCTGGCAGTTTCATTTATTGTCTGTTAGGACATATATACATTGTATGTGTTCTAATCAAAACATGATGAGAACACGCCATCAATTCTATCATATAACATACTCATAACCAACAACTAGCGAGAATAACGAGGATATAATAGTCATAAAATCCACATGGCAAAACCAATACATTTACACATAAAAAATCCCCAGGAGAAAAGAGCTCTTATTAATGAATGAAAAAAATCCAACCAAGTAGCAGAACTTCACAAACCACCCACGACCATGGATACATTTGAACCAAATAATTATTTGTCCAAGTCACTCTCATGCCATGTTCCAAGCATGAATGGGACTCAAAACCAAACCAAAGCAATTTTCAAGGCTTCTGCCCATTCCTCAGATTCACTAGTACCTAAACAAGCATGGATGCTATGGTAGGATTTCTCACCTACCTTGAAAATTTTCTTTGCTCTCTCTAGTCTCATGACCACTTACTGTATCTGCAGGCTAAAGTGGGGATTCCTGGGCCTAATCGAGACTCCCTCCCTAGCCTCCTCCACATTTGCCTGCCACCATCATAAAGTCGCTTGTGAGTTGAGGTCCTGGTGAGCCTAAACCCCCCTGTGTGACCTTGAGAAATGAGTCAATAAATTAAGATATTGTAAACTGCTGAGGTTCATAGGTTTCCGAAATGACAACCCACTACGGGTGGGGCCTAAGACAACTCACTTTCATGTTGTTTGTCCCTTCCATGGCCTCCACATGTGACTATGGGTTTCTAGTCACACTCATTAACTTATCCCGTACATTGTGAAATTTTTTCTAGGTTCTGTACCCATTAAATTTTGTTGCCACGTTTTTGAGACAAGACTAGAATCTCTCTCCCTAGAACTCAATAAAACTCCAAAGAGAGAATTTAAATGACATGAACACGGTGATTGTAAACCAAAGCGACAGACAGCACAGCCATCCCCAATAGAATAAACATGAAACATGGTGAATATGTGCAACCTACGGTCATGGATAAAAGTCCTAGATCATAGAGAGTTGTTGAGTGATTTAATTAGTTTAATCACAATTTAATTTTCAACCCGGGTTTTGTGGGCGGTAGAGGTATACGTGTGCTATGTGTACTAGGTGATTATTTGTTAAATATATATGAATCCAATGCAAGAAAAATTGAAACAAATTACAAAAATAATGAAATCAAGTGCACATGTTCTCCCAAGCATGTTCTTTTTAAACTTTTTGTCTCAAGGAACTATAGTTCTTGAATTAATAGTTTTAAAGTACTAATGAGATGCACTAATGTGTCAAGCTCCAATCAAGCCTAAGCAATTCAAACATAAAAAAATTAAATCAATCCAAACCCAATCTGACGATAAAACATCCCCGAAAATTAAATCAATCCCAGGCAATCAACAGTATTAAACATCGAGGTCACAATCAATCCAAGCCAAACATATGGAAATTAAATAATCCAAACTGATCAATCCAAACATATGGAAATTAAATCAATCTAGACCCAATCCAATCCAAACTGCAAAATATAAATTAAAACAACATAAAGAAATCAAAATAACATAAAAAGAAATAAATACAAACTTTCATAAATATGACACTTATAATATTTACACCAACAAAGGAAAAGGATGTAAGGCTATGAGTTGATGGGGGCCTCCACTCCTAAATGACACATGAAACAATTATAAAATCTTGGAGATTAATGTAGCAACATATGTTCATAAAATGAACAGAAAACTGAATACATTTACAATTATTCAACTATATTCTTCTTTATCCTCATACAAATTGCATCTTGTAATGGAACTCCCTTTTAATGAAGGATGCACTCATGTTTATGCAAAAACTTAATATAACTAATCAATAAATGTGGATCCACAAATATCTCCTAGATCCATAATTATCTCTGTGGCTACAACTTCGATCACCTAAAAAGCCTATGAGGATACAAAACACAGCAAATTTCTCTCCTACTTTTCATAGGAGACACATATCAAAACATCCTTGATTCTTCTCCTTTGGATACCTTCGTCAATGATCCAAATCTTCTTACAGTATTCTGAATCTTCATGAGTTTAATTAAAATTGAATTTATGAATATAGTCCAAATAAGAATCTTCTAGAATCTTCCAAATGGGCCTACAACATATGAGCACCTCATCCCACTTTTTGTTGCTATGTGAAAACATCATTATTTCTAAGTTGTCGTAAATTGTCTCAAAACACGTAAAATAATTTACTTTGGAAAATAATAATGATAAAACCCATATGATCATGAAAATGGTTATTAATGTAGGGTTATGGAGCTACATAATATGGTAAAGAGTTACTAAATATGGTAAAATGATGGAAATGAGGGTAAAAGAGGATGACATTTTGGAGGCCCAACATTTCCCCCCAACTGATGATATTGCATGTTCTCTTGTAACTTTGTATTGATTCGCTTAATCATAAGTTGATCTTCTAAAAAAAAAAATCTTTTATATGAAATTTGGCTTTGTATTAATTCTATTTTTAACTTTGCATAACCATATCATTTGATAACTTTATTCTCTTTTCAAAGTGTACTTTGAAAGACATTTGATTGAAACATATTTTTTATGGTTGGTTCTTGTGTGAGAACCAAAAATTTATGAGTATTGGTTCTTGTGTAACAATAATTTTCTTATTTTTGTTGCATCAAAATACTTGAAAACATTGAGAAATAAATTTTAAGGCCCCATAGTGGTTGCCAACCATTTAATGTGCTTATAAATTGATCATTGAAAAACATATAAACTTTTGGAATCAAAATGAAATAACAGTTGATTGGGAAAAATATGTTGGTTAGGATGAAATGAAATGTGGCATATGACATGAAATGTGAATATGAATTAAGATCCCTTGCCCCCATCTAAATGTTTTTTCAATTTTTGGCAAATGGGAAAGGGAATATAAATGTGGTGAGGGATTTTCCAAAATCATAATTTCAACATTTAAGGAATTTCATGATTAAAGATTAGAAGACAACATACCTTCACCTACTTGAAAAGTGGACAAGCTGTGTATATAAAAGAGTGTGGTTTTTGTTGTTCGATCATGGAATGTGAAGTAAAAGAATCTGATATGTTTCTTCTTTTTCTTGGTTGTATGAATAGAGGATGCGTCTGATATGAAATTGGAATATTGGTGGCTATGGTTGTTGAATTATGGAGTTGAGTCCTGATTTATAAGAATACTATTGAAATTATATTTTCTTCATTCGTTCTCACTCAGTGGCATAATTTTTATCATGTGAATCGATGTGTCAATATCGAACATAGAAAACAAATATTTGGATTACCAGCCATTAATGAATGCCATTAACCAACACGAGACTACTCACCATCGATGTCAATGAGAGTCAAGATGCTTAAGTACATATTACTAGGTATGAATAGATGTGTTGTAGTCGAGTCACCTAGAAGATCGGAAAAAGAGGGGACATTGATGTATTATCACCATTTATTGGCGAGAGAACTTTCCATTAAGGCATGCAAGCGTCAAGGTACTTGAAAGATATCTATTCTTGATCCCATATGATGTGTTGGAGTTGATGGATCAAGACTGGTTAGAAGGGAGGCCTTAATGAATCCTCCATCATCTAACGCAAGTATAAAATAATAATTTGAAGGACCATAGATGAAATATTTGCATTATGAAGCAAATTTTATTTGACATAAAGGAAGAGGAAAATGGGGTGAATCGGCTTTGTAAGGGAGCTGAATGAATTTATTTTTGGCTTAGGGGTGAGTGATGAGGCAGGAAAGTATGAAGATTGCAAAGGGAAAATGAGTTTTGAAATCATCGTTTGACAGTAGGGAGATGCAAATTTATGGATTGATTGTAGGCTTAGAATGAGTACCAATGGTAAAATTGGTATCTAAGAGGCCTTGTTTATTATCAATGGTGTAATGGATCTGATTTACATTGAATGACCATGTTCTTCTGAAAGAAACTTGGTCTTTAAAAGGTACTCGTGCATATAGTGATCTTATTTCATTTTCATGTAACCTGAAAAAACTTAGCACTTTTATGCAATAAAATGTAAGACTATCAAGAGAGAGAGAAAGAGAGGTGATTACTTTCTCTTCATCTGATATATACACAAAAAATCTAGAAATAGTACTAATAAAACAAATTTAAGGAAGAAAAATTAAATGCACTTTTACCTATTTGGAAAGCAGTACCTTGGACAACCTGTTGGTGTTTTGTTGGTAACTTCTTCATTTTTTTACTGTCTCAAATGTTGATTAAAACTATCTCATCGCGTAGATCTTGTCGAGATATTTCCAATGACATTTTAATCATTGAAAACTTATGTTGATGTTGTCCCCTTTTCGCTCACTTGTATTTATCTCATGCATCCTCATCTCTTCTTGTCGGGTTTGTGTTTTGATGATGAGTCTTGGTTAGACTCGAAACGTAGACGTAAAAATGGATACTTTGGAGATTTTGAATCCCCCACCTCAAAACTCACACCACAGAAACCTTCAAATTATCAGTTATGACTATTTGAATTGTTTATGAAATAGGAAAAAAATTGTGCATGGGTGCCATGTGGCAATGACGGTTCGTTGAAATTGTCGCAAGATTAGGAAAAAATTACAAAAATGTAAATATTTTACAATGTGTCTCTAGCCAATTTTGAACTTGAGACCTCTTCGTCAAAACTTAATGCTTCACCAATAGACCACAATCCAAATTTGCATAAGCTACCGAATCACCTCAATTCTGTAGCTAATGACTAACTTTGCAACTACCGAATTGCATCAATTTTGCAGCTAAAGACTAAATTTGCAGCTATCGAATTGCATCGATTCCGCAACTAAGGTTCTATAGGTTCTAATATTCCCGTTGAAGAGCGAAATGTATGGACATGTACGCCACACCTAATGTCAAAGTCCCACGCACTGCTGGCACGAAAATTTATGGGAATAACAAAGTCACCAGAAAATAAGACGTGTGAGTCAGGATCTCTACTAAGAAGTTTTGATTCACAATCAATCCCAAGAAATTCGCCAAACAAAACGATGAGCGTAATCACTCAACCAACACAATAAAAGACCACCACACACGTTCATTAATGAAAATTTGTTTTATTGCCCAGAAAATGCGATCGTCAATCATTTTAACATGCCAAATATTTTATCATTGCTCAAAATTTTAGTTGAACAACGTAAGGCTCTTTTTTTTTTCGATGCAGGAAGCCATAGATAAGCCTTCACGCTAGCTCATTTCCTAACCCTCGATGCGTGAATGGTTTTTGCATTCGTTGTTTTATTAAGATGAAGTGGTTGGAGTTATATCTTTTTATTTTTATTTTTAAGTTTTGATTTGTGTTATGCGCAAGGTTTTAGTTTTAGTTTTATTAATTTTGTTTTTATATGATTTTTTTATTTTTTTTGTTTTATTTATTTTTATAGTGTTTTGTTTTTGGCTTGTGTTTTGAAAAAGAAAAAAAAAAGGCTACATTTTTTTGTGAAAATACTAATTGTTTGTTTGTTTTGTTTTATTTTAGAATTTTTAGAGAAAAATCTAATTAGATATTTTTATTTTTATTTTTTATTTAATGAAAAAAAATTATTTGAGCAAATTTTGAGACAAATCCAATTGAAATTTGGAGATTAAACTTTCAGTATTTTTAGAATGAATAATGAATTCAGATCTCCTATCCAATTTTTAGATACGTGAGTTTTATTGCAAAATTTCAAAGCTAATTTTATTCATTTTTCCTTTATGATCTTCCAGATCGCACAAGGCGCAAGAAGAAAGCATACTGAGGAATTTTGTCAACTCTTTATTCTTTTGAAATCTAAAATTTGAAAAACAAAGTAAAAATATTTAATCTCTAACCTCAAATTTTGGCTCTCAAAACTCTATTTGTTCTCCTCTCTTTCTAGATTTTCCTGCAAAATGTTAAGTGAGGTGGTGCTTACTACACCACCAAAAATAAAATTGCAAAAAAAATAAAATCTAACTTAAAAAAACTTAAAAACTTCACCAAACTTGGTTTTATTTATTGATTTTGTCATACTCTATTGGAAATAGAAAATTTGGTTCAAGTGTATGCATATTTCCAGTGTAACCATGTGCGTAACATGAGTAAAAATATATTCATGCTTAGGTTTGGAAAATATGCATTAAATTACATCAAAGCATGAAAGACCAGTTGTTTTGATAATGCAATCAAGAAGTAAGGAAGAATGAAAGAGTGATGTGACTTGATCCTTGATTGGGACCATCTTTCAATAAAGCTATGACATTCCCGATTCCTTTCTCGGTTTAGATCACATTGAATATCCTCCTTTATTATGCATTCCTTAATCTTAGATTCTAGTGGTTGCTCCCCATCAAAATTATTCCAGGATTCTTTAGTCTCTTCAAAATATTGACAAGAGGAATCAAAAGATACTTGAAGATCTTCTTGTGGAGGTGGAGAGATAGAAAATTTTCTGAATGCAGTTAAAATATACTCTTCCTGAGAGACAAATATCCTATTTGTTGCTAGGATTCAAGAAAGTTCTTGTAGAACATTTTTCAAACTCTTAATTGTGTGTGAATTTCTCCAACTAATTGATACTTTTTGTCTTGCACACAGATTAGTACAAAGTATTGAAAAATTATTGAAATTTAATATGCATCATAAATTATTTTAATATTATTTTAACCATGCATTTAAGAATGAATGCAACTATCATGAGTTGCCTAAACTTTCAAAATAAGCACCTATGTATACCTCCTTGGAAACAACACCAAAATGTTGGGTGATTTAATTGTGAGTTAAATCTCTGTCATTTAATTATCAACCTGGGGTTTGTGAACTGATGAGGTATACATGTACTATATGCACTAGGTGATCATTTCTTAGAATATATTAATCTAATGCAAGAAGCTTGAAACAAATTACAAAGAAAATAATGAAATAAAATGAAAATAAAGTGCATATGCTCTTTCCCAAGCATGTTCTTTTTCAGCGACTTTCTGTCTCAAGGAGTACTACCTTCACAAATGAAATCTACACTCTTTGAGATTACTAGTACAAGATTACTACAAACCCAATCCAATCCAAACATACGAAAATTAAATCAATCCAGACCCAATCTAATACAAACATACATAAATTAAATCAATTAAAACAACATTAGCGAAATCAAAAGAACATAAAAGAAACTAAACTAAACTTGCATAAATGAAATAACATAAATATTTACAACAAAAGAAAGAGGTGCAAAAGTTGTGGTTGATGGGGGCCCTCCACTCCTCATCAAGCACACCGAACATTTATCAAAGCTTGGAGATCAAAGCAACAACATGTATTGCATAAAATGAAGTTCGAGAAAATCTCCAAAGATATTACAATAATTCAACTCTCTTAATATCTATCCTCACTTTAAAAATTATATCTTGGAATGGAAACCCTTTTGTATGAAGGATGCACTCCTATTTATACAAAATCCTAAGATAAATAATCAATAAATGTAGATCCACAAATCTCTCCTAGATCCACATTTATCTCTTGTGGTTACAACAAATCACCTAAAAATATGAGATAAAAATCTTCTCAAAATTCTCTCCTAGTTTTGATAGGAGACACATATCAAACATCCATTATTCTTTTCTTTTGAATATGCATAGTCAATGATCCAAATATTCTAAAAATACTCCACAAATCTTCATGAGTTGATGTCGAAATTCGAATTTGTGGTTGAGTGGCAAAATAAGACTCTTCTAGAATCTTCAAATAGGCCTACAATATCATAAAACTCATCCCACTTTTAGATATATATGAAAAAATGTTAATTTCCTAATATTTAATCATAAATTATCTCAAAATACTTAAAATAAACGACTGGGAAAATAATAATGATAAACCCATGTGATCATGAAAATGGTTATTAATATAGGGTTATGGAGCTACATAATATGGTAAAGAGTTACAAAATATGGTAAAATGATGGAAATGAGGGTAAAAGATAATGAAATTTTGGAGGCTTAACATAGATTGAGCTAAGTCTTCAACCACATTGTAATTTTGGACAACTCTTGGATGAGGGTTGTAAGCATACTTATGGATAACACCCTTCAGAGGTTTGATAGTCAATTCCAAAGGCGGAACAATATCAGATGAGGTCAGTGTCAAACTGGCAGTTTGATCAGTAGCCTAACCATTTGGTGGATTCACATTACCATAGTATTTTTTCCAAGTGACCCCCAAAACATCGTATTTAAGCTTTGAGGAGGAAAGCATCAAAACCGTGTTAGAGGAAGAGGGGTCTCGGGAAAGCATATGAGTCTCATGATTGGGAAACGGGTCAGTGAACACAGCGGGAGAAGTGGATGATTTAAGAAACTGATTCACTTCAGCGCAAAGCGGACAATCACGTGTAAAGTGATCCTTGTTACAATTCAAGCATGGGTATTGAGGCTTTCATTTCTCATCTGGAGTTGAATTTTTTTTTTTTTATCCTGCGGTGATGAATCTTTATTTTTCTTACCTTTACCTTTCTTCTTGCTTCCAGGTTGTTGTTGAGATTTTTATTTATCAGATGAAATGAAATTTATCTTGAAAGTAGAAGCTGTAGGAGGGTGGGATTGAAGGTTTTGAGCAGGAGCAGAGAGAGAAATACCAAATGGTTTACTCGCCGGCTGTGATCTGGAAGAACCAATAATTCCATTAGTGGCATGAGATTCTTTACCAGGTGGAAGAGGAACAATGTTTGAAGGTGGTAGAGTGTTTAGTATCTTATCATTGAGCGTGCTTGATTGGGTATAATCCAGATCTAAATATAGAGCACGAGCAATAAATTTCTCTTCGGTCATGACTCCACCTTTGGCCACATCTTATGTTATGGGAGCTAACATAGATTTGATGAACCATTCTTCTAAAAATTGATCGAGAATAAAGGTCTTGACCAATCGGTGATGATGCCTCCACTCATGAATGTGATATGAAATGTGAGTGGAATCAGATTGTTTGAAGTTAGTCAATAATTTTGTTATAGTTTCATATCTGATGGGAAATTGGAAATGTGTGAGGAAGGTGGTGGCTAAAGTGTTGAAATCATGAAACGAGACTCTAGGTAACTTAATATAAATTTGATAGTGGTACCTGTAAGCATTTGTTGGAAAAGACAAATTCAAATGGAATCATCATTGAGGGAGTTGGATGAACACCATAGATACGTCATGAAATGCATTTATAGGTCTTCTCTAGGATTCCCATTGAATTTTTGGATATCATAAGGCAACTTTGTGGGAATAATTGGCCACCATGGCGAATAATCAATGGGTTCGTTAGTAAGCCGAATTAAGTCAGGTAATTCAAGATTAGCCACAAATGGAAATTGTTGATTAATTTCTAGAGGGGGATGTCCTGGATAACAAGGGATAGCTTGAGAGATCGGTACTTGCATGCCTGGATAAGGAGAGTCCTGATAATAAAGAAATTGGTTACTGAGATATGGAGGATTCAAATAACCAGCATACAAGTGAGTTTGTTGCCCAACCCCATAATGGAAATAAAATTATTGGAATGGTTGGGTCTCGATTTGTTGGCCTTGAAAGTGCACATGATGAGGTCCATATTTTTTCCCAATGGGGGTTGTATTATCCCTGGTATGGTGGGTTCGGTTGATACTGTGCCAAATTTGATAGAATTTGACCTACCGAAACTTGAGGATCACTATGCGCAAGTGATTGAGAAGATGAGGCACCTTGTACATTTTGAATGAGCTGTGCTTGGGAAGAACCAGATACCATTGAAATAGGATGTAAAGGTTGGATCACATGTATTTTAGCTTGTTTAGGTGTTGATGGATAGATAGGAATTTGCAATGATGATGGTGCAGCTTAAGGATTCAACAATCTATCCCAAAATGAGCCAGGTTGAATGGGTGAAGTAGGTTTCCAAACATTGGCAACCATCCTAGGATAAGGCAGACCATAATTATGCAGATTACCATATCGAGGCATACAAACAACATGTGCCCCCTTGCATAAGGAGGAGAGGATAATGGAGGAAACTTCAATGCAAATGGATGGTAACCAACATAAGGAGAGCTATGTTGTTGAGGGTAGATTTGTCCACTACTATAAGGACTAGCCTGTTTCTCTATTGTATGTGTAGCCAGATGAAGAGGAGCAGACTGTGTGACATTCATAAGAGAAGTACCCGACATTATTCCCGAATTAGATGACATGGGATATGTCCAAGGACTGGAAGATGCACCATAAAAGGTACCAGATAATGACTGATAATCAGGTGGGATATACAAGACACCATACAAATGTGTTTATGGTGATGTTGCGAAGATAGATGAGGAAGCAACACTTGATGTCTCAACCATGGTGGTGGACATGAGTTGGGATCTTGAATCAGTTCTAGTCATGGTTGACAATCCTAATGAATATTACTGTGAAATATCTTCAGGTAAGCCCAAATAATTATGTAAAGGAGGTTGTATCGTAGTTTGAAGAGACAGAAAAGCCTCGGGTTGATAAAAATGAAGTCCTTCCCAATGAACAGGAGTAGACAGACGAGGCTCTTCTTGAGGGATCTCTTCAATACTCAAAAGTCTGTATGGAAGAGGTTTACCGTCGGTTCCGAGATATATTGGTTTTTTTTTATACAAATGAGGAGAAGAGGAAGGTCACACTGAATAGAGTGAGGATGGTCGAGGTTCCTTAGGTTCAATGACCAAGGGAAAAAAAGTGTCTGACTCGAGAAACAATCAAGAAACATCACAAAATATGCAACAATCAAGATGCAAGATATAATTTCCCTTTTGATGCAACTGTTCCTAATCTAACACACATGCAAAAACCTAAATTCCAAATGCAAAATTTTTCTTTTCACCACACTTAATTTTCAAAATGAAGAAAACTAAGATGAAAATGTTCAATTACTGATTAAATTACACTTTTCAAAATGAGGATTCAAACAACAATTCGTCGAAGTGATCAAAATCAAGCAAACAAGTTTTCATGTGACCAAACGATAAGAACAAAGAAAAATAGAAACCAATTCTTATTAAAGGAAAACAAACACAAATGAAAACTGAATTGAGGTTTTAGAGAGACCAAAAGACATTAAAGACTCAAGGAAACTCAGCTGGAAGCAAGTTGATGAAAGAGAGGATAAAAAACCAAGACAAAACTTGTGCAAAAATAGGGACCAACGCTAGTGCAGAGAGGGCACCAGTGATTTGCAACGCTAGGAAAGAGTGGGCTAAGGTGAGTTGAAACACTCTGTCAGAGGCACTGGTGGAGTGTTGGGCCTCGGAAAGAGGTTTCCAGCATAAGAAGTGAAAAAATGGTTGAGTGAAGCCACTTCCTAGGTTTGTTATTTGTTGGATGATGCAAAAAAGGTTTGTCAAGGAGGTAATCAAACACAAAGGACAAGGAAAACCACCAAGGGAATACTTCGTTCCCCAGTATGATCGCCAATTTTTTATACGAGATTTACGTTTGCATACAAAGGTATGTCCCATCTCTTTGGTGGTCAACCTAGAACAACATAGAGACAATGAATGCAATTATTTTCTTTAAAGTAAATAGATGATGGAGTGAGGCCTACCTGAAAATTATCACTCACTTCAATCCTCCTTTAGCTTGGAATATCCAATTATTGTTCTGATTGCCAAAATTGATCTTGCACAGTCAGATAAAACAATTCAAGAAACTACGAGATGTATTTAGTATCATCTAAATAATATTTTCAATAGATCAATATGGTATTGCAATAAGTGAAATAATGACATCATATATAAGAAAACAGACAATTCTTTGCATTAATATAAATGGAAGGAGATTAAAACCATAAGTGGCAGTTGATCTTGTAGAAGAGCTCCTCCAAGTTGTTGACTCGTCCTTTCCTTGTCACAATATGCATCTCCAGTCACCTTATGCATAAGATGATAACTACTTACTGCAGTAGCATAAGGGCATAATCACTCTCTAAAGCGAACCATTCATTCACCAACCTTTGCATAGGTAAGAGGGTAAATATATAGGAGAGAGGGGTAAGTTGGGAATTCTCATCCAATTAGAATTATATGGTTTTAGATCCACATTTGATGGAGGGATAGGATCAAAGTATAAGTGGTGAAAACTCCAAAGTAGGGTAAGATAGGATATGAATGTCAATCCAAGGTAAGCAGTTGAAATAACTTCTGGCAACTCATGGAAGGTGAAGCTTCCAGAATCTCAATCATTCTCCCGGAATTCTAGAACCAACGCAAGTGCAAAGGAGAGCAACCTTCTGGTGACCAACGTTGGCCACAATGGAGAAACATGTAGGTGATCACACCCCAATAGGCTTGCAGGGAGCGTTGGTCCTAAAATTGGTTCAGATAGGGCATTTTAGGTTTGAAACTCTGAGGGATGAAAGGTACATGCTTAGGGATTTGTGCAAGATGATGACAAGGGGAATATGATTATGATTGATCCCATTAGGAGGTTCACTTGATCATATGTGACAAATGGCCTATAACAATATTCTTTGATTTCCAGTTTATATTGTGTTGCTGTTTGTGTTACCGAAATTGCAATAGCTACGATTGTTCCTATTGGAAAGGCATTGTCATTGCGTGACATATTTGCAATTGTCGTGTTTAGAAAAAATTAGTGCTTTGCACAAAAAGGACAATTTTTTTCTACGTTGCTAAAACTATTTAGAGAAATAGTTTTCTCACAATCACCACAATCGTATATATGATTTGGAATAGTTTCGAAATATTTAATAGAAACATTGACATTTGAAATAAGCTTTGACTCATGTTATTCAATTCATGATGTTGGCACAAGAAATGTTATTCTCATTTATGTTTTCTTATCTATTAAGTTAGCATAGAGTGTTGCTTAGTGACTTATTTGTTTTATCCAAAAATGTTCAATATGTGACCAAGACAACGCAATAAAAAATTCCAGTTATATTGTTATTAATATCTTCGATCAACAATGGAATTGACTCAACGTCCTTTTGGCTAATTGTAGCCATCGAATTGATTTTTTTTTTTCAAGGAAAAAAATGAAGACAAGTAAAAAAAAAAGAGGAAAAAAGGAAAAATTTGAGACAGAGTTAATTGTTTTTGCACACAAGTACATATTTGCATCTATTTATTTGTTAGTTTCTCTTGATTCTGTTTTGTTTATTGCAATATCTTTTTTTGTGGTATTACTCATTGTTATGTCCATACTATCGTCCATGTCTATTGTGACATCATTCAAATTCGATAAATTTTTCCTATTCACAAATATTACACTTAAACCATTGCTTAAAAGAACACTATATATATATTTTTTGTAAACTTAGTAGGACTACATATTCATCATGTCCAATATATCACCCCGATCAGGGCGGGGAATTGAACCAGTGACTTCACATCAAGTGCCTTAATAGAACACCCGATCACTGTCTATCCAATATCCCATGGACAAAAGAACACTATAATTAAAATTAAGTAACAATTGTCTAATGAAAACATAATAAGATAAAGCAGTTTCATTAGAAATGTACAAAAATACTTCATCGATTTTAGTTTTAGCAAATACGAAAGTCCTATATAAATGTTCAAAGTATTATTTTCATCGTAATTGTTGTCTGGAATCTAAATCTCTAAGTGTCGTATGTTTTTTTGGAAAAAAAAAGTTTTTAGTTATAGTACGTTGAAAAATATGGCCCAAAAGCAATGGGAGCACAAAAAAAAAAATCAACAACAACAACAATTGCGTTGTGTAATTGAAATATAATCAAAGTACAATAAATAAAACAAAAACATTCCTCTTAGAAGAGTTATAATTGTCTTTAACAATATATATTATGCTTGTATTCATTTTTGTTGCTATAACGATATTAGCTGGATCAAATATACATAAATAAAAAAATAAGAGTTTCTAATTCCATAGCAAGGAAGTACTTCAAAAATAAGAATTATATGAGAATAACATATTTTGTCCAAACGTTTTTTAGTATTATCACATCATATAGTCTTTAAACTTTGTACATCATTACCAGAGGATTGTCACTAATGATACATGTTTTGCAGTTTCGTTATAAATGATAGTCACTCACAGTCTACGATTCTGAGAACAATATCGTACAACCTAGACGAGAATTCCATTTGTAACCAACTCCTTTGAATTGTGTTTGTAACGTGTATGCTAAAAATATTACATGATGAACACCTCGTGAATGCTTCTATGAAAAACACAATGAAACTTAGTTAAGTGGTAATTTGACATTAGCATATAAATATTAAACATATGTATTAGACAATTAAGACAATTGGATTGGTATATAGTAGAAATTGCAATAATAATAATAATAATAATAATAATAATAGGAAAAAAATTGTTGGACTATGTATATTTAAGTTTAATGTTTTTCCTTTAAAAAATAGAAAAAAATATATTTAAAATCAACTCCACGTGTTCCTAGATGAATTTACATATCTTAAAAGAAAAATCAGCACCACGTGTTCCTAGATGAATTCACAATTATATATATATATATATATAAAGAAAGCACAACAATTTAGAATAGCTTCTATAGCCCAATTGTGAGGAGTATCAATTCTTTTTTAAACTTTTGAACGTTAAATGTTTATCTGTAAATTTAAATCATTAGTGATTTTCCTTTGTAATTAATGCAAGCATGTATTCGACGAATCGACATACACGCGATGCATATGTTTGCCTAGTTGTGATGATTGTTCACAAAATTGAACTTGTAATTAATGTTTTAAAGTCTCATAAGCCCTCAACCAAATCAAAGCACCTATAGAGCTCTAACTACTATAGATATAGTTTCTCGATATCTAGAAGTTATAGATAAAGATCCAAAGCCAGCATATCACTCAGCTTCTAAGCTAGGTGTCTTATAGTTTTCTGCAAATTGGATAGAAAATGAAGATGGCACCGAACATGGACCCATCAATAGAACTAGGAGGAAGTTCTTCACCTTATAATTAAAGGGCTTGCACCACGCAAAGGCCATAGACAAGTTCGGCCCCCGTGTTCAGTGCATGTTGATTTCCAAGATGTAGGTAGCATTCGCTGGGCATGGAAATGTGTAGCTATTTGTGACCATATGTTATTGTGACAAGCAATGATATTATTGGCGATATTTTAAGTGTAAATAATGTTTATCTTCGTATTTCTGAATATATTTCAAACTAGGCATATGTGAACAAGTGTGAAAGAACTCTATTGTGTGGAGGAAGCTTTTAATGTGGGGATTGCCCTAGGCTTATACTGCTAATAATTTAGTATTAAATAATGCATATTTGCTAAATAATTTTGTTTATGCTTAGATTATTGATAATATTTTACTTAAAAATAATGCATACTATTGCTATTCAATTGATTACATATTTTAGTTGTAAATAATGTATATGTTTGTATTTCTGAATATGTTTCAAATTAGGCATTTGTGTGGAAATGTGAAAGAAGTCCATTGTACTGAGAAAGTTTTCAATGTGTGGTTCACTGCACTTGGCAGTAAAGGCTTGTATTGCTAATAATTTAGTATTAAACAATGCATATTTGTTGTTCGCACTAGCACCAAAATAGGCATTAGTATTATACGATATGGTTACTAGTATTTTAGTAAAGGATTTTAGTGCTAAAATGTTAGTATTAAAAAATGTATATTTGCTTTTCGCAAAAACACCAAAGTAAACGTTAGACTAATATGATATTTTGCTAATATTAGTGGAATATGTATTTCGTCCACTTTTCTTCCGCACATGCTATATTTGGACATGCTTGCTTAACTACTTTCCAACACATAGTTCGTACTCTGCATAGTAAAATCTCTACACAATGAAACATAATCATATTCGTCATTCTCCTGCACATATCTTGTTCTCCGTAAACATTTGTACGATATACGATCTGGGAATTGCAAAATTATCTTTGCACAACGAAATATTAAGCGAAGATTTGTTTGGGAAATCGACAAACATATCCCATGTTCTGCACATTCAAAATTTTGCAATACGAAACATAATAATAATACCAGATTAACATTAATAGTTTAACATTAACTTCCCTATACACCTATCGTTTAAAATATATGTTGACGTATACGATATTATTGGTGATATTCGTATTTCTGAATATCTTTTTTTTTTTTTTAAAATTTGTGCGAAGAGATTTGTACTTCATCCACACTGTTTGTTTTGCATTGCTTGGTTCTCACAACGATAATTACACATCTTATTTCGTACGTGATATATCTGGACATGTGACTCTATGGTGTAGAGAGGTATACATTTTTGTCAATTAAAATCTTTTATTGTTAATATTTTAGTAAGCAATTGACGTATATGATATTATTGGTGATATTCATATTTCTGAATATCTTTTTGTATTTGTGAGGAGAGGTTCACATTTATGAATATTTGTTTGTATTTGTGCAGAGAGGTTCGTATTTCATCCACATTGCTCTTTCTACCCTACTTTCTCCACAAAATGACAGATGCACAACTTCTTCTGGACACGTAACTCTATTGTGCGGAGAGGTTTGCATTTCGTCCACTAAAGGATTTTATTACTAATAATTTAGAAAAAATTGGCATATACGATATTATTGGTGATATTCATATTTCCAAATATATTTTTGTATTTGTGTGGAAAGGTCCATATTTCAACTATATTTATGTCTCAGCCCATGTTTGTTTTGCACAACAACCACTGCACAACTTATTTCGTACAAACTGTATCTGGATACGTAACTCTATTGTGGGGAGAGGTCCGCATTTTTGTCACATTTGTGTCTCATCCAATTCGTCCACTAAAGGATTTTATTGCTAATTTTTTTCGTAATAAATTAACATATAAGATATTATTGGTGATATTCGTATTTTTGAGTATCTTTTTGTATTTGTGTGGAGAGGTTTGTATTTCATCCACATTTCTTGTTCCACGCAACGACAATTGCACGTCTTCTCTTGTACGTGTTATATCTGGACACATAACTCTTTTGTACAGAGAGGTCCGCATTTCGTTCACTAACATGTAACTGCTCTCCCACACATACTATGTACTCCACTCAGTAAAATATCCGCCCAACGAAAGATAATAATATTCTTGGTTCTCCCGCACATATCTAGTTCTTCGTAAACATTCATGTGATATACGATATATAATCTAGAAATTTATAAAAGTATTTCCACATTTTTACTCTGCATAGGTTATGCACACGCAAAACCACCTCCGCATAATTACTTTTGTACTCAATAACGTCATTTGATCATTAATTGACATTTGAAACTATTATTAATTGAATTAATGGACATGTCCTAACCACACACTTTCTTTATTGATCGCTTAGTAGGAAGGTACATATTTCTAAGTTTCTACTTCCATACATCCATCCATGTTACATGTTCCGTACATTGTCTATTCGCACAAGAAATGCTCCATAAAAGGCTTTTTTCTCTTTAACAGACTTGATAATTACGGTAAAGGCTCTATTATCACTATAAAAAGTTTTTCCAAACTTGGATAGTTTATATTTGTTCCTTTATGTTTTAAGAGTCTAAATCATAAGGTTAGAGTCTCATCTCCATCATCAAATAAGGTCCAAAAATTTTGTTTCACACTTCAAAGGTCCCACGTCATGTTTCATAAATCATTTGTCTAGTCACTTTGAATTTTTTTTCGAATAAGCCACGAAACACCGTTTTCATAGCACAGATAGTGTAAAAAAATACTTTTGCGCTACGAAAACACTGGTCATTTCGTAGCGCAAAACCCTGAAAATAAATTGCACACGCTACGAAATCGGGGATTCGTAACCAATCCCGTTCAATTGTCAAATCCATCAAATTCCGTTAAATTTTCATGAGTAGGTGTCAGTCCATGAATCCTTTCTCCCACATGCAACCATTCACAACCATCATGAGATTTGTTAGGGGTCATTTATCATCCGTCATTTTAAAATTTGAAATGGGATGGTTGTCCTTGGTTATATTTTCTCATGCAAGAACATTTGCTGCATGTATTTCTTCGAATAACAAGCTCATGGTAAGCATAAACCAGATTTTTTGAACCAATTATCAAGCGAGGCTGAAATAATTATCAAGCGAGGTTGAACCCTTAATCAAGCAAGCCAGTTTCTCTTAAATCAAGCGGGCCAGTTTATTACAGGTTTTCTGAAGCTACAAGGATTCCAAGTGAAAGATGACAGAGGAAAAAAGAAACTACAAATCAGGCCACTGTTTGAGAATAGAACCCGAAGGCATAAAAGCTCTCATTAAGGATACAAAGGATAAATCAGTTGAAGAATATTTCAAAAAAGTAGGATGCTGGAGATTCTGTGAAAAGCTACAGGGATGTCATAATCAAGTCACAAAATAATTTGCCAGTAATTTCACAAGTTCAAATACAATGTTTGGATTTTTAATCTTACCAATTTCTCCTTAAATTATATCTTTAGTGACCAAGATTCCAAGGAGAGAAGAAAGGTGGTTCAAGAACTTCAGGTTTGAAATGGAACCTTGTAAAATATTTTTGAAGCCAGAGTTTGTGGACACAGATTTAACCAAAGCAGTGCCAAGAAGTTATATCAAGGATACATTTGCTAACCTACTCTCCAAAATTCAAAGGTACTTCACCTGTGAAGGAATATACCATAAGGTGTATTCTTACCATTTCAAGCTCTTATTTCATTTCACTAGAATAATTTCTCTAGGTTTACCTTTCTTTCTATTTCGGAGTTTGGCCAAGATGGCATATAAGGTGCAGATGAAAACTCAGGCATGTGAAACTTCATTATTCCATCATGGTATTGTTAAATTAATAGTTTCGCATGAACTTCAGAGGGTGAGTAGAGAATGGTCTGTGTTTCTTTTTCTGTGTGGATTTGGGGTGGAAACACATGGGACAGGTGTTAGCCCTAGGGCCAAAGAAAAGTCACCGTCTGAAACCGCTAACCCTGTAGAAACAAGATCAAAGATATTTTTCAAGTTAAAGCCTAGAAAAAAAGTGAAAGGGACAGAGATTAAAACACCAGCAATTATTCAATAAACCCCTCAACCTACACAAAAGAGGATAACCAAAGGTAAGGAAGAAGTATAGGAACAGTCAACCAGCAAATCAGCCCAGAAAATATTGACTAGAAGTCAAATAGCTGGATTTGGGGTGGAAACATATGGAACAAGTGTTAGCCCTAGGGCCAAACAAAAATCACCATCTTAAATCACTGACCCTACAAAAATAAGATCGAAGAGTTTTGTCAAGTTAAAGCCTAGAAAACAAGTGAAAAGGCCAGAGATTAAAACACTAGTAATTGTTCAATAAACCCCTAAACCTGCACAAAGGAGGATAAACAAATATAAGAAAGCAGTGCAGGAACAGTCAACCAGTAAAGTAGCTCAGAAAAGGTTGACTAGAAGTCAAATAGCAAGGGAAAAAGGAAAAACAATGTTTTTAGAAGAAGATCCAAGTTTAAAGGGTAGCTTGAATGATATTTTACAAGCTATTGATATTGAGGAATCTCCTTTAGTGTAGGCAAATTTTATAAATATGGATGAAGGGAAATCTAAGAAGATCAAGTCTTCCAAAAAACTAGATTTTAATGAAGAAATTTCAGAGTTTGTGTTCAAGCCCAGAAGGCCTCTAACTAGGAATTCAAAAAATTTGCAAGGATTGGATGTGGAATTAAAAAAAGTTGGATAAGTTTCAAATGATTATGAGGAACCCATAGAACTTTCATCACCTATGCTTGAGGATGACAGAAACAGAGTTTTCCATACTCAAAGAGAAAAGAGCAGTTATGAAGGAATGAAAGAAAAACTAAGACTATCTAATCTTCAAATTGCTAGGCTTGAGAAGAAAGTAAGAGAACATGTGGTGGAGAAGATAAATTTTGACAGAATTAAAGCTCTATGGGAACTTGAAAGAGTTTCAAATCCTGAAACAATCAGCAGTGAAGCTCTGTTTTTCACCTGGACCCTGCCTGCAATCAAAGAGGCCAAGTTTGTGACAAGGGTAAATGTAAATTTAAGGGCTAATAATAGGAGGTTAAAGAGGCACATTGAGGATCTTGAAATCCAATTGGCAAACTCTGAAGAAAGTCAGCTACAACAGAAGTAAGACAGTAAGTGACAATTCCCTAATATAATTTTGTTTTGGGAAGGTTATCACTTTTGGAAACTATGGCAAAGTTGACTTATATTGTTTTCAAGGTCCATTAGCATCAAAGTCATCATTAAACACTATAGATATTATCAAGATTTAAATATGATGAAGAAAATGTGTAAATATGGAGACACACAATAGTTTCGTAGCACGCTACGAAACTACTGTAGGTGCAGTTTTAAACATTTTGATAAGCTTCCAAGAGGTAAACACCAGGTTTTTTAAGTTTTGATGATGTTAGAAAATGGAAATCAGTCAAAAATGAAGTTCTAGATGTTGAAACAAAGGGGATTAGATGTTGAGAAATATTTTACAAAAGCATAGCTACTGCGCTACGAAAAGAACTGATATTTTTGTAGCACAGACATATCAGATCTATTCACACTCTTTTAGGAACTTAATTTTGCACAGGTGGAAGGACACGGTTTTATATAAGTGATAACACATATCACTTGTCTAAAGAGGTCTATTTTTTCAACGAAAGGATTCAAGGAGCATAAATGAAGGTCACAGCTATATTGCAGGAAAGATGTTCCTAGTTTTCAGGACAGATAAGGGATAAGATAACATAATATGACAACAAGGTTATGGAAATCATCAAGGTTGAAGATTAGGAGGAGCAGTTGTCAAACATAATATTTAATTTTCAGATAAGGTTGTCTTAGTCATAAGAAGGATTTTTACTCCTAATTGTATTAGGACTCTAGAACAGACAATTAACTGTCACATGTAATTAATAGGAAGTTTTAGACTAAATAGGTGTCAATCTAAGATAGAATTCGAATTCCTTTGAAGATGGATCATAAAATCCAAGGTTGTAATTACTCTATAAGAGAGATGAGGTCGAATTCCTCAAGGTTGGAAATTTTCATGAACAAGCAGACTATGTTATTGTAGCAAACTGTGTGTTTTTATCATAATACAGATATTGGCTCACTACTCAGGATTCAGAAAGAGTTTTTAATGTGTGATCTTCTTTTGGTTTTCTATATCTATCTTTTTGTAGTGGTATAAACATATGTGACTTATAATTCATTGGAAAATGCCCTAACTTCTTGCATATGTTTGTAAATTGTGTTTTGTTCATTCTGTTTTTGCTTCATTGATACACCTAAAAACTCTGAAATGCCCTAACTTCAATGATGAGTTGATGTTGATGTTTTGTGGTAAAATACCTAGACTCCATAGCCCAATAGATGTTTTTTGATCATTATTTCGACCAGTCATACACTTTTACACTATTTATTCCTAGAGTTAGCCATCTAATCCTTAATTCAAAATCTTAAACCTAGTGAGAGAGCCCTCTCAGGTTGAGGAGGCTAAGCCTCAACTAAAAGTTTGGTTTGAAATAGTTACACCGAGGTAGCCTAACCATCATCCTATCAGGTCCTATTTTGGTGATAAAATTTTGGTGCGTCTGCTGGGAGCCTAAAGATTAATCATTCCCAAAATCAAGAACATTGAACTTCTGAAGCTAGTAGGAGCTCAGAAAGTTTTTTCAAGGTTGCAATCTACCTTGGTGACTCCATATATTTTAAAATCTTAAAGGTGGCTTCGAGAAGGAGATACACACGGAGCAATCCTGATCCTAATCCACCTACCACTGTGGACAATCCAAACACTATTTCAAGAGGTAGTCAAAGAATTTCAGAAATATCAGGTACTCCATCTCATTCGAAATATTTCTCCTCTGAAATGTTAAGAATTCCTGAAGATAAAAGAGTTGATGATAAAATTCATGAAGTGTTATTTAGGTCAGAAAGTGAAAATGAATTCATAGATATTATTTTAAACTTGCAAAGGAGGGGAATTGACACTTCAGCCCTAGTAACCCAAGAGGAAAAAGAATAATTCTGGGAAGTTGTTACTTCTGAACTATTGTTAGAAAAAGAGTCTCTGGATAGACTTAAAGAAACTGATCCTTTTGAAGTCCTACTAAAATCCAAAGCTGGTTTGCCACTTCCAAATTGGAGCTCAATTGTTAGTGGCTTGCAGAAACCAAGTAGCCCTCCTCATATCAGTTCTTCATCTTTTGTTTCCTTCATTCCCAAAACCACTTTTCATCTCTCAAGCATGGCTGCTCCTATTAGGTATGCACCTCTCATACTCCCTGTTGTTTTTCATGACCTTCCTAGTAAATATGTTGCTAGGATTCCTACTTGGGGTAGTGATGATGAAATTACAGCAGAGGAATTTGTAGACATATTTAATTATTTCATAGATAAGGAGAAAGTTGATGATGAAGATGTGAAGCTACAGTTATTTTCACATAGTTTTATTGGTGAAGTTAGAAAATGGTTTAAAGCCCTTGCACTAGGAAGCATCAGAAATTGGGATGAATTTGAAGATAAATTTTTAAAGAAATGGGGAAACGGAACCAATCTAGTTCAAGCACTTACTGAATATAATAGCCTTATAAGGGCAGTTGATGAGTCTGTTCAAAACTTTTCAAAGAGATTTAATAAAGTTTTTGACTCAATTCCAGCTCATTTGAAACCTCCTGGAGCCTTAGCACAAATGAGATATGCTGAAGCATTTGATTATGACTTTTCTATCTTGTTGAGAGAAAGAGAATCACCTTCACTTGCTGAAATGCAAAGTGATGCAGTTAAGGTTGAGGTAAACATGATAGCTGCTAAAAATTCGAAAATGGGAAAAACTAAATTCAAAGAAGAGGAGAAACCATCCACCTCAACTTCTGAAGACAAATTTGATTCAATGATGGAAACAATTTAGCTCCTCCTGTGCAACATGAACCTCAGTTTATAAATCCTCAATTCAGGAGACCACAGAACCAGCAAAGGCCAAGAGAAAATATAAATCAGTAGACCGATCCTCCAGTGAGACCTCCTTTTCAGCAGAATTTGGTAGATGAAGAATATGAACCTGAAATTTCTGAAGAATCCATCCATTGTCTTGATGAAGAGATGTCGGGAATTTTCTTGACTAAGGAAGAGCATGATGAGTCAGATTTGGTTAACCAAGAGGGAGAATCGTCAAATTATTTCAAGGGATATCAGCATGCCATTTTTGAGATGAAAAAGCAATATAACCTCGGGAACAGAAATTTACCTATCATTGCAAACAAAACACAACCTAAGAAAGATGCTCCGAAGGTTTTTGAAGCTAGAAATTATACCTCAAAGGTGGCTGAAGGTAAAAAGGATGCTCCACTTGGTAGGAAAGACACTCAACTTCCTCCTCCTATCAAAGAAGCTGAAAAATATGTTTCTGTTTTCAACCTTGAGAATGAAATTTCAAAAATTAAAATATCAGTCCCGTTTAGCGAAATTCTCAAGGTAAATGAATATAGAAGCAATATTGTTAAATTGTTAAATTCACAACCAGGAGCTGCTAATATTTTTAATGTTCAAGAAGATAATCCTACTATATATTTGGGTCCTAGGATAGAAGATGAACAAAATGAAGAGTTTCCTCCTTTTTATGTAAGAATTAGTATTCATGATATGACTTTGCATAATGTTATGCTGGATTCTGGGGCTTCACATAACCTTATGCCCAAAGTAATCATGGAAAGGATGGGATTACAAATCACAAGACCATATAAGGATTTGTTTTCCTTTGATTCAAAGAGGGTTCAATGTCTTGGTCTAATCAAGGATGTTGTTGTTGGTCTAACACAAATCCCAGCAAAGACAGTTGTTATGGACATTGTTGTGGGTGATGTTCCTCCAAAGTTTGGTATGCTATTATCAAGGTCATGGGTAGTGAAAATCAAAGGCACAATGCAGATGGACCTTACCTATGCCACTATTCCAGTTTTTGGTGAACAAAGGAGATTGTATCATGAGACTAGAATGGCTTACATGGTAAGCAGCAAAGATAAGCCTCATAATTTTCCTATTTATGCCTTTGATACTAAGCTTGGATCTGCCATTATTTTTAATGAGTCAGCTAATAGTGTTAATGAAGAAATAAGAACAGAAAATCAGCAAGCAAATGACAAACAAATGGAAGAATGGTGGTCATTGTACTTTGATGGATCGGCAGGAAAAGAAGGGGCATGAGCAGGGATTTGGATTACAAATCCAACTAATGAGAGTAAGTTCTACTCTTACAAACTAAATTTTGATTGCACAAACAACATGGCTGAATATGAGTCTTTGATTTTGGGTCTAAATCTTCTTAAAAAAATGAAGGCCCGAAATATTTCTGTTTTTGGAGATTCAAAATTGGTTATTAAACAAGTGGAAGGTGTTTATCAAACAAATGATGTAAGAATGAGGGCTTACAGAAATTTGGTTTTAGACATGTTGGGGAATTTTAAATCTTCTTCTTTCATTGTCAAATCTAGAGATCAAAATTCCATTGTTGATTATCTTGCTGTCTCTGCAAGTCTCTTCATCATTCCTATGAATTCAAATAAAAAATATGAGATTGAAGTTCGTCATAGACCAGCCATACCGAACAATATCACAAACTGGCAAGTTTTTGAAGATGATCAACAGGTAAACAATTTTATTGAGCTGAAAGAAGAATTTGAAAATACACATGTAAATCAGAAAAATCTGTTTGTTGAGTCTAAAGGAAATTCTGAAGTTTTGCAATTGAAAAATAATTCAATACCAAAGGATCTTATTCCTCTTGAGAAATTTTTCTATCATAATGATGTTTTTAAAGCACCAAAATTACAAGCTGATGAAGAGGAAGTAGAGAGATGTAATCTTGGTACATTATCTTTGCCTAAAATGATAAAAATTTCAAAGTTTCTTTCAGCTGATATGAAATTCAAATATATTGAGATGGTGAGGAGCTTTATGGATGTTTTTGCTTGGATTTATGTTGATTTAAAGAAATATGATCCTTCCATTATTTAGCATACTATTCCTATTAAAGACAATTAGAAACCATTCAAACAAAAGTTGAGGAGAATTAACCCCCTTCTCATGCCATTGATTGAAAGGGAGAACACGAAACTCTTTGATGCAAAAATCATTTCCCCAATCAGATTCTCCAATTGGCTTGCAAATTTGGTACTGGTTAGAAAGAATAATGGAGAAATTAAAATTTGTATTGACTTCAGAAATTTGAACAAAGCATCATTAAAGGAAAACTATCCTCTTCCCAAGATGGATACAATTCTACAAAGTATTGTTGGTTCTCAAATAATGCTAATGCTTGATGGTTTTTCAGGTTACAACCAGATTCTTGTACATCCGGATGATCAGGAGAAAACAACTTTCACAACACCATGGGGTACATTCATGTACGCCAAGATGCATTTTGTTCTCATGAATGCGGGGGCCACTTTCCAAAGAGCAATGGATATTTCTTTTTCTGAAGAAAAGGATAGATAAGTGGTTATTTATCTTGATGATATAACAGTCTTTTCAAAGAAAGAAGAAGATCATTTGAAACACTTAGAAAAGGTTCTGCTGAAATGTAGAAGGTATGGTATTTCCCTTAATCCTACTAAAATCATTTTTGCTTTAACTTCAGGAAAAATACTTGGTCACATCATTTCTGAATATGGAATTAGGATTGATCCTAATAGATTCAATGCAATTCAAAAATTAGATTTTCCAAGAAGTAGGAAAGAGATTCAATCATTTCTTGGAAAAGTGAATTTTGTTAGACACTTCATTCCTAACTTTGCTGAGATTGTCAAAGATATTACACGGATGTTAAAGAAAGGAGTTGATATCAAATGGACAGTTGAAGCTAGAAGATATTTTGAGCAAATCAAGCAGGCACTCACACCAGCGTCGGTACTCATCAACCCAGATTTTTCCAAAGAATTTCTGGTTTCTACATTTGCTTCTGAAAACAAAATTGCTGGAGTTTTGCTACAAAAAGGAAAGCAAGGTACTCAGCAACCTATTTATTTCTTTAGTAAAACATTAGAAAATTCTAAGCTGAAGTATAATATTCTAGAAAAACAAGCCTATGCTTTGGTGAAAGCTATAAAAGGTTTCATAATTTATATTCTGCATTCTCATGTAGTGGCATATGTTCCGAGTGCTGTGGTAAAAGACATTCTAACTCAGGCAGATCCCGATGGTAAGAGGGGAAAATGGATCGCCAAATTTCTATAATATGATATAGATATCAAACCAACCAAGTTGGTGAAGGGAAAAGGCTTGGAAAAACTAATGACTCAGTCAAATCTCGACTATCTTGACATAAATCTGAATGCAGAAATATCAGAAATTTCAGATGATGAAGAGGAAATGGTTGAAATTGAAGAGAAATACATCATTTCTGAGTGGTATAGAGATGTGGTTTTTGTTCTACAACATCACAAAGCTCCCGATGATATAAAAAATTCAAAAGCAAGGTTTGTAAAGTTGAAATATTTAAGATATTTTGTATATGACAGAAATCTATTTTGGAAAGATACAGGAGGAATTTTGTTGAATTGTTTAACTGAAGAAGAGGCTGATAAATTCATTGAAGAATTTCATAAAGGTGATTGCAGAGGACACCATTATTGGAAGGCTATAGCCAATAATATTCTCAGAGCAGGATATTTTTGGCCAACAATGTTTAAAGACATTTATAAAAGAATTGTTGGATGTCACGAATGTCAAATTTTTGAAGGAAGAATAAAGCTTGTACCTCTACCTTTGGTTCCTATATATGTAGAAGCCCCTTTTCAGCAGTGGGGGTTAGAATTTATGGGAGAGATACATCCACCATCATCAGGGTAGCATCACTGGATTCTCACAGCAACGAACTACTTCACCAAATGGATAGAGGCGATACCAAAAAGGCAAGCTAATGATTCTGTAATTATTTCTTTTCTAGAGAATAATATATTTTCTAGATTTGGCTATCCCATAAAGATTATAACAGATAATTCCCAAGCATTTAAGTCCAAGAAAATGATAAATTTCTTCCATCAATACCACATCACTCTTGGACATTCTACTGCATACTATCCACAAGGGAATGGTCTTGCTGAATCATCAAATAAGAGCATTGTAAGGATTATCAAAAAGATATTGCAAGAAAACAAAAAAACTTCGCACTTAAAGCTGAAGTATGCCTTATGGGCGAATAGGATTTGTACAAAGAGATCAATTGGGACTTCACCATATGAACTTGTCTATGGTGCTGAAGCTATTTTTCTGACATCACTTGAGGTACCAGTCATGAAGTTAATTCAAGGATTTGAAGAGGAACCAAATTCCATTCAGAGGAGAATCAACTAGCTGATAGCCTTACAGGAAAAGAGAAATGAAGTCTATGACAGCCATCAGCAGGTTCAAAACAAAATCAAGAAATCATTTGATAAGAATATCAAAGAAAATAGTTTCCAGCTAGAAGATAAAGTGCTAAAGTGGGAGGCCAAAATTGAAGAAAAGGGCAAGCACGGTAAGTTTGAGAATTTATGGAAGGGTCCTTTTAAGATTGTTGGTTTTCATGGGAACAACACTTATATACTGCAGGAAATTGATGGAGGATCATACGCTGGAGGGCCTGTTAATGGCAGGTTCCTAAAGCATTATGCTTCTTGAAGTTTTATTAGTCACTCTTGACATTGTATATATTCCATATTTGTCAATTTTATTGTTAATAATGACAAGATGAAATAGAAATCTTAAGCCCGAAGTGAAGGCCCAAACAGTTTGAAGAAGATGCTTGTCAATATAAATTTCTGTTTTTATCAAAAATGGATAGCACTGGAGCTGCGGGTTCTTAGTGTACCACAGGGGCACACTATCCTGAGTGGAGCCATTGTTATCACTATAAACGTTTTTCCAAACTTGGACAGTTTATGTTTGTTCCTAAGTCATGGTGTTAGAATAGAGGTTAAGGCATTTTTATGTTTTTAGAGTCTAAATCATAAGGTTAGAGTCTCATCTCTATCATCAAA
Organism: Pinus albicaulis; assembly: GCA_034641835.2. Lineage (NCBI taxonomy): Eukaryota > Viridiplantae > Streptophyta > Pinopsida > Pinales > Pinaceae > Pinus > Pinus albicaulis. The sequence goes on along the minus strand of CM076574.1, from coordinate 923,892,068 downwards.
TAAGGTCCAACAATTTTGTTTCACACTTTAAAGGTCCCATGTCATGTTTCGAGAACCATCTCTCTAGTCACTTTAAAAAAAAAATTCAAATAAGCCACGAAACCACGTTTTCGTAGTGCAGATAGTGTAAAAAACTGCTTTTGCGCTACGAAAACATTGGTCATTTCGTAGCGCAAAACCCTAAAAATACATTACACGTGCTACGAAATCGGGGATTCATAACCAATCCTGTCCAACTATTAAATCCATCAAATTCCGTTAAATTTTCATGAGTAGGTGTTAGTCCATGAATCCTTTCTCCCACATGCAACCATTCACAACCATCATGAGATTCGTTAGGGGTCATTTATCATCTGTCATTTTAAAATTTGAAATGGGATTGTTGTCCTTGGTTATATTTTCTCATGCAAAAACATTTGCTGCATGTCTTTCTTCGAATAACAAGCTCATGGTAAGCATAAACCAGAGTTTTTGAACCAGTTATCAAGCAAGGCTGAAATAGTTATCAAGTGAGGTTGAACCCTTAATCAAGCAAGCCAGTTTCTCTTAAATCAAGCGAGCCAGTTTATTATAGGTTTTCTAAATCCACAGGGATTCCAAGTGAAATACGACAGAGGAAAAAAGAATCCATAGATCAGGCCATTGTTTGAGAACGGAACCCAAAGGCATATAAGCTCTCACTAAGGATAAATCAGTTGAAGAAGCTTTCAAGAAAGTAGGATGTTGGAGATTCTGCAAAAATATACAGGGAGGTCATAATCAAGTCACAAAAGAATTTTCCATCAATTTTACAGGTTCAAATACAAAAGTTGGATGTTTAAACTTACCAATTTCTCCTGAAGTTATATCTTTAGTGACAGAGATTCCAAGAGGAGAAGAAAGGCGGTTCAAGAACTTTAGGTTTGAAATGGAACCTTGTAAAATCTTTTTGAAGCCAGATTTTGTGGACACAGATTTAACCAAAGCGGTGCCAAGAGGTTATGTAAAAGATACATATTCTAACATGCTCTCCAACATTCAAAGGTACTTCACTTGCGAAGGAAGATACCATAAGGTGTATTCTTACCATTTCAAACTCTTATTGCATTTCACTGGAATAATTTATTTGGATTTACCTTTCTTTCTGTTTTGGAGTTTGGCCAAGATGCCAGATAAGGTGCAGATGAAAACTCAGGCATGTGAAACTTCATTATTTCATCATGGTCTTCTCAAATTAATAGTTTTGCATGAGCTTCAGAGGGTGAATAGAGAATGGTCAACGTTTTTGTTTCTGTGTGGATTTGGGGTGGAAACATATGGAACAGGTGCTAGCCCTAGGGCCAAAGAAAAATCACCATCTTAAATCACTGACCCTGCAAAAACAAGATCGAAGAGGTTTGTCAAGTTAAAGCCTAGAAAACAAGTGAAAGGGCCAGATATTATGTTAGATGATCCAAAAATAATTTTATCATAGGTTATAGTATTAGAATAAAATAATTATTAATTTAAGATATTAAATTAATAATTATTATTCTAGAATATTTAATATATTTAGGAGATATTTAGAATTAGAAATTTGTTAATGAAAATTAGGACTCTAGAAAAGAGTTGTTTCTTAGGCTCTAAATTAGGAGTAAAGTTAGTAGTTTTGTTAAAAGCTCATTTATTGTAAATGGACACTTGTTTAATTTCCAAGTGATCCATAGAGCTTATAAATAGGTTAGTTTTCCTATTTTCTTTGAATATGTAATGAGAGAATGAGTGTGTGAGTTTACGTATGTAAACTCCTGCAATTTGCCCTGTAATTTTTTGCTTGATCAATAAAAATTGTGTGTCTGAGGACACTTCTGCTCTTTCATATTAAAACACTAGTAATTGTTCAAGAAACCCCTCAACCTGCACAAAGGAGGATAACCAAAGATAAGAAAGCAGTGCGGGAACATTCAACCAATAAATTAGCTCAGAAAAGGTTGACTAGAAGTCAAATGGCAAGGGAAAAAAGCAAAACAGTGGTTTCAGAAGAAGATCCAGGTTTAAAGGGTAGCTTGAATGATATTTTACAAGATATTGATATTGAGGAAGCTCCTTTAGTGCAAGAAGATTTTATAAATTTGGATGAAGGGAAATCTAAGAAGATCAAGTCTTCCAAAAAACTAGATTTTAATGACGAAATTTCAGAGGTTGTGTTCAAGCCCAGAAGGCCTCTAACTAGGAATTTAAAAAAGTTGCAAGGATTGGATGTGGAATTAGAAAAAGCTAGAGAATTTTCAAATGATTATGAGGAACCCATATACCTTTCATCACCTATGCTTGAGGATGACAGAAACAGAGTTTTCCATACTCAAAGAGAAAAGAGCAATTATGAAGGAATGAAAGAAAAACTAAGACTAGCTAATCTTCAAATTGCTAGGCTTGAGAAGAAAGTAAGAGAACATGTGGTGGAGAAGATAAATTTTGACAAAATTAAAGCTATGTGGGAACTTGAAAGAGTTTCAATTCCTGAAACAATCAACAGTGAAGCTCTGTTTTTCACCTAGACCCTGCCTACGATCAAAGAGGCCAAGTTTGTGAGAAGGGTAAATGTAAATTTAAGGGCTACTAATAGGAGGTTAAATAGGCACATTGAGGATCTTGAAATCCAATTGGAAAACTCTGAAGAAATTCAAATATAGCAGAAGTAAGACAGTAAGTGACAAATCCCTGATATAATTTTGTTTTGGGAAGGTCATCACTTTTGGAAACTATGTCAAAGTTGACTTATATTGTTTTCAAGGTCCATTAGCATCAAAGTCATCATTAAACACTATAGATATTCTCAAGATTTAAATATGATGAAGAAACTGTGTAAATATGGAGACACACAACAGTTTCATAGCGTGCTACGAAACTACTGTAGGTGCAGTTTTAAACATTTTGATAAGCTTCCCAGAGGTAAACACCATGTTTTTGAAGTTTTGATGTTGTTAGAAGATGGAAATAGGTTAGAAATGAAGTTACAGCTGTTGAAACAAAGGATATTAGATGTTGAGAGATATTTTACAAAGGCATAGCTACTACGCTATGAAAACAACTGATATTTTCGTAGCGCAGACATATCAGATCTCTTCACACTCTTTTAGGAACTTAATTTTGCACAGGTGGAAGGACATGGTTTATAGAAGTGATAACACATATCACTTGTCTAAAGAGGTCTATTTTGTGAACGAAAGGATTCAAGGAGCATAAATGAAGGTCACAGCTATATTGCAGGAAACATGTTCCTAGTTTTTAGGACAGATAAGGGATAAGATAACAGAATATGACAACAAGGTTATGGAAATCATCAAGGTCTAAGATTAGGAGGATAAGCTGTCAAACATAATATTTAATTTTCAAATAAGGTTATTTTATTCATAAGAAGGAGTTTTAATCCTAATTTTATTAGGACTCTAGAATAGACAGTTAACTGTCACATGAAATTAATAGGCAGTTTTAGAGTAAATCGGTGTCAATCTAAGATAGAATTCGAATTCCTTTGAATATGGATCATAGAATCCAAGGTTGTAATGAATCTATAAGAGAGATGAGGTTGAATTCCTCAAGGTTGGAAATTTTCATGAACAAGCAGACTATGTTATTGTAGCAAACTGTGTGTTTTTATCATAATACAGATATTGGCTCACTACTCAGGATTCAGAAAGAGTTTTTAATGTGTGATATTCTTTTGGTTTTATGTATCTATATTTTTGCAGTGGTATAAGCATATGTGACTTAGAATTCATTAGAAAATGCTCTAATTTCCTGCGTATGTTTGTAAACTATGTTTTGTTCACTCTGTTTTTGCTTCATTGATACACCTAAAAACTTTGAAATGCCCTAACTTCCATGATGAGCTGATGTTGATGTTTTGTGGGAAAATACCTATACTCCATAGCCTAATAGATGTTTTTTTATCATTATTTCAACCATTCATACACTTTTACACTAGTTATTCCTAGAGTTATCCATATAATCCTTATTCAAAATCTTAAACCTAGTGAGAGAGCCCTCTCAGGTTGAGGAGGCTAAGCCTCAACTAAAAGTTTGGTTTGAAATATTTACACCGAGGTAGCCTGACCAGTAGCCTATCAAGTCCTATTTTGGTGATAAAATGCTGGTTTCTCTTGGGTGAGTATGGTTACCACCCAATAGCTCATATTTTTTTTATTCATGCCTTATGTATCAATGATATAATGCAACAAAAGAAGGCATGTTATTTTTGGTTTCCCTTGAGATATTTTGGCCACGACATGACATCTCCTATGTCTATGTGTTTTGTATTGAGTAAAACTTGGCATGATTCTCTCATGATGTGTATTGATGGTGTTTATTGGTATTGTGTTGATGTGACATCTGTAATATTCCCATTTTAGCACATAGCTAAATGGAATATTAAAATTTTGCTTTTATCACCTAGAAGCTAAATAAATGGGTAAGGAGGCCCATGCTTATGAAAAACCTGAATAAAATCCCTCACATGTGAAAATGGATAGACATAAGAACTAGATTTCACACCCTTATGTGTGAAAAAGGGACAATTGCATGAAGACAAGGTCAGGTTTGACCAAGTCAACAACACTACCATAAGAGGAGTGGATCACTTTAGAAGACAACGCATTGTGAATGAGGAAGAGGACTTTTGGTGGAGGAAACCCTAATGAGTGGGACCCATGGAGATATTTCTTTCACTTTTTTAAAAGGAGGGCAAGGCAGCCATTGTTATTCATGAATTTGATTATTGATTTCATTGTCTATTCAAATATTGTGCATTATTTTGTTGTTTATCAAAGTTGCCAGGAATTCACATTTAGGATTCCTTATCCTTCTTGAAATGCCTCTTGAGGGATTGGTCTTCACTCTCCACATTCCTTGGCTCAAGGCCAAAGCCACCTCCTTTAGTCACAACGTTATTCCTGAAGCGGGGTAACTTTGTGTTGCAGGGTGTCGCAGTGGAGAACTCCACAACACCATTTCCTTGGCTCATATTTCAGAGGAGGGAGATTCTATTCCTTTGGGAGGTTAGTGAGGGAGATTCTTGAGCATATTTTAGATCATTGGCATCAGGCCAAGCACTTCCCTTCACCAACAACGCAATCCCTTCTCTAGACTGCGTTATTTCAGAGTGCAATTGTAGTGGGACTTGCTCTACTATTTTGGAAGGTGAGATATTCAAGGATTGGATAAGTCTTTCACCTAAGAGATCCTTCGGATGAGTTTCAGCCATAATTTTTATCATCATCAGTTATTCTCATCCATTTCTAGTTTCTGAGTTGCAGCTGCTGCCCAGCAACTTTGACATTTCTGCAGATTTTCCATTTTGTGTATATTTCAGCCAATCCTTTTAAGGATTGATGTATATTGTATCCAAGGGTTGAGATCTTGCTCCCCGCATCTATATTTGAGCTCCATATTGTTATATTTATGTATTGACATTATTTTGCAGCAGTTATACTCTCTAGATTGCGCTGCCATGGCCAGGGCTTCTTTCATGTAGCAATATTTCTCCATTTATCATGTATATGTTTTATTGAGGTTGCTTTGCCTAGCTTGAGAGATCATTTCCTAAATATATTGTATACATTGTTGCTGCTATCATATAATGTAATGGTTATGTGAATCTTCTGTAATTCTTGGTATTAATGTATTCACTGCTATTTCCAGCTCATGTTTATGTATTGTTGATCTCCACATTGGTAATATCTTGAAATATTCCCAATAGTGTAGTTGTTCCAGATTTGGAATATTACAGTGGTATCAAAGCATGATCTCTGGCTCAGCCTGTGAGTCTCAACCAAAGAAGATCAAGATGATGAAGAATATGAGCTTGCTCTCATCTATTTTCAGATCTAGAGAGAACCTCTCCAAGGAGGTCAAGAAGGTTGAAGAAGGAGAAGAGGACGGACCATGCACTTCCTTCTCTCACAAAGAAGAAGAAGGACTATGCACTTCCTACTCTCACAAAGAAGAAGACGGGAAGCATGAAGAACACTTGGAATTCGAAATTCTAAGTGAGTACCTTGCCGAACACTGATATAAGCCTAGAGCCTTCCAAGAGACTCTTGCTTTACCACAATTTATTCAGCAGAAAGAGGAGAGAAGACCAAGCAATAGATTTCTATTGTCCACATTTGATGGATCACTCACATGTGCAGCAGACGTTTGGGTGAAGAAGCTAGAGGATTTCTTCCTGCTACATCTTGTAGTAGACAGATAGGCTATAGAATTTGTAGCGCTGCACCTTGGAGGTGAAGCAAATATTTGGTGGATCAGCCATCTAAGCCATGCAAGGGTTTCAACTCTTGCTGAGTTTTCTCAAAGAATGATCAAGATATTTGGCGAAAGGAGGGAGGAGCCCCCACCACCAGTTGATGAGGCATGTACCAGCATTATTGAGACCATGGAGGAGCAATATTCATCTTCAACAGTTTGGGAGGCCAACACTTATTAGGAAACTCTTGTCGCACTGCAAGGAGCTTCCAAATTTCACCAACGTATGATTGAACATCCATCTCTTGTCATTTATGCAAACACTTCAGATGGGTCTAAATCATTGCATACAGTTGACCTAGAGCATCAAAATAGCATTGCACTGTACAAAAGTAGTGATAGAGAAAAGAGGAGCCTGTTCTCATGTGAACACTCAAAGGAAAACTTCATTCAAGAAACCATGAAGAAAGCAGTGAGAAGGAGTAGACATCTGGAGATAAGAAAATATTTCTCCTCTCTAGATGACACTGTCTCAATGAGCATGCCACAACTCAAAGAGATACTTCTACCGGCAGCAGATCCAAGGCCTCTTTGGTTTCGGAGGACCATGTATGAGGAGGAGATCTCAAGGAGAGATTTCAATGGAGGTGCACTCCGACACATCATGGAGTGCAAGATTCTTCAGCAGTTTGAGGAGGTTCTTCCCTTCTCATAGGATCAGATAGAAGATGGAGGACATCTTCGGATGGATAACATATCTCATGAATATGTTGGAAATCTCTTGAGCCATGCACATCATGATGGGAGGTTTTTTCCTACCACCTCTTTAGGTCCTTATAGGGTCAAATTGATCCTTGGGAAGATTGCAATTCAAGATCCCATGAAATGAAGGAATTTGATTTGGGAAGATGGTATCCCTCATGGGAGGAGTACCAAGATGAAGGTTTGAAGGAGACATCCACAATTGATTGAGTGGATGTGGATGGTGAGCAAGAAGCTAGTGAGCTACTTGAAAATTTATGATACCGGGCAGTAGGAGGCTTGGCTGTGTTGGATACTCTTGAAGGAGTTTGACCATCACTTGGCATCCACTCTTTCCAAGGGTATGAGGTTGGAGAAGAGGTGGCAGAATGCTGGCATCATTGAGTAGCAAAGATTATGGATGCATAGTGATGATGCAACATTCATATCATTCACTATGTCTTCATCACATGACTTGTATGATGAAAGCATGAGGAAGCAGCAAGAACTTTTGTTCCTTGGGTTGTTCTTCGGAGAGCAAGGGCATATTTTCTCTCATTTCTTGTATGATTTTGCAGGAGTAGGAGATGGCACTATCATGGTGCAAAGGGGATACTCCTTAACCTTTGATGATCAGGAATTACTTCCACCTTGGGAGAGATTCCATAGTTGCAGCAACATTATTGCAGGGTTTCCCATCTATGTTGAGGAAGCTGAGGGCAATAGCGCTGTGCCACGGAGAGATCATATAGTGCCTCATGTAGAGGAAGGAGGAGCTCTTGCTCCAGGAAGAGGGATTCTTGCATCTTTGCAAGGGAGTCCCCAGGATCTCATGTATGGAGATCAAGGCACAATTCATGTTCCATTGTTGAGGAGGTGTGGAACCATGGAGACACAAGGAGAAGGTAGGGAGAAGACCCAGCATCATGAGATGAGGAGTACACATCCCCATTCATTTTTGGAGGTTGATGCACCTAATAAGGTGATTGGATTGCACAGTGGAAGCATGGATAGATTTTTTCATTCATATATGCAGTCACCTCTTGATGATGATGTCTCATTGCATGGAGACATTTTGTCGAGGAGACCACTGGACCAGCAGAGGAGGATGGATGCCTCACATGTTGGGGCACCACTCATTGATTTCAGGAGGGTGGAAACCTTGGGAGAGTTGGGTATAATGCTAAGAGTCTGGGGTAGACTCAAGGAGGAGAGAAGCATTATCTCAATATCATTTTCACCCACTCTCATTTCAGATTCTGCGTTGTGGCAGAAGCAGCAGGGAAAGGATAGCAGCCTTCCAACTTGCATCTTTGGCATGGAAGATGCCAAAGAAGAAGATGACCATGTGACAGATATCCTTCATGAGGAATCATCAGCGCTGTCACTATGGAGGATAGATCCATGTTGGAGCTCCAAGTTGTTGGAGGAGTATTCCCAAGATCATCTTGCTTGCATGATATTGACAGATCAACATATGAGGAGATGCATAACTCATGTGCAGATGGAGGAGATACATAACTCTTTGGGGGAGTTAACACATCCACCTCTTTTCTCTTTGAGGATGAGAGGAAACTCAATTTTTAGCCACTCCATTTGCATGAGCAATACTTATGGTAAGGGTATTGTTTATTTTCATAATGATTTGTATATTCATCCCTTAACCATATATGTACAGGATGTTGCTCCAAGGAGGAGCATTCCTTTTTGTAGACCCCGGGGGCTACTTGAGGCCATGAGCACTGTTGGTGACCACTCCCTAGGAGGACTTGGGGAGGGAATTTATTTTGGAGGACAGACTCACCTTGCACTATACATCATTCACTTTCTCCATACATTTTAGGAGAGTAGGATAGCAAGCAAGTGGTTGAGAGGCCACACTTTTTTTCACACTCTTTTGTAGTTGAGGGTCAGACTGCATTGGTTATAATTGAGGGACCAGTTTCCTTCTCCCTTACTACACATGATAGCAAGAATGGTTCTCATTATGATCCCTTATGTTGATGTTGTCTTTATATTTGTTGGGAGCATGATTTGGGGAATGGCACATTGGTTGGGTGTGTCCCTTGGGGGAGAGAACTCCCACACTATTTGCATTGCATGTTCTAATGGGAGCATGAGAGGATATGTGACCACTAAAAAAAAAAATTTGTTTCCATTTTAGGTGAGCCATATGATTGATTGGATGCCATATGATGGTGACTTCCAACTCATCACATATGAGATGATTTGGGACAACATGTTTCATAATGTTGGAGAAGAGATCCTTGGAGGTCTAGCCCTCATCTTGCCACTTGAGGGAAAAATTATTGCAACCCAAGATCAGCATATACTCTGCACTTATCCTAAGTGGAGAGGAGGACAATGTAGGGTAGGCTATTTTGTCTACCAAGATCAGATTTTCAGCCCACCTATATTGCAGGAGCCAAAGGTGGAAGGAGATTTTCAGGAGTTGCCATGTTGGAAGGTAACCCATTTTGTTTGGATGATTGCTTGGGGGATGGAGGATGCACTGGGGGAAGATGTTCCTCAACACATTTCAAACTCCATTCCTTGAGTGGAGATTTACCAGTTCTATCCTTGCAGTTGCTTGAGGACAAGCAACATTTGGGAGGGGAGGACTGTAATATTCCCATTTTAGCACATAGCTAAATGGAATATTAAAATTTTTCTTTTATCACCTATAAACTAAATAAATGTGTAAGGAGACCCATGCTTATGAAAAACCTAAATATAATCCCTCACATGTGAAAATGGATAGACATAAGAACTAGATTTCACACCCTTATGTGTGAAAAGGGGACAATTGCATGAAGACAAGGTCAGGTTTGACCAAGTCAACAACACTACCATAGGAGGAGTGGATCACTTTAGAATACAACGCATTGTGAATGAGGAAGAGGACTTTTGGTGGAGGAAACCTTAATGAGTGGGACCCATGGAGAGATTTATTTCACTTTTTTAAAAGGAGGGCAAGGCAACCATTGTTATTCATGAATTGGATTATTGATTTCATTGTCTATTCAAACATTGTGCATTCTTTTGCTGTTTAGCAAAGTTGCCAGGAATTCATATTTAGGATTCCTTATCCTTCTTGAGAGGCCTCTTGAGGGATTGGTCTTCATTCTCCACATTCCTTGGCTCAAGGCCAAAGCCACCTCCTTTAGTCACAGCGTTATTACTGAAGCAGGGTAACTTTGTGTTGCAGGGTGTCGCAATGGAGAACTCCACAACACCATTTCCTTGGCTCATCTTTCAAAGGAGGGATCTTCTATTCATCTGGGAGGTTAGTGAGGGAGATTCTTGAGCATATTGCAGATCAATGGCATCATTTCAAGCACTTCCCTTCACCAACAACACAGTCCCTTCTCTAGACTGCATTATTTCTGAGTGCAATTGCAGTGGGGACTTGCTCCACTATTTTGGAAGGTGATATCTTCAGGGATTGGATCAGCCTTTCACCTGAGAGATCCTTTGGATGATTTTCAGCCATCATTTGTAGCATCATCAGTTATTATCATCCATTTCCAGTTTCTGAGTTGTAGCTGCTGCCCAACAACTCTGACATTTCTGCAGAATTGCCATTTTGTGTATATTTCAGCCAATCCTTTTAAGGATTGATGTATATTGTATCCAGGGATTGAGATCTTTCTCCCCCAATATATATTTGAGCTCCATATTGTTATATTTATGTATTGACATTATTTTGCAGTAGTTATACTCTCTAGATTGTGCTACCATAGCCAGGGCTTCTTTCATGTAGCAGTATTTCTCCATTTATCATGTATATGTTTTATTGAGCCTACTTTGCCTAGCTTGAGAGATCATTTCATCAAGATCTTGTATACATTGTTGCTGCTATCATCTAATGTAGTGGTTATGTGAATATTCCAGCATTCTTGGTATTAATTTATTCACTATTATTTCCAGCTCATTTCTATGTATTGTTGATCTCCACATTGGTAATATCTTGAAATATTCCCAATAGTGTAGCTGTTCCAAATTTGGAATATTACAACATCCCACATTTCAATCAATACATTTTTGCTCCATGATGCACATGAGGAGGAGAGAAAGCAACAATATCTCCTGTTGCTTTGGTTGCTTTTGGGGGAGTTTGGCTTGTCCATCTTACATGGAGGAGATGGATGATGGCAGCAAAGGGCCTTACTCCGGTGGTTACTATTAGGAGAATATGGTTTGACATCTTTGTCTACCCATATAAGTCCCTTCCTTCTTCTTTTGCATAACTTTGGAATGATGCTTGGATCCAACGAGGCCAATAGGGCTAAGGATGGGAGCATATCAATGCTCAATCAAATTTATAAAGCATGGGATGAAGAGATGTATGGTGAGATGGAGCTTTTCCTTTGTGGAAAGGACCACTTTATTTTATGTATCTCATGTATTAATGATGATTTTGAACATCATATGGTTGTCGCTTGGTACTTCATGGTGGAAGGAGGACATCTAACCATGCACTTGGAAGTCATTCTATATATTTTTGAAAGAAAAATTTGGAACCAAACATGCATAACACATTGCATAAAATGGAGGAAGCCTTCCTTATGTGGATGCCATTTGGAGGATAATAGATGGCTTTTCATCTAATTTTGGAGTTTCTTGAGGACAAGCAACATTTTTCCGAGGGGGACCGTAATATTCTCAAAATTTCACATCATATTTGGAATATTAGAGTCCTTGATTTTCTTAATAAATTAAGTAAATAAAAGGGTGGAGGGACCCAAAAACCTAAAAGATGAATAAAATCCAGTTTTAATGTGTGTATGTGGATATTTTAGATCTAGATATAGAATCATGGATTAGTGGAGCAGCTCCACTAATGGATATCATGTCTCATTTATGAGATAGATTATGGAGGATGAAACAGTCAAATAAGATCATGGATCTTAAATATAAAATCATGAGGATCTTTGATAAGGTCAACTGAGATCATAATGCATTCAAAGAAGATCATGAAGCACTTATGATAATATAGTGGAGGAAGTGGTATATTTAATGCACACATGATGGAGAGGGTAATCATCCCGTGTGAACATGATTGAGGACATGGATCAATAGCGCACTCAACCTTGGAGACTTTTTTCCACATGTACAGTGCAGTATTGGAGTGGGCCTAGGCTATGGAAGGCTCATGCATATAATAAAGGTGAAGGCACAATGGAAGGCATGATTTGGATTATTCATTTCTTGATATGTTTAGATCTAGATTTCTCTTAGGACATTTCTATGCAGACTTGGGATATTTAGCAAAGTTTGTAGTGTTGTTTAGCATCAGGTGTTCCCGAGCGGGAATCCCACCTCTTTCTTTGAGTAGCTCTGGAAAGAGGATTGTTCTTCATTACTTATTAGGAATTGGTGCCATCTTCAGGGGGCTTTTTCTAGCATTCAACTAGGAAACTAGTGGGGGATTCATCCTACCACTTTGTTCTTTAGATCCATCCTTTCAGGAGCAGTAGATCTACATCAGCCATTCAAGCCATTTGGTTTTATCTCCATGCAGCAGCAGTCCCTTCAAGGATTGCGCATTTTAGTCTTGTAGATCTATTGGAGGAAGGAATTTTCCAGTATTTCAGCTGGAAATTCCATGATGGATCACCTCCTCACATTGGATCTATTGTTTCCATCACTCAGGAGCTGATTTGACACATCTAGCAATAGGATAATGAGCCTACCTCTCTGACAGTGTAGTTTTCTGAAGATGTTGTTCATCCAGCAGCTATTTTCAATGGAGGAGATTGGAGGAGATTGGAGGAGCTAGATCTTGAGCTTTTAGCCCGAGGATCTAGTGAAGGGATCATCCCTTCTTACATAGATATGATTGTACATCATTGTAGCCATCATATCATCAGATCTAGATTCATATATGCATTCCTAGCAACATATATGTGAATCCCTAAGAGGGTGGTTTTATTAGACTTACAGATCTGAGAAATCCCTTCTAAGTTATCTTGGGAATCCATCATTGAGCCCAGATCTACAGTTTCAGCATCAACAGAGCTCCCATTCTGCCCAGATCTAACTTTTTATCTTTCAGGTAGTTGCAGTCCCTACAATTGTAGTAGGGATAGCGCAGTTTACCTTTCAGCAAAGCAGTAGAGTAGCAGTACCTCTTGGGACATCATTGCAAGGTCATTCTAGGCCACCCTTGTGGCTTGAGTGTCTCATATTTTGAGCACTGTTGTACTTGCTTATTCGCCTCCCATATAATAAAATGGCTCAGCTATTTATGTGCATTCTGATGTGTATTTAGATTTATTGTTTACTTTTCTGTAAGTCTTATATTGTGTCTCAGTATTACTGCATTATCCCTTTTGGGATATTACACAATTTTACTACAACACCTTTACGAGTGTGGTGAGGCTTGGAAGTGTGTAGGTTAGGAAGGGAGCTTGTATCAAGGATGCCCTTGAGCCTCTTAGAAAATTTTCAGGTAAGAGGGCGTAAAGATCTCATTTTTTCATACGTGACTTCATAGAGAGGAGATTCTTCTTCAACAAGGGCATCCTCGAGTGGAGGAGGTTTGGAGTCACCTATATTAGTATCGCTGAAAGGCGAACCAAAGGCGGGGTGAAGGGATGTCTCAGGAGAAGTAGTGAGAGGCATTAGGGAAATTTTGAAGTATAAAATGGGCTTCCTAAGGAAATAATAAAATAATAGCTAAACCAATAAAATAATATTTATGAATTTGCAACTCACTTTTTTCACTAAAATCCATGTAACCATAGTTAAATTCAATTCAAAAGTTGTACCAAAATAAAATTAATAAAAAAGTTGTATTGATGTGACTATAAATAAGAATGAGTTTTTCAAGAAAAAATCATTATCATTGAACAACTAATTCATTTGTCCTTTGTACTTAAATAACTTAAAATAAAATATAAATATAAATTTATAAATTCTTAATTATATTATATGCTATTAATTAAAATTTATATTATTTAAATTGTATAATAAAATGCAATTAATATACTATATAAAAATAATATAATATAATATAATAAATGTATAGGGATATGCATTGTTTCTTTCAAGAAATATGAAATGACAATAATAATATTTTATTCAAAAAGTGTGAAATGACATTTATTATGAGTACTTTACTTTGACCTTAAAAGTACTTAGAGCACTACCATGGTTAACCATGAGTTTTTATCCACCATTGAGAATGTGACAAGTAAGTACCTTTAACTCAAGAAATGCCACCTCAACCATTAGGGATGATTTCATCCCCTAAAATGTGATTGGTTCTCATAAAGCGAATTTGATTGTATATTTTCCTTAGGAAGCCTATTTTAGACCTCAAAATTCCCCTAATGCTAGTTACTAGCTTGTTAGGAAGTTTCAGGTCGAGGACGGGTGTTAGTTTCAGCCATATTAGTTTTTTACATGGAGGTAAAACCCTCCTTCTAGCACAAAATTATGTTGACGAGCCAAAATGTACCGCCAATAGCCAGGGGATCTCCCCAGTGCAGAATCCCAATCAGACTCTACACCATTTTGTTTTGGATTCTCATCCGGTATGTAGGCCCGACTTCCATTTCTTTGTTTGAAGTTATCCTCTGACGAAATGAAGAGTGTAAATGGGAGAAGAACTAAAGAGACATCAACAAATGCAAGTCAATAACTAATGAATGTATGATATAGTAGATATCATGAATAGCAACAACATGATCGCATAACATAAACCTCAAGAAAAGTAATGTTATCAAATCCTTAAGTGATATTCATGCACATATAAAGCTAAATTACCAACCATGAATAATTTTGTATCCAGTACATGTTCTCATTAACCATATTATAAAAATATCTAATTATAAAATATACAAAATCAAACCAAGTCAGGGAATTCCACGTACCAACCAACCATAGATTAGGTTGAACCAAATAATTCTTTTATACAATCACCCTTATTCCATATTCCAAGCATGAATGTGGGATCTCATGGGATAAACCAAGACATAATCTACCAGGGTCTCCAGAGGTTAAACCACCTCCACCCTCAGGATTCCATAATCTCACCTAAACCAATCTCGAGATCACAAAACTAAACCAAGCTTGGATTCCTCATAATTCCTTCACCATACCTTGAGTTATTTTCATCTCTCCACCCACTTTTCGAGGTATTCCTGGAGAAAATCATCTCCACCCCCAACCCTTGGGATTCTCCTGAGACCACCTTAGCTAGTTCCAAAACCTTACAGAAATCCAAAGCTCAACCAAGAATGAATCCCATCACATCATGGATATCTAGGAAATTAAAAGGCAAGGATGAAACCACCATCAAACCAATAAAAACCAATTCCAATGACAACAAATGAACTAAATAAACAAATGTGTGTACCGTGTATTCACATTCCTACAAGGAAATTACACATGCAACATGTTACCTACAAATATTCCTGCTGAAGTTGTTGATCCAACCTTCTCCTTGTGCTCCCTTGCTTTCTTTGGCTTGAATTTTTACTTCCCTTTATTTTTTTCTCCAATTCCAATTGAATTCTATAGTGCCCCAAGAATGCTCTAAGTGTGTTAGAGTGTATGAGAGAGAGATAATGAAAGGAGAGAGACAAAACTAAACTATCAAAAGTTGTGAACTATTTCTATGATGTCCTTTAATCATTTATATCTCCCTTTTTTTCCATTTTCCTTCATTTTTCCTCTAATATCATTTGCATGAAAATTTGTATCTCTTCATCTCCCTTTTCTCCTATTTTCCTTTATTTTCATAATTAAATGTCAATTATTTCCTCTTTCCTTTGCCAATTTCCATAGCCATTAATAAACCACAAGTGATGCCCACTATAGTGTTTTCTCAACATTCATCTCGTAATATGTGTCCCATGACCTTGGCCTTATTGTTTTTTCCTTTAATATCCTTTATTACATAAAAATTTAGCATGATACTATTACAAACCCCTAGCCCTTGGGGGGACATCTTCCTTGATGTTCTATGAGACTTATGACCAAAAAACCACTAAAAACAAAACATGATGCTTGTGGAGCTTTATAACGTAGCTCGATGCAGTATTTACAATGAAATCCTACTAAAAACAAAGAAAACATACTACTTATTAACACAACTCATTGCAATATTTACGATGCATATATAAACATAACTAAAACACATATACCAACACATCTTCTCAACTAGAAAATAAGTAAGGATACATAACCCACATCTGATCAGTCATCTCCCATGTAGTTTGATCGGGCCCAAAGTGCTTCTACTACACTTTAACTTGCTTTATTACTCGGTTTCAGAGCATGAGTTGTTTCTGATACAGAATTCATTGTAGCTCTAGCTAGAACTCTCCCTTTAGTTCCACTTGAAATGCAGACCAAACAATCACATGATCAACATCCTTCACATATCTCTTAAATAATGAAACATGGAAAACATCATGGACTTTCATTGTTGGGGGAAGTGCACGACCACTGGTCCAATCCTCTCAAGCATCTTAAAAGGCCCAAAATACTGAGGTGCTAACTTGGCACATGACCCAATCCTCAAGGAGCTCTGCTTGGGCTTGATGCATAAGTACACATTCTCCCCAACCTGAAAATATGTGAATTCTCTATGTTGATCCACATAAATCTTATGTTTGTCCTATGTTTCCTTCAAATTCCTCTTGATGACCTGCATCTCTTGTTCCATCTCAACCAACATGTCTGGTCCAATCAATACCATGTTCACTAGATCACTCCAACTGATGGATGTATTACAACTCCATACGTAGAGAGCCTCAACCTCAAGGATTCATGATACCCATTATTATATGTGAACTCTACCAGTGGAAGATACTCCTCTCACTTCCTCTGTTGATGCATGACATACATCCTCAACATGTCCTCAACAATCCTATTAACCATCTCTATATTCCCATCTATTTGTAGATGATAAGTTGTACTGAAGGCTAACTTTATCCCCAAACCTGAAAACAACTCCTTTCATAACCTGGAAGTGAACCTGGCATATATGTCTAATATAATCTTCTTGGGAACTGTTTATGCAACCTCACTATCACCCTGATGAAGATATCAGCTACCTCACTAGTTGAATTTGTATACATTACTAGAATGAAGTGAGCTACCTTGCTGAACCTATCAACCAAAACCATGATGGAATCATGCTTCCTCGATGTCCTTGGGAAACCTGTAATGAAATTCATTTATATGACATCTCATTTCCATTCTAGAATCTATTAGTGTCAGTCTAGTCATACTGCCATCGGTGATCAAAATTTCTCTTTTGCATTTGCATATTAAGAGTCCCATACCAATAAATTTCACCATTCCGCTAGGTCATGGATCCATTGATGGTAGTGATTTTTTATCAGTTTTCCCTCATGCGAAACTTGCTGATTTTCCTCTCTATGGTCTTTAGTCATGAGTCACTCTTTTCCTCTTAAAATAATATTATTAGGTCATAGGATGGGTCTCATTAGGTTCTAGGATCTCATCACGGTCCAAGTAATGAGTTAAGTGTCAATAAATATTAGCAAGGTCATGAGGGAATCAATAAACCCAAAGTCACAGCACCCAGAAGATCAAAGAAATATTTTATTTAGTTTGATGTAATTTTCACCTCAAAACCATGTTTTGAGGTGAAAACATGATACTTTGCCTTTATTATAATTCATTATGTAATTTTATGTCAACATATGTAATAAGTCACACTTCAGAAGCTGCCATCTCCACAAAGTCATCACCCTGCCTTTCAGAGATATTTTCCACAGCATTTTCAGTTTAGAATCATGTTCTAAGTATGTTCAGAAGAAAGAGCCCAGAAAGAGCTTTCCAACGCTATATTTCACTTTGAAAACTAACTCCTGGATTGAAATTTATGCCTAAGTGAAGTAAAAAGTCCTCTATATCCTAACCCTTCCCCTTTTTCCCATCTTTCCCTTAAACTTTGTGTTATTAAAGTTTAATATTTTCTTCTATAAATCCATTTTTCCCCTTCCGATTTACAAAATCACATTATAAAAATCATTTAAACACATATGTGATTTCATAACCACTTCCCCACCATACCTATTAAAATTTATAATAAAGTTTATATATATAAATCCCCGCCATTCCCAAACCACTTCCCCTCCATTCTTTGAAACTTTATAATAAAATTCAAAGTTTTATTATAAAACCCCGCCAACCCAAAGTCCCTTTCCCCTTTCCATCGCATCGCAACATTAAATATATGCGCCCCAATCGGCCCTTTGTTAAAACTCCGAACCGATTGCGTTGAGTTTCCCCGATGGTATATCTCCGATGGGAACCCCTGATTGACCCCGCTCGATTACATCCTGGCCGTCGATCCAATCGATGATCGGAAGACCCTTACTTCATCGGGGCCTTTGATTTCTCCTCCCCGATTTCCATAACTCCCGATTGATACCCTCTGATTATTCCTCAACCGTCGATCGCCCCATCCAATCAAACAGACCACAGCCATCGCACTCATCGGCATTGGAATTTTCATATTACACCCTACCCTGCTCTCCTCCGATCTCTCGATGCTGATTGACCCCAGTCCCACCATATCATTCCCCGCCTATTCATGATAAAAATGTTTCCTCCCTTTGTAAAACATAAATTTTATTTTTAATCCGTTTTACAAAGCTGCATCCCCATCGCATCGGAGGTATTGAAATATGTTATACCTCGCTCCATCTCCTGATTCTGATCCCGATTTGCCCCAGTCCCACCTTAAAGCCCTCTGCCCTTTTAATAAAATCATTCTTCCCTTTTATATAAAATGAAAAATCATTTTCATTGGTTTTCAAAGGGATCTTCTCGCTCTATTGTATATTGCCCCATCGGACCTATGCCAATCGCATCGGAGCTTTCGGGCTTTGTTACAAATACATCCCACCTCTCGATCTCCGATTGCAATGACACCATCACAACGTATCACTCCATTATATATTGTATCTCCTCCCCCATCGATTCGATTGCGATTGTGATTTACCATATGGGCCCCACCTCCTTTCCCTTCCCCTTTCTTATTCCAAAATTGGGTTTTCCCTTCACAAAGGCATAAATTCATTTTATGTTATTTCAAAAGGCATATTATTAAAAAGTAAGTTTTCTTCAAACGAATAATGGAAAGCAACAATCAGCTAGCTGCAAGCTAAAATAAAACAGAGATTTCTACAGCAGCATAAAAATAGGGATTTTCTCCTCAAATTGCCTATTTATCATTCAACAACGAAATTGTGAATCTGCCCAAGTAATCAAATGTAATTTTTTTCCTTCTTTGGGGCAGATTGTTGGTTCTCTTTCTCTCTTCAGATTTCAATTCTAAGTTGTTAAACAACTCCCTCTTTTTGTGGATCCATGTTCCCACATTTCAGCCTATTTAATGTAATTGTAAATCATTTGTAAAGCAGTCTGTAACTCAGAAGTAGGGGAATAGTGTGGAAAGAATGCTCTGCGCTCCATTGTAAACAGTTTTAGACAGGGAATTAATAAGAGATGCAACTCTGATTTGTGGGATCCATGTGGTATGAGTTTTAGCTTTTGTTCTCTCCTTATGTTTCATATGTAAATTGTTATGTGTTCCATTCATTCATAAACATCTCTGTTTGAATGATTTCAAGACAGAAAGGTAGGGTCCATTTTTATGCCCTGCCTTGGGAAATCATTCATACTCTGTGTTTTTCTTCTGTTTGAAAAGGATCCATCTCCCATGCCATTTTCAGCCCCTCACCAGTCTTTCCATTCCATCATTATTTAACTTAATTACTAAAATATCTTGCCTATCTTGCTCCATGAAATACCCTGTATCCTGATTTAATTCCCCAGTTTCAAACTGTCCCATTTGTCCCATACATCCTTGAAAAATTCATTCATTTATTAAACATTTTTTCCCATCATTATACCTAGCCTAAAATCAGTCCATTATTGTATTTTTTTTAATATCCTTTTCACTGAGAGAGCCCTCTCCTGACCTTGTAGGGCTAGCTACAAGGCTAAGCGTGGTTTAAATGTTACCCTGTTTTTCCCTTTTTCAGCCTGGGGTCTAGATCAGGAGCTAACAGAATCGAAGTAGGTTGTAATAGAACATTTGGGTGCTTACACTTGGCCTTCACATGTTGAGAGTACAAACATCTAGCAACAAAATCAACCACTTCCTTCTTCAAGTTTGGAGAGTAATACAAATTATTAACAATTGTTAAAGTATTTTGAAATCCTGGGTGGCTTGAATATGGCTTGACATGAAAATTTCTCAAGATGAGCTTCTTCAACTGACTATTGTTCGGTACATAAATATTTTTCCTAAATCTAACCAAGCCATCTTCCGTGAGGTGATACTCCTCATCCTTAAAATTTTCCTTGATTAGGAGTCATGTAGTTATGCTCCTGGTCATTCAACTTACTTGACTCATAACATACCACCTATCCTTCCTACATTGGGACTCCACCAAGTCCTTTATTTCAAGAATCTAAACAGACTACAAACTCCTTATCAGGATCTGCAATATTTAAGATTAGAGCATTTGCGAGAAAATTATTCAACTACTCAAAACAAGCTACACAATCCTCAGTCCATTCAAAATTATTTCCTTTTCTATGAATATATGTAATAGGATGACCAATCCTTGATAAATTCCTTATCAACCGCATGTAATAACCGGCTAGCCCCATGAATGATCTCACCTCATCCACATTCCTAGGAGTTGGCCACTCCATGACAGCTTTAATATTTTTTGGATCCATTGTTATCCCCTCCTTGGAAACAACATGTCTCAAGTAGTGAATATGAGACTGAAAGAAACTTCACTTAATAATCTTGGCATACAATATATGCTCTCTCAAAAATCTCAATATTGTCTCCAGGTGTTCCACATGATCCTCTTAATTCTTAAAATATATCAATATGTAATCAATAAATACTATCAAAAACTTGTCCAGATAAGGACGCAACACATGTTCATCAAACACATAAATGTGGCTAGAGCATTAGTAAGACCAAAAAGAACCACCACAAACTCATAATACCCATACCTCATGCGGAATGTGGTCTTGTAGATATATTCTTCCTTGATGCGCACCTGATGATATCCGGGTCTCAAATCAATCTTTGAAAACATTGTTTCTCCCTTTAGTTGATCAAACAAGTCATCAATCTACAACAATGGATATATGTTCTTAATGGTCACCTTGTTCAGTTTTCTATAATCAAAGCAAAATCTGAGAGTATGGTCCTTCTTTACAAACAATATTGGTTGTAATATTCCAAATAGGAAAACGACAACAATACAAAGCAAACAAAGACAAAACATGCAGTAATATAGAAAATGCATCAAAACACCATAAATAGAGCTAGAAACTGTTGAGCCATTTTATTAATATGGAGGTGAAAAAAAAATACAACAGTTCTCAAAATGATATCACTCAAGCCGGAAAATTTGGCTAGGATGGCCCTCAAGCTCTCTCATTGAAACATTTCTCTGCTAATGTTCTGGTGGACTCTCCCTTTACATTTTACTTGCTGGAAATGTTGGAAAATGTTGATGTTAGATGAATATATTTGCATAGATGAGGCTGATCTAGTGCTCAAAAAATGTATGGATTTTAACCACGGACTCTACTCAAAAAACCTAGAAAGGATTCCCCAAAGGCTGACCCTGGAAATCACTCTCTTAGGGTTTGAAAGCACACAATTTTTGGGTATGCAGTGCTATGGGTTGAACTGGTAGATAAAATTTTTCAAAAACTCCCTCACAGCTCAGATATTGAAGGGTTGATCCCTTCACTTTATTCCAAGCTGAAGTGCCTTGGAATATCACCCTCTCCTAGATGCCTCTACTGCTAGACTGTGTGATTCACTGAGTTATTATGCTACTTTAGAGGGGCTGTAAGTGGCATGATTCCATAATAATGAAATCTGCTCTCAAGGATAGTAGGAATAATCTCCTGAGCAGGCACTCGAAGCCCTCCAAGGATGAGATTAGGTTCTCCGCTCAGAGATACTTGTGTGCTAAACAACACTGTAGACTCGACTAAACATATCAAGCGTGCTCAAGTCGTAAACAATGGGAAAATAAAATAACTCAAAATTATCTCCATGGCTACCCTCACTGCCTTTTTATTCTTGTGTAACCCTCACACCCCTGGGCCCACATCATAACTATGTTGTACTCTTGGTCCATAACCTCCACATTCATTGTGTTTCTCTCTTGGCCTCTTGGCCCCTCCCACTACTACTTTGGCCCACTTTCACACTAAGGAAGTGGTTTTTATTCCACTACTGGGTTTATGGGTCCCTCCACCCTTTTATTCATCTACTTAATTAAGAAAATAAAAAAATAATTTTCTAATTAGCTAAAAGATAATTAGGAATATTACAGTACTCCCCGCCAAATTGTTGCTTTTCCTCAAGCAACTGAAAGGATGGATGCTGCATAATTTTCTCCCCCTCCCAAGTGGCATCCTCATCTAGAAGTTTCCTCCCTCTGATCATATATTCTTTGAATACCCTGCTCCTTAGTTTCCTCTCCCGAGTGTCTAAAATGGCCTCTGGCTATAAAACTAGATGCCCCTCTTCATCAATAGGCGAGAGTTCCCTAGTGGAAAATATATATTGTTCCAGAGCCTTTTTTAGGCATGAGACTTGGAACATGTTGTGGATCCTACTCCTAGTTGGGAGCTCCAACTCATATGCTACCTCCCCAACATGTCGGATCACCCTGTATGGCCCATAATTACGGGGCTTGAGATTCTCAGCTCCCTTCTGCTTCAGCATAGACTGCTTGTGCTCTAAAAATGAAAGTATTTGTAATGTTGTTCAAAGTATTCATTTCCATTAAATTAAGTGTGAAAAGTGTTTTTAATGTCTTGCAAGTAAAAGAAAGTGTTCTTGGTAACTGTTTATGAGTTTAAGTGTGACGGAATGTTAATTAAATTTATTTTCTAACATATTTAATCTGAAATACACAGCAGAATAACTTCACCATAAACACACAGCAACATGATGAGGCAGTTCACCCCTCCTAGGCTACATCTGCTGGGTCCAAGGCTCCCATGGGAATGTCCTTGATACATTATGATGCTAAAATTGGTTTTACAGTGATAAAGAAGCCTAAAAGGGATAAAACAATAGTGGAAATGAACTCAAAAGACAAAAATAAGCTAAGTATGGCTTTTATTTCACCTCAAACAGTGAAGTGTAGCCCAATGCAACTCCATTTCCCTCATGGCCCTGATGGCTCTCCAAGCTACCCTGAAGAAACAATGGCTGAAAAACACCTCTGTTGGCTCTGCAACTTGTTCCAATGGCTCGAGAATGCTCATAATACTCAAAATTTACTAAAATTTTTGTTTAATTTGGTCGAATATGGTGAAAGTTATGATCCAAACTGTATTTTTCCCAATGGCACTAGAAATCCTCCACTAAAATTGGTTAACTTCTATTTAGTCCCACCAAAATAGTCGAATCAGTCTAACAGGTGGAACCGCGCTAATTTAGGGGTTGTAATAAATTAACTTCCAGTTAGAAGCGCAGTCACATGTGGAATATCCGGCAACCATTTGCGTTGGTGGTTAACGTTTTGCCCTTAGTCCTGGCACGAGGTCCTGGGGGCTACAACTCTTAGCCTTGAGGGCTTAACAAAACTCTGCCGGATCATTGGGCTTAGACCACGGTTCTTCGTTGGAGGTCACATGGATAGGGGCTGGCTCCATAGGGTCTTAACCCACTTCTGCCCAACCTCCGTTCAGCACCACTCGCTGTCGACCCGACTGTTGACCCGTTTGCGTGCAAGTCAGGTCGACCTCCACCCAAATGACCCTTTTCAACATGACCCACCTCATTTATCCGCTGCACAGGATTGCGTTCAGGGTGACCCGTGAACGTTCAGGTCGGGTCGTGCCCGACTAACCCGAACACATTCAACTCGGGTCGGTTTTCCCACAGAATCAATTTTTCAATCAATCTTGAACCTTGGGCCTGGGCCCAAGTGGAAGCCTCCAGGAAGGTCACGTGGCAACCTCTAATAGGCCACCAAAAAACCTTAAAAATGAAATTTTTTCTCCATAAATTGTTTCTGAAGAAGACAAAATTTCTGAGTTTAAAGGTCTTGTTTTAAAGGTTATTAGGCATTTTAAAACTTCAATATCTTCCTCATACTACATCAGATTTGGGTCTCGTTCAAGGTTCCATAATCACAGTGACGAGGCCTATTCGGTTGTTCTGTTTGCAACCAATTCTGAGCAGTTCCAATTTTGAGCATTTTTTTCATCTTGAACATGATCACCTGATCACACCTCCCCATTAGGAATATTTTGGACCCAAAAACCCTTGAATTACCTGTTAAGAAGATGAGGGTAGAGATCCCTCACCTTTTCCACCTCAATCCACTTTGCCTTACTCGGTTTACTGCCTTTAAGACCAACTTGAACATAATCAACATTTCCCCTCCTCAAAGTGTGTGTCCTTCTGTTAAGGATAGCATCCTCTTTCAACTCATCCAAAAAGTCTGGCGAGAAATCCTCTATGGATGGTAGTTGAATGTCACTTTCATAATCAGCAATTAAGGGAGGTTCATACAAACGTAAATTTTTCACATTCACAACAGAATACATTTGCATATATGAAGGCAAATCTAGTTGAAAAGCATTATTTTCAACTTGTTTAAGGATCTTGAATGGACCATAATGAATAGGCTTCAACTTTTTACCTTATCCTTACATTATTTCCTTACTAATATGCAGCCATACCTCATCTCCTTCTTGAAACTTATGATCAACTCTGTGTTTATCATGCCTCTCCTTGTACTTTCCTTGACTTTTTTCAAGATGTCGTTGAACCTGCTGATGTATCAGCTAAATTATTTCAATGAACATGCGAGCTTTATCAATTTCACTATGCCCATCAATGGCCACATCCTTCTCAAGAATGAAATCTAAAGGTGACTTAGGAAAATACCCAAAGCAAGCTTCAAAAGGTGAAGTATTTGTAGAAGAGTGCTTGGCCCAGTTGTAAGCATGTTGAATGTAATGCAAGTGCTCATCCCAAGCTTGGGATGTTTGCTGCAATAACCTCTCAAAAGATGTACAATGTTTCTATTCACTACCTCCGTTTGACCATATATTTGCAGATGGAAAGCATTACTCTTCTTCAACTTGGTGTCCATCATCTTCCATAGATTGGATCAGAAATTCCCAACAAATCTGGAATCCCTGTCACTAACAATAGAAGTAGGCAATCCATAATGAACCCATACAAGTTGAAAATATAAATCAGCATTTTTTTCAGCAGTTATAGATTTCTTACATGGCATAAGAATACACATCTTGTTGAATCTATCAACTACTACATAAAGATAATCATGTTTCTTTCTAGATAATGGTAGACCTCCAACAAAATCCATAGAAACACTTTCCCATGGTCTAGAAGGTACTGGAAATGGGGTATATAAACCAAGCTTCCTATTTCTAGGCTTGCTTGTAGCACATAATGAACAACCTCTAATGAAACGTGAAACACTATCTACCATGCGAAGAAAATAACAATACCTTTGTAAATGTGCCATCGTTTTGCTTACCCCGAAATGTCCAACAATAAGAGAAGAATGAGCTTCTCTCATGATGCTTAGTCTCTCCCCATGTGGTATACATAACTTGCCCATATGAAACAGCAAATTATTATGCAAATGATAATCATTCTCCTCAACATGATTCCCTTCACTCAAGTTAGCATACACATCCTTAAAATCAACATCTGATGCATATTGTTCTATGTAGCTCTCATGTACAATAGAATCATTCTTAAGTAAATTAGTAGCACTAATAATAGGCCTTGAAATCATATTAGAAACTTTATTGTAAATACCTTTCTTTTACCTTATTACCAAGTAAAATTTTTGTAGGAAACCTATCCATCTAAAATGTCATGACTGTTGTAATTTACTTTGCGACTGCAAGTACTTTAAAGGCTGATGGTTAGTATGAACAACTGTTTCTTTGCCCATCAAATATTTTTTCCACTTTTTGATGCTTTGTACCAACACATACAACTCCTTATCATATGTAGGATAATTCACAACAGCACCATTAAATGTCTCAGAATGAAATGCAATAGGCTTACCATGTTGTAAGAGAACTGCACCCATTGTGTAGTCACTAGCATCGGTCTGAATCTCGAATGGCTGTCTCAAGTTCGGTAATGCAAGGACTGGAGCTGAAATTATCTTCTCTTTCAAAGACTCAAAAGCTTTATGTTTCTTGCCTCCCCATTGGAAAGCACGTTTCACACTTGATACTACATGCATAGGAGTGGCTATGGCAGAGAAGTTAGAAATAAACTTCCTCCAATACTGAGATGCACCCAAAAAATTTCTTACCTTTGTAATGGATTTGGGAGTAGGCCAATTCAAAATGGCTTCTACCTTAGAATGATCAATTCTCAAATCACCTCCTCCTACTATGTGTCCCAAATAAACCAAATAAATCCTTCCAAATTCACACTTTGGCATTTTAAGAAACAACTTATTTTTCTTCAAAATATCAAGTACTTTCTTAACATGCATGCCATGCTCTTCTCTAGTATTGCTGAAAATTAAGATGTCATCTAAGTAGAAAATAATGAAATCATTAATAAAAGGACGTAAGAAATCATCCATTACCCACATGAAAGTTGCAGGTGCATTGCATAAACCAAACGGCATAACAAGCCACTAAAAGAGTCCCAGTTTGGTTTTAAATGTTGTCTTCCAAATGTCACTTTCTGCAATTCTAACTTGATGATAACCACTACGTAAGTCTAACTTAGTGAAATATTTAACATCTTTCAGCTGATCTAACAAATCATCTATCCTTGGGAGTGGGTAACGATTCTTTACCATTATCTTGTTCAATGCCCTGAAGTCCACACACATCGCCAAGTTCCATATTTCTTTGGAATCAACACTATTGGTGACCCACATGGCGAAGTGCTTGGTCTTATGAATCCTTTGTCTAACAAGTATTTAATTTTCCTCTTGATTTCAGCATTCTCCATGATATACATGTGGTACATTCCTATGTTAGGAAGAGGACAATCTTGATGTAAATGGATTTCATGTTGAATCTCCCTTTTCGGAGGTAAACCTGTCGATTCCTTAAACATCTCATGATGTGCATAAAATACATCATATAAATATGATTTAAGCTTGGAATCACAATTTTCAAATGACTCATGATTCACATCAACCTTGGGCTTAACCATAAGAAATACAAAACGCTTACTAGAATTCACTAGCCTTGTTACCTGTCCCGCATTTACCATCGCTATATTTTCCTTCTTGCGATGTGCTCTGACAATGAACTCCTTGCCATATTTAAAGATATGATACTTTTTTTCATGGCGATGGAAGATCTCTTTCTTGTCAAATAAGTAAGGACTTCTCAAAACAATTTCTGATATATCAAGCGGTACTACATTAAGTTCAACTGTGTCAATAAAGTATGCAGTAACCGTGAATCACAATATGCACTTTCTTGAGACTTGTAAGTTTGCATCTTTGCATATCCACCCAAGTGGATAAGGCTTTGGATGTGCAATGGTCTCAAGTTTAAGTTGTTTGACCAAGTCTTCTAATATGAGATTTGCTTGTGACCCACTGTCAAACAGTCTTTCAATTTTTGTATGTTTTGAGACTACCCTCACATGGAACAATTCAATTCTTTCTTACTCATTTGGAGCTTGTAAATGACAGTTTGAAGTACTAGTACTTGGCTTAGTTTCAATTTCCTTTCCATTCATACTTTTCAAACCCATGGCTGAAATTTTGGTTTCGTCACCTGAATCATCACCTAAGTCTTGTGGTGTAGTTGTAGTAGCTGCAATTTTCTTCTTTCCTTTGTTTTTGTTAAACTGAGTTCTTTTTTCAGGATGTAATTTCCAATAGTTTTTCTCTTCATGGCCTTCTCTTGAACAATGTTTACATATTAATTTTTCACCCTCTTGTTTGACAGATGCATTCTTTTTTCCTTTTCCCTTAAATTTTTTATCTTTGTTCTTCCCCTTAAAAGGCTTGTTTCTACCCTCATCAAAAGTGTTTTTCCCTCAAGCCTCTAAATGTGTAGCTTGTACACAAACTTCGTCTAGAATATTAGGATTGAACATAAGGATAGTATGTTTAAGGTAGTTGTGCAAACCACCTATATATTTCAGTAAATTATCTTGACCTTGTAATTATACCCCTAATAAGAGTGCTCTTCTCCTAAACTCTTGGGTGTAGTCTTGTACATTTTGTCCCTTAAGCTGTCTAAAGTTTTTCTAGTTCATGATAGCCTTTTGTAAATGAGCTAATGTATAAAATTGCTTTTTAATTGTAATAATAAATTCAGCCCATGATAAAGTGATCTTACCATGTTTTTTAATTTCATCCTTGGTCTTGGCTTCCCACCATACCAATGATGCTCCATCCATTCTCAACGAGGCTAACTGTATCTTGGTGTTGTCATCATGAAGGTTTTGTATCCTCAAGTAAACTTCCAACTATCTGATCCAATTGTCAAGTTTCTCTTCATTGACTTC
Source organism: Pinus albicaulis (assembly GCA_034641835.2). Classification (NCBI taxonomy): domain Eukaryota; kingdom Viridiplantae; phylum Streptophyta; class Pinopsida; order Pinales; family Pinaceae; genus Pinus; species Pinus albicaulis. Next base: position 923,863,576 of record CM076574.1, on the reverse strand, counting down.
ACCATTAAACATAGGCAACTCAAATTTGACATCAAGCTTTAAAAATGGACTTTTACCAGTGGTTTTATACTTGTGAGATTAATTCACCAAAGTTGAGGATGACGATGTAGAGGAAGAGGATGAAGATGGGGATGGTGGATCACCATTTCCTCCGTGTCCTTTCTTTGACTTGTCATCACTTTTCTTTCCTCCTGAAGAACCCTCTCCTTCTTTCTGGCATTTAGACCCTTCTCCAACAAGCCTATCATTCCTTTCTTGGTAGAGTATCCTCACCATCTCAGTCATATCTAAGAAATATTTCCAGAATACCCATTCTTCTTCCTTTGGATCCATATCTTCAAAAGCTTCTCCCTCTCTTGAATACATGCTTGAAGCTGCTTCTATGGCTCTTGGAGGTGGCTCTCTGACCCTTCTTGGTTGTGGATTACTTTGTGCACTAACCAAGTGTCCTTCACCTTTCTTGAGTTTAAGCCTAGTAAGCATCAAAACTTGCAAACAATCAACTATATCTTTGCATAAAACAAATTCTGAGTAAAACTCTAGCTCCTAAAGCTCAAATCCTTAGCTCTGATACCATCTGATCTAAAAATGAAAGTATTTGTACTATTGTTCAAAGTATTCATTTCCATTAAATTAAGTGTGAAAAGTGTTTGTAATGTCTTGCAAGTAAAACAAAGTGTTCTTGGTAATTGTTTATGAGTTTAAGTGTGAGGGAATGTTAATTAAATTTATTGTTTAACATCTTTAATCTAAAATACACAGAAGAATAACTTCACCATAAACACACAACAACATGATGAGGCAGTTCACCCCTCCTGGGCTACATCTGTTGGGTCCAAGGCTCATAATGGGCATTTCCTTGATATATTATGATGCTAAAATTGGTTTTATAGTGAGAAAGAAGTAAAAATAGGCTGAAAAAGTTGTGGAAATGAATTCAGAAGAAAAAAATAAGCTAAGTATGGCTTTTATTTCACCTCAAACGGTGAGTTTTATCCCAACGTAGCTCCATTTCCCTCATGGCCTTGATGGCTCTCCAAGCTTCCTTGAAGAAACAATGGCTGAAAAACACCTCTGTTGGCTCTGCAACCTGTTCCAATGGCTCCAGAATGCTTAGAATACTCAGAATTGACTAAATTTTTTGTCTAATTTGGTTGAATATGGTGAAAGTTATGATACAAACTGTATTTTTCCCAGTGGCACTAGAAATCCTCCACTAAAATTGGCTAACTTCCAGTTAGTCCCACCAAAGTAGTTGGATCAGTCTAACAGGCGGAATCGCACACTAATTTAGGGGCTGTAATAAATTTAACTGCCAATTAGAAGCACGATCACGTGCGGAATCTCCGGCAACTGTTTGCAAAAACGGTTAAGGTTTTGCCCTTGGTCCTGGCGCGAGGTTGCAGGGGCTACAACTCTTAGCCCTGAGGGCTTAAAAAAACTCCACCAGATCATTGGGCTTATAATACATTTCTTCATTGGAGATCACATGGATAGGGGTTGGATCCATAGGGGCTTAACCCACTTCCGCCCAACCTCCGTTCAGCACCACCTGTTGTCGACTCGACTGCTGACCCATTTACATGCAAGTTGGGTCGACCTCTGCCCAAATGACCCTTTTCAATGTAACCCACCTTGTTTATCCACTGCACTGGATTGCGTTTAGGATGACCCGTGAATGTTCGGGTCGGGTTGTGCCCGACTGACCCAAACATGTTCAGCTCGGGTCGGTTTGCCCACAAACTCAATTTTTCAATCAATCTTGAACCTTGGGCCTGGGACCATGTGGAAGCCTCTGGGAAGGCCATGTGGCACCCTATTATAGGCCACCAAAAAACCTTAAAAATGAATTTTTTTTTCCATAAATTATTTCTGAAGAAGACAAAATTTCTGAGTTCAAAGGTCTTGTTTTGAAGGTTATTGGGTGTTTTAAAAATTCAATATCTTCCTCATATGACATCGGATTTAGGTCCCATTCACGGCACCAGAATCGCAGCGACGAGGCATATCCATTCATTCAATTTGCAACCAATTCTGATCAGTTCCAATTTTGAGCATTTTTTTCCTCTTGGACATGATCACCTAATCAACTTGTACGGCTGAAGATGGTGTTGGCCACCTATAAAATTTGTTATATAAAAAGGTCGCCAAAACATTTTGGAGCCTTCAAGAAACACTTTTATTGCTAAAAATGTTATCTCTTGAAGACTCATGAATACATCATGCCCTCTGTCCAAATCTTCACTACTGTTTCCATTTCAAAACTCAGAAATTCTGCTGATTCCATAGAGAAAAGACTGCTACAAAAGCCATTTTTCCCTTTCCTCCACCTCAAAACTAACCTTCATTTTTCCCCCTCTTTTCCTCATAAATTTCCTCTATTTTCCCTTTTTTCCCACTTCCCCTTCATAAATTCTACATTACGGAGTTTAAAACTCCTTTTTTGAACTCTGCCGAAACCCCCAAATCCATTGAAAACTTGGAAAAATTTCATAAAAAATACGTTTTTGCATTGCAGACTTAAATACCTTTGGGCTAAGTCTTAATTCACTTCCCCACTATATGCCTTGGTGCTGGAACCAAGCGCTAAACCATTTAAGCGCTTATCGCATCGGAAAAATCAGAGCGCACAAGTCATTTTCTTATGTTGAAACCTCCGATGCAATTAAGCCCTTTGTACACAACCCCCGATCCTATTATCACTTCATATAACCCCTGCGCCTGCAATCTGGTGCTAAAACATTGTATATTTCCATCTCCAATTGATTTTTTCCTTTGTAAAGTATAAACCCACTTTTTCCTAAGTTTGGTCTAAACGTGTCCAAACAATGTTTTTTAATGTAAAATGGGTAGATTGAAAAGCCCCACATCAAAAGTTCCGATGAGATTGAGCCCCATTATATAAATCCCGCTCTCCGCTTCACTCCATATAACTTGCGCCCGGGACCAAGAGTTAAAAGTCCCGAAGCGCCAATCGCATCACAAATTTCCAAATGGGTAGATTGAAAGACCGAGCCCAACCTTCCGATGCAATTGACCCGTATATATATAAGCCCTGGGCCTATCGCACTCCATATAAACCATGGGCCCCGCAGACGGGCGCCAAGCCATATCATATATATATCCCGCCCCAACCATAAAACCTTTGTTTTTTATAAAAAATTTGGGTTTTCATGTATTATAAGGGTTTCCACCTGTTTCATATTTGAGATATTCTCTGTCGTTGATCTTAAGCCGATCAAACGGCCCGCGCATTATCGCATCACAATTTTTTTATTGGGCGCATTCTATTCCTCTCCCCAATTGGCATCCCCTGATGGATCTTCCATCATTGGATCTATCTGCCATATCCCAGATCTAATAGCCCATATTTTCTCCGATTATTAACCTTTCCCTGCTTTTGAACCCGTCCAAATTATTTCCCACCGTCAATCTGAACTGTAGATATATGGTCAGCGCTCAATCGCATCGGCGCTGTGCGAATTCTTCCCCCCGCTGATCGAATGCCTCCGAATGCATCTGGACCGTCCACGTGTCCAGATCGGACGGTCCAGATCACATTTCCTGAATTTGGTTAAAAACATGCAGCACCGCTCATAATGTTTCTCAGCCAATCACAGTCATCGATCTCTGCAGATCAACGGTTCTTCTTCATCCTTTCTCCGCCTGTATATTATTTCGTTTTAGCCCCATATTCAATCCTGCCCGTTGATCTACTACATCCGATAACCCAAATTGAATCTTCCCTCCCCGCTTCCATCCGCGCATCTATCTCATATCGCGTTCACTTCCCCACCATTAGATCTGAGGCCCCAGATCTAACGGTCCACGTTCCATATAGCGTAAATTTCAGCGCGAAGGATAATTTCCTGAGCCCCGCGCGTTATAGGTGGTTTTGAAAATCCACGTGTTGGGTGGGAATGCATATCACGTTCAAAAAGGAAAAAATGCCTCCCCGCATTTTTCTCACGCGAAAACAGTGGTTTTACCTCCCGAAACCACCTTCCCCATTTCTAGTATGTTTTATCGCATACGAATCCCACCATTGATCTCTGCAGATCAATGGCCCAGTTTTAATCTGGCCTTACACTATCACCCTACACCTCTTCCAAAGGTTTTTTAACGAGCAAATCTCCACCGTTGATCTCATGGGCTGATCTCATCCGACGGCCCACGATCGTCCCGAACCCCCATCTCTATTTTTTACCATATTTCCTCTGAAACAAAGGTTTTAACCCCATTTCTTCACATTTCTTCTATTTTCGAAACAATGTGACTCCTTCACACTGTTAAGTATTTTTACCTCATAAACGCAGGATTTATTAATGTTTATTGTTTTATGCAGGATTTAATGGTTTTTCCATTATATTGAAGAAAATCCAAAGGCCAGGGGTGATGATTCCCGTACCTTTGATTCATAAAAGAGAAGCCATTCACAGGATTCCATGCCACGTTTCATCGATGCTTCATGGGCATGGATTCCATACAGACCCTGTGCGGCCCTGCACATCAATAAGACACAGTGTGATTTAATCAAATTAAAAGAGTATCAGTGTCGAAGACAAAACACAGCAGAATTGAAGATTGAAGATGAATTCCATAGTTTAATTGATTACGGCTGAGATTGATTATCAAAATCCTAATCCATTAAATTAAAGCACAATCAAAGACTAATCAAAAGATCATCAGACAGAAAGGCTTCCACCACCACAACAGAGGCCAATTGATTCCTCTCAGCTACTCCAGTGCCACGTGTTGCCTCAAAGCATTCAAACAGAGGCCGAAGTTATTGATCAAAAAGAAGATATTTTGCCTCAGCGCAGCCGAATAGTTAATTCTACCAAAGGAAGCTAATGCAAAAAATATCAGCAAAGTTATTACATCCTGAACAGAGCCTAAAAGTCAACAAAAGCTCCCACCAAGCTTAATTCTTAAATGTAAATCAATTAATACAGTGAAAATATCTGTACTCTTCTCCATTAAGCCCCTCAAAGGCCGAGAAGAATTAATCTGTATTAATTGAACCTTGGATATCTTTTATCAGATCCCACCTCCTCATTCCTTCTATAAATACTTCTGTAGAAGATGAGAAAATGTTGGTTGCAGAACTTTGAAATATACTTGTGCTCGAAACTTCTGATTGTAAGTAGTGTTCAAAGGCTCTTGAAGCTCTACTTGTGATAGAATAGTTAGGCTGAGAAGTGAAGATGATTGCTAACCTGAAACACTGGACTTAAAGTTATAACTAGTTTGAAGCATCAATACAAGCTGATTTATGGGATCCTGGTCTATGTCGACAGTGATGTTTTTCTTATTGTAAATGTTATTTTATTTCTGTTTTCACTTTGTTCATCTTCTCTGATAAAGAACAGCAAGCATAGAGTTAGGATTTACTGTATATCGTTACCCTTCTCTGACTGATAAGCTTTATCTGAATTTTTTCTTCCAATTTGTGTTATTTAGGAATGATTTAATTCAGTTTGAGCAGTTAGGAATGCTGGCATTCCCTTGTCCTATTGTCTTAGCTAAATATTGTTTCTGAATGTTATTTTCAGTTTATGTTAAGTAGAGATGAACTAAGGAATTTATGGTGAGCACTGTCCTAGTTTTATCCCAAAATACTTTCTAAAATTTTCCTTAAGAGTGTGTTGAAAGATGGCTAGTTTCGAAGTACTTACCAGATCTTAGACCATCCTTTGTTATCATTTTTGTTTCCCTTGTGTTTTAAATGTTTTTCTATTGAAATTGTATCAAAAGCCTGCTTAGTTTCGAAGTACTTACCAGATCTTGGGTTTCTTTCATGTTTTTCTTAAGTGTATTTCAAAAGCTGGCTAGTTTCACAGTACTTACTAGATCTTGGGCTACTCTTTGTTCTTCATTTCTTTAATTCCCCTTCTTATTGTATCATTTCATTCCATAAAATCAACTTTAAAGAGATCTTTAGACATAGATGACTTTCCCCATGGACAACTCTTGAACCTGGTTTTTTCAATTAAAACCCTATTATGACTCCATAGCCCAATGGACTAAAACGAGCATTACATCCATCTTTTTGGCCAAAACTGTTCTATTTTCTTGCAACTTCTCACCTTTGAAACTCTTTCCATTTAGAACTTTCCACTCAAAAAATAATCATGCTCAACCATCCAAAACAAACAAAAACCCCCGGCATTCATAACTAGCATAATATCATTACCCAAAACCTTAAAGATAAATCCATCTTTACACTTTATTGGAGAGATCCCTCTCCGGATTCAGGAGGGCTAGATCCTAGAATCCCAAAGTGGTTGAAACGGTGTTTCTCCCTGCAGTTGGACTTTTTCCAATCTTGCTGATTACAAGGAGCTAACATTTCTGTCGACTCTGTTGGGGAAGCTCTAAGTGTTTTTCATTTCAAATAATCATAAGACATCAGCAATTCATTTCTTTCAAATGACATTTGTTCTGTTAGCTAGTTAAATCGTTAGGCATAACAACTCTGGCCAACAAACATTGTTTAGTGAGTAAAAGCAGCCCTTTCTCAAGCACTACCAAACACTTGGTAATCATGGTGAAACTTGTTTGAATCAGTGAAAAACTAGGAAAACCCTAGGATTCTCATAAGTATTTATCTAACCTTGGAGGATCAGCTGGCTTAGCCATAAGAGTAGACTGTCTTTGTCTCATAACTGTAGCTAATTTTTGAAATAGATTCAGGACACTCTTAGCAACCAATAGGAATGAAAAATAACTCAGAAAAACCAAAAAACGTTTCAGATTGGTTTTCAATAAACATGGTGGTGGACCATAAAACCTTTTACCTCCAAAAGAGCTAAACAATTCCACTTGGTGACTCCACAATCCTAAAAAGACCTTAATACTCCACTGGGAAGAACCATTATATTTGTAATATCATTCAAACTCAGTTAGAGGACTGTAGGATTAAGGTTTGTATAAAACAAATTAGTTGACCCCTGAAAGACTGTCATATCTAGTTGAACTTGTCTTGTTTAGTTGGGTCTAAAAACACAACATAGTGGCTCCTAGAAAGATTCATACTAGAGCTCATCCTGACCCAAACCCACCTGAGATAGTTGATAACCCAGAAAATATCCTTAGGAAGTCTCCTAAGATAAATTTTTCAATTGTTTTCTGATCACCCTTGAGAGCTAATTCAGTTCCTGAAAATCTTGCAGCTCTACAACAGTCACAAGTAGACTTAAGAAATCCATTTAGAACTAGGTCTCTTGATGATTTAGATCAGCTAGGTTCAGAGTCTTCACTTTCATCTCCTAAGACAAGTGAACATCCTGGTAATAGAGAAACAACACCACCTAATTCACATTTCCTTTCCAATTTAGGTGTCTCTCATCCAAGATCAGCTCAACAATCTATTCCTGGTCCATCCACATCTGTTCACCCTACATCCACTGTTCAAAACACTCCACTTCAGCCCACTTTTCCTTTTTTTAATCCACCTCTTGTAAATCCACCCCCACCACATATCATGGCAGCATGGTATGCTCCCTTAGTCCTTCCTGTACCATTAGTCAATCTTCCACATGACTATCAGTCCAAAATACCATTATATGATGCTAGTAATACTACCACTGCATCACAACATGTGGATAAGATGAATGACTACTTTGACATAAATGAAATTGATGATGATTCTATCAATCTTAGATTATTTTCTTAGATTTTTGGGGGAGAAGTAAGAAAATGGTTTAAAGGTTTAGCCCCCCATAGTATCAATGATCTCCAAGCCTTCCATCAAACATTCTTAAGCAAATGGGAAGTGAAGAAGAATCCTCTCCAAGTCCTTTCTGATTGCAATAACCTCCATAGAAACACTGGGGAAAGTGTACAAGCTTACTGCACTAGATTTAATAGTGTATCTAATGCACTTTCCCCAGATCTAAAACCTCCATAAGGCTCAACTCTAAACAAGTTTCCTGAAGGGTTTGACCCTGAGATGGCCTATCAGCTGAGAGAGAGAGATCCTACAACTCTTGAAGATATGAAAAAGGGAGCTCTTGCTGTGGAAGTTAACCTAAAGGAGAAGAGAGCAAGAATGAATAATGAGAAGAGAGTTTCCTTTAGAGAGGAATCTAACCCTTCCACTTCCAACTCAAAAATGGAAAAAATGATGGAGGAGATGATGAAGAAAATGAGCATCCTTGAGAGGGCACAAGCAAGTCAAAACCAAACCGCTCCTCAAAATAGAAACCAAAACCAAAATCAGAATTTTAGAAGGAACCAACCTCCAAACAGACCTAGGGAAGATGATCAACAAATCGCTCCTCCCTTTCATCAAAACTATGTGAGTGAGGTTGAAGAAGCGGATGAAATAACAAAGGAAGATGATATCAACATGCTGGGAGTATATAATGATGACTTTGAGATTCATTATGATATAAAACAAGGTCTTTACACACCCTATGATGACAAAAGAGATGATTACGATAGTTATTATCAAGACATGGAAAATGTCATCATAGAGTCTCAAAGAGAATATGACCTTAGAAGTAAAACCAGCCAACAAACTCCCAACACCAAAACCTCTGACAAATATTCACAAAACAACACTGTAAGTAAACCTAAAGTTGTCAAACATAAAGACAGAACAGTCGCTGTAAATTCTGATAAAGGTAAAGAGAAAGGCACTCAAAACGTTACAAAACAGAGTGCAGACCTTAGCAATACTAACACTTCAGCTAGTACTCTTGTTAAAACCATTTTGTCAAATGTAAATAGAAAAAATCAGCAAGCTAATGTTGCTGATAGAATGGCAGCTAATAAGGTTGAGACAAGTACTCCAAAGAATCAAATTCTTTCGGCCCGGAGCAGGAAATTTCCAAAATTAAAATCTCTATTCCCTTGACTGAGTTAGCTTCCCAGAATGTATATAGGACCCAAATTTTGAAGGATTTAAACATTGAGGAGAATAATGACACAGGCAATCTTAACGATGACCAACCAGAGCTTATTTTTGGTCCCAAGATTGAAGGTAAGTATCAAGAGGGACCTGTTCCTCCCTTTTATGTGAGTTTAAATGTTCATGACAAGATTTTTCACAACGCTATGCATGATTCCGAGGCTTCTCATAATTTAATGCCTAAAGGTGTGATGGAAAACTTGGGTCTAGAAATCACCAGACCTTATAAAGACCTTTACTCCTTTGACTCAAGCAGAGTAAAATGTTTAGGATTAATCAAAGATCTCTGAGTTAAATTAGCACAGATTCCAACCAAATTCTTAGTCATGGATATTATTGTGGCTGATGTGCCCCCAAAGTATGGAATGTTATTATCTAGGTCTTGGGGGGCTAAGTTACAAGGCACTATGTAGATGGACATGACCTATGCGACCATCCCTATGTTTAATCAATCCAGAAGACTTTACAGGGAGTCCCATATGCAATACACAGTTACAAACCAAGACAAACCACAAAATTCTCCTCTGTATTCTGTAAACACAGGCCTCAATTCTTTTATCTTGTTTAACGATGAAAATTTTGGTGAACAAGTCACTTTAACTGAACTAATGGCCGATAGAGAGGAAGAAGAGCACAACACAGAAGTGTCAAAACAGTTTTCTGGACCTTTCAACCATAGCAAACTAAACACAGGTCTTGAGCTACAGGTCATGCATCCTTTGCTTTTAAACCTTGATAGTCGAGAAAGCAAACCGCAACACAGCGAAAAACCTGAGGAGTTGAAATGAATTCAAATAAGTGCTGATATTCCACAACAATCAGAAATCACATTAGTTGAAGAGGACAGTACTCAAGATAAACCCGAATCTAGTCCTCTGTGGAGTATGAACTTCGATGGGTCATGCACTAGAACTAATGCTTGTGCAGGTGTATGGATATGCAACACTAATAACAACCACACAGAAAGCATTTCCTGTAGATTAAACTTCCAGTGTTCGAATAACATAGTGGAATATGAATCCCTGCTTTTAGTCTTGAGTTTTTTGAAAAAATTAGGATCCAATACAATTAAAGCATATGGGGATTCTGAGTTAATCATTAGGCAAGTCAATGGGGAATACAATGCACATCACCCAAGACTTAGGGCCCATCGAAATGATGTCATGGACCTTTTAAAAACTTTTGAGCACCAGGAAATTTTTGTCCCAAGGAAAAGAAATATCGCGGCCCACAACTTAGCCTTTGCAGCTAGAACATGCTTAACGCCATATGAAACCAAAGACTCCACAACTCAGATTAAATTCAGACTAGCCATTCCTGATAACGAAAAATATTGGCAAGTGTTTGACGGAGACAAACAAATAGAAGACTTCATGCAATTCAGAAATGAATTTGAACTACACAGTTCAGATTAATATTATGAAACAGACTACAATAGTGAATAAAATTTTCTTGGTGAATAAGAACCGTCTCCTAAGCTCGCTGATATAAATCTACTGTCTGGCAAACTTAAAAACAAAATAGAAATGATTGGAGCATTAGAAACAGAGGAGTTGGAAACCCTGCAGTCTAAAGATCGGAGTTTGCCTAAGGGTTTGGCCCCTTTAGAAGAGTTGTTTGATTTTAACGATGTGGCCAAGAAGCCAAAAATAGAGCCTGTAGAGACTAAAGTGGAAGAGTGCAATATAGGTAGTAAACTTAAACCAATGATGATTAAACTGTCTAAGACTTTACCAGCTCACATTAAACTCAAATGCATAGAGTTGTTTAAATAATTTTCTGATGTTTTTGCGTGGACTTACAAATATCTTAAATCCTATGACACTGAAATAATACAGCACAAAATCCATCTCAAAGATAACCAAAAGCCATTCAAACAGAAGGAAATCAAGAAAATGTATGAAGCTGGTATGATTGTCCCTATTAGATATTCTGAGTGGGTATCTAATCTGGTGTCTGTTAGGGAGAAAACAGGAGAGATCAGGCTTTTTATAGACTTCAGAGACTTAAACAAAGCTTCATTGAAAGACAACTACCCTTTACCTAAGGTGGATCGTATTTTACAAAGGGTGGTAGGGTCTAGAAGAATTTCTTTGCTTGATGGCTACTCAAGGTACAATCAGATCTTAGTCCACCCTGATGATAAATTAAAGACAATGTTTACTACACCTTGGAGCACTTTCATGTATGTGAAAATGCCCTTTGGTCTAATGAATGCTGGTGCAACATTTCAAAGAGACATGGACATATCTTTCTCCGAATAACTGGGCTACTTCATCATTATATACCTTGATGATGTTACTGTTTTATCAAAGACAGATGAAGAGCACTTAGAACATTTAAGAACAGTCTTCGAGAGATGCAGGAAGTTTGGGATATCTTTGAACCCTAAGAAAACAATTTTCGGTCTCCAAGAAGGTAAACTTCTTGGGCACATTATTTCAGAAGAGGGTATTAAGATAGATCCAAAGAGGATTGAGGCCATATTGCAAATCTCTCATCCTCAAAACATCAAGGAGTTGCAATCTTTCATTGGAAAGATTAACTTTTTGAGAAGGTTCATCCCCAACTTGGCTGAGCTCCTTAGGAATATAACAAACATGTTGAAGAAGGAGCAATGGGTAAAATGGACCTTGGAAGCAAAGAAGTCCTTTGATCTGGTGAAACAAGCGTTAACCAAAACACCGGTTCTAATAAGTCCTAATTTTTCAAAAGATTTTTATATTTTTTCATTTGCATCAGAACATACAATAGTTGTTGTCCTTTTACAGAAAAATCCACAAGGACAAGAGCAGCCTATTGCATTCCTTAGCAAGGCTTTGAAGCATGCCCCTCTGAAGTATAACATTATGGAAAAGCAAGCTTTTGCTTTGGTTAAAGCTTTAAAATACTTCAAAGTATACATCTTGCACTCACACATCATTTCCTTTGTCCCAAATTCAGTTTTCAAAGACATTCTAACACAAGACCCAGATGGTAAGAGAGGTAAGTGGATTGTTATTATTCTTGAATATGATTTAGAGATAAAACCCACTAAACTCATCAAAGGCCAAGGTCTAGCTAGATTAATGGATGAATCCAATTTTGAAGTTCTGGATATTAATATGATTAATGCTTTGGATGAACAAGGTGAAATCTCAACTCCCATTGTTGAACACAATTTTATGAATTCCTCTTGGTATGCTGATATTCTTTGTGTTTTGACTAATTTGAATACACCTCCTGGTTTGACAAAAACAAAGGAAAGGTTCTTAAAGTTGAAATTTGTACACTATTGCATTATAGTTAGATGTCTTTATTGGAAAAATGCAAGTGGTATATTGCTTAAATTTTTTCCTGAGTATGATGCATAGAAGGTTAAGCACGAGTTCCATGAAGGAGAGTGTGGAGGCCATTTATACTAGAAGACAACAGCCAACAAAATCTTGAGGGCTAGTTACTATTGGCCTACTCTTTTTCTTGATGTTCATAAGATGATAATTGCCTGTCATAAATGTCAACTTTTTGAGGGCAAAAGGAAGCTGCTACCCTTGCCTCTGCATCTAATCACTGTTGAAGCCCCTTTTCAATAGTGGGGACTTGACTTCATAGGTGAAATCCATCCACCATCTTCTGCTCAGCATAGATGGATTCTCACTACCCCAGACTAATTCACTAAATGGATAGAATCCATCCCTTGTAGGCAAGCCAGTGATTCTATCATTATAAAATTCATGGAGACTAATATTATCTCTAGATTTGGCAGTCCTACCAAGATCATCACTGATAATGCAGCAGCATTTGGATAAAAAAAGATGGTTGAATTCTGTCACAAATATCAGATAACATTGGGGCATTCCACGGCCTATTACCCTCAAGGTAATGGACTTTCAGAATCCTCAAACAAGAGTTTAGTGAACATAATAAGGAATTTTTTGGAGGACAACAAGAAGCCTTGGCACACAAAGCTTGTGCATGCACTTTGGGCTGACAGATTCACTTTGAATAAATCTATTGGCACATCATCCTACCAGCTTGTGTATGGCACTGATGCAATTTTTCCAACCAAACTTGGTGTCCCAGTTATGAAGTTGATTCAAGAGATTCATTCTAAAGACAATGATATGATCAAAAGGATAAATCAGACTATTCACCTTCAGCAAACCAGACAGGAGCTTTATAACAAAGCATTGCAGAAGCAAGACAGCATTAAAAAGATTTTTGACAGAATAACAGAGGCCAGCAATTTTAATATTGGGGACAAAGTTTTAAAGTGGGACTCAAGGAGGGAAGACAAGGGCAAGCACGGAAAATTTGACAACTTATGGCTTGGCCCTTATCTCATTCATTCAGCTGCTGGTAATAATGCCTTTTTCTTGCAGGCGTTGAATGGAGCAGAGTTGTTTGGGGGTCCTGTCAATGGTAGGATGCTTAAGCATTACTTCTATTGATCCATGTCATGTTCTGAAAGCCTTTTTATCTTTTTTCTCATTATAAATGTTTCACCCATCATTGCATTCAAAGTTAGAAAAATCAAAAATACAAAAACAGTGAAAGAAAGAAAAGAGGGCAGATTGTAAAAACAATAAAGGTACAGCCCCATACCAATAAAAAGAGAAACAAATCTGAAAGTGTGCAAGCTTAAATTCCACTCCTGAAAAACAAACTTCTAGTTAGTCAAACATCCTAATCTTGACTAATTAGTTTTAAATTTACTGTTGATAGGATAATGAATTTGATTTGCCAAAATGTTTAATCTTGGCTTATCAGTAGGTAGATTAGGATAGAAATTAAAGGTTCAAACATGATCAAAATATGAACCTATGTTTCCAAGAAGAATGATGCAAACCTGTTTATTTCTTTAGTAAAAAACAGAGGTAAAAACTGGTTCTAATCAGCTCAAAATCTGAACCAATCAACAAAGGAAAAACAACTCAAGCAAGAGTTAAAACAGAGCTGAAAAAAAAATGAAGGAAGTGCTTTGAAACTTTCAGATCTTAAGCCTTCCATTTTGATTTAATTTTCTGCAAAATAATGTCTATGTGCAGCTTGTCTTTTATGCCATAGATCAGCATCAAGTTAGACTATTCAATCCTAACTTGTATGCTTTTGAATTTCTGTTTTAGAAATTAGAGAATAAAAATCTGTTAGACTGTTTAATCCTAACAGATTGGTAGATTAGGTAGAGAAACATATGAACTCAACTGTTTAATATGAGTTCATGGAGAAATAAGGAGTATAATTAGATTATTTTTATGCTTTCAAAAGAATAAAATGTTGTGAAAAGAGTTTTCCAATCCAAGTGCACTCTAAAGAAGAAAAAATGTTAGAACAGTAGGATTGGGTAGGTAGAAAGCTTGTATTGATGAAGTTCCATTGTTTTTCATGGCTGATAACATTTTTCAAAACAAAGAAGATCATCCAAGTAAAGAAAGGTAGTCCAATGGATAAGGCACTGATCACCTTCCCAGAGAATGCAGGTCTGAATTTCTTGATGCCTTCAAGAAGGCACCATCCCCAAGTGGAGCCACTGTTGGCCACCTATAAAATTTGTTATATCAAAAGGTGGCCAAAACATTTTGGAGCCTTCAAGAAACACTTTTATTGCTAAAAATGTTATCTCTTGAAGACTCATGAAGACATCATGCCCTTTGTCCAAATCTTCACTGTTGTTTCCATTTCAAAACTCAGAAATTCTGCTAATTCCATAGAGAAAAGACTGCTGCAAAAGCCATTTTTCCCTTCCCTCCACCTCAAAACTAACCTTCATTTTTCCCCCTCTTTTCCTCATAAATTTCCTCTATTTTCCATTTTTTCCCACTTCCCCTTCATAAATTCTACATTACAGAGTTTAAAACTCATTTTTTGAACTCTGCCGAAACCCCCAAATCCATTGAAAACTTGGAAAAATTTCATAAAAAATACGTTTTTGTATTTCAGAATTAAGCCCCTTTGGGCTAAGTCTTAAACCACTTCCCCACTATATGCCTTGGTGCTGGAACCAAGTGCTAAACCATTTAAGCGCTTATCACATCAGAAAAATCAGTGTGCACAAGTCATTTTCTTATGTTGAAACCTGCGATGCAATTAAGCCCTTTGTACACAACCCCCGATCCTATTATCACCTCATATAACCCCTGTGCCCACAATCGGGCGCTAAAACATTGCATATTTCCATCTCTGATTGATTTTTTCCTTTGTAAAGTCATAAACCCACTTTTTCCTAAGTTTGGTCTAAACGCGCCCAAACAATGTTTTTTAATGTAAAATGGGTAGATTGAAAAGCCCCACATCAAAAATTCTGATGCGATTGAGCCCCATTATATAAACCCCGCTCTCCGCTTCACTCCATATAACTTGTGCCTGGGACTAAGAGTTAAAAGTCCCGAAGCGCCAATCGCATCGCAAATTTCCAAATGGGTAGATTGAAAGACCGAGCCCGACCTTCCGATGCGATTGGCCCGTATATATATAAGCCCTGGGCCTATCGCACTCCATATAAACCAAGGGTGCCACAGACGGATGCCAAGCCATATAATATATATATCCCGCCCCAACCATAAAACCTTTTCTTTTTATAAAAACTTTGGGTTTTCATTTATTATAAGGGTTTCCGCCTGTTTCATATTTGAGATATTCTCCCTCATTGATTTTGAGCGGATCAAACGACCCACACATTATCGCATCACAAGTTTTTTATTGGGCGCATTCTATTCCTCTCCCCGATTGGCATTCCCTGATGGATCTTCTGCCATTGGATCTATTATTCATATCCCATATCTAACGGCCCATATTTTCTTGGATTATTAACCTTTCCCTGCCTTTGAACCCCTCCAATTTATTTACCACTGTCGATCTGATATGTAGATCGACGGTCAGCACTCAATCGCATTGGCGTTGTGCAAATTCTTCCCCCCGTCGATCGAATGCCTTTGATTGCATCTGCACCGTCCACGTGTCCAGATCAGACGGTCCAGATCGCATTTCCCGACTTTGGTTAAAAACATGTAGCCCCACTCATAATATTTCTCGGCCAATCACAGCCATTGATCTCTGCAGATCAACGGTCCTTATTCATCCTTTCTCCGCCTGTATATTATTTCGTTTTAGCCCCATATTCAATCCTGGCCATTGATCTACTACATCCGATGGCCCAGATTTAATCCACCCTCCCGACTTCCGTCCATGCATCTATCTCATATCGCATTCACTTCCCCACCATTAGATCTGAGGCCCTAGATCTAATGGTCCACATTCTATATTGTGTAACTTTCAGCGCGAAGGATAATTTCCTGAGGCCCGCATGATATAGGTGGTTTTGGAAAGCCACGTGTCGGGTGGGAACGTATATCGCGTTCAAAAAGGAAAAACCACCTCCCCGCCTTTTTCTCATGCGAAAACAGTGGTTTTACCTCCCGAAACCACCTTCCCCATTTCTATTATGTTTTATCGCGTACAAATCCCACCGTTGATCTTTGTAGATCAACGGCCCAGTTTTAATCTGGCCTTACACTATCACCCTCCACCTCTTCCAAAGAGTTTTTAACACGCAAATCCCCGTCGTTGATCTCATGGGCCGATCTCATCCGATGGCCCACGATCGTCCCGAACCCCCATCTCTATTTTTTACCATATTTCCTCTAAAACAAAGGTTTTAACCCCTTTTCTTTGCATTTCTTCTATTTTCCAAACAATGTGACACCTTCACACTGTTAAATCACAACCAATCCTGACCGTTGATCTCTGTGCAATCAACGGCTCTGACTTAATTGACACCATTGTTCTTTCCGAACAGTCTCCATTCGATCTCCACATCGAATCTCCACCGTTGGATGATGCCATCCAATGGCCACGCTCCTCCCCTCAACCTCCTAAGCAGTTTTACCTCATAAACACAGGATTTATTAATTTTTATAGTTTTATGCAGGATTTAATGGTTTTTCCATTATATTGAAGAAAAGCCAAAGGCTGGGGTTGACGATTCCCATACCTTTGATTCATAAAAGAGAAGTCATTCACAGGATTCATGCCACGTTTCATCGATGCTTCATGGGCATGGATGCCATATGGACCCTGTGCGGCCCTGCACATCAACAAGACACAGTGTGATTTAATCAAATTAAAAAAGTATTAGTGTCGAAGACAAAACACAGCAGAATTGAAGATTGAAGATGAATTCCATAGTTTAATTGATTACAGCTAAGATTGATTATCAAAAGCCTAATCCATTAAATTAAAACACAATTAAAGACAAATCAAAAGATCATCAGATAGAAAGGCCTCCACTGCCACAACAGAGGCCAATTGATTCCTCTCAGCTACTCCAGTGCCACCTGTTGCCTCAAAGCATTCAATCAGAGGCCGAAGTTATTGATCAGAAAGAAGATATTTTGCCTCAGTGCAGCCGAATAGTTAATTCTGCCAAAGGAAACTAATGCAAAAAATATTAACAGAGTTATTACATCCTCAATAGAGCCTAAAAGTAAACAAAATCTCCCACTGAGCTTAATTCTTAAATGTAAATCAATTAATACAGTGAAAATATCTGTACTCCTCTCCATTAAGCCCCTCAAAGGCCGAGAAGCATTAATCTGTATTAATTGAACCCTGGAGATATTTTATCAGATCCCACCTCCTCATTCCTTCTATAAATACTTTTGTAGAAGATGAGAAAATGTTGGTTGCAAAACTTTGAAATATACTTGTGCTCGAAACTTCTGATCGTAAATAGTGTTCAAAGGCGCTTGAAGCCTGCTTGTGATAGAATAGTTAGGCTGAGAAGTGAAGATGATGGCTAACCTGAAACACTGGACTTAAAGCTGTAACTAGTTTGAAGCATTAATACAAGCTAATTTATGGGATCCTGGTCTATGTCGATGGTGATGTTTTTCTTATTGTAAATCGTTATTTTATTTCTGTTTTCACTTTGTTCATCTTCTCTGATAAAGAACATCAAGAATAGATTTAGGATTTACTGTATATCAGTACCCTTCTCTGATTGATAAGCTTTATCTGAATTTTTTCTTCCAATTTGTGTTATTTAGGAATGATTTAATTCAGTTTGAGAAGTTAGGAATGCTGGTGTTCCCTCGTCCTACTGTCTTAGCTAAATATTGTTTCCGAATGTTATTTTCAGTTTATGTTAATTAGAGATGAACTAAGGAAGTTATAGTGAGCCCTCTCCTAGTTTTATCCCAAAAGACTGTCTGAAAGTTTCCCTAAGAGTGTGTTGAAAGCTTGCTAGTTTCGAAGTACTTACCAGATCTTAGACCATCCTTTGTTATCATTTGTGTTTCCCTTATGTTTTAAATGTTTTTCTATTGAAAGTGTTTCAAAAGCTAGCTAGTTTCAAAGTACTTACCAGATCTTGGGTTGCTTTCATGTTTTTCTTAAGTGTATTTCAAAATCTGGCTAGTTTCACAGTACTTACTAGATCTTGGGCTGCTCTTTGTTCTTCATTTGTTTAATTCCCCTTCTTATTGTATCATTTCATTCCATAAAATCAACTTTAAAAATATCCTTAGACATAGATTACTTGCCCCATGGACCACTCTTGAACCTGGTTGTTTCAATTAAAACCCTATTATGACTCCATATTCCAATGGAATAAAACCAACATTACATCCATATTTTTGGCCAAAAGTGTTCTATTTGCTTGCAACTTCTCACCTTTGAAACTCCTTCCATTTAGAACTTTCCACTCAAACAATAATCATGCTCAACCATCCAAAACAAAAAAAAACCCTTGGCCTTCATAACTAGCCTAATATCATTACCCAAAACCTTAAAGATAAATCCATCTTTGCACTTTATTGGAGAGATCCCTCTCCGGATTCAGGAGGGCTAGATCCTAGAATCCAAAAGTGGTTGAAACGGTGTTTCTCCTTGCAGTCGGGTTTTTTCCAATCTTGATGATTACAGGGAGCTAACAGATGGAGGTAAACCAAATCATCCACATCAAACTGCCTCTCTACATGGTGTCGATATGCATACAAATTTTGTTGGTTCTGCGTTGTAGCAATGTTGTCCTTTAGAGAACGGATTATATCGTGACTCTCTTAGATCTAGTCCTTGGCCCTGGGGGCCTTGCTTGCTCCAAACATTACATCAGCAAATGTTAAAGCATCATAACCATATAAATCATAAAACAAAGACATACTGATCGACATATGAAATGTGGTGTTGTAGCGGCAAGCCAACGCAGCCATGCCTTTTGTTGCCCCGGGACATAGTTCCGCAAGTAGCCTTCTAGCCACTTGTTTACTATCTTTTTCTATCCATCCTTCTATGTGTGATAACGGGTACTAGGTGTCAACTCGGTACCCACCAAACAGAAAAGTTCCTGCCAAAAGTTTCCCATGAAATAGATTTGCCTATCATTGATTATGGTATTGGGGAGACCATGAAGCCTAAAAACATCCTTGAGAAATAGCTTGGCCACCTATGAAGCAGTGTACCATGCGGAGATGGAGAATAAGTGTGCATACTTCATCATTCAATCAACAACCAAATAGATACAATCCTTTCCATGTACCATAGGAAACCCTGTGATAAAATCCATGGAAATTCTCTCCCACTTCCCCTCTAGAATGGGAAGCGGTTGTAACAACCTCGTGGGATGCCTCAACTCTCCTTTGTTCTTCTGGAAATATTTTCACTCCCTAACATGCTGGAGTATGTCCTCCTTGAGCCCTCTCCATGAGAACCTCTCTTTGTTGGCCCAGTATGTTTTGGTGAACCCCTGATGGCCTAAAAGCAGTGAATCATGTGTTGTGCAAGATCTTCTCCTTGAGCCGAGAGGCTCCTGTCAAGAAAATCATGTCCTGGTAATATATTACCTCATCCATCACCTAATACCTGTCATCGGTCACATGCCCATCTAATATCTCACATGCGAAGCAGTCCTTAGAATACTCCACTAACAGCTGAGCCCTCCAATTTGTATCAATGCTCATCAAGGACAGCGTTGTTGGTCTCTATGATAAGGCATATGCCACCAAATTTTTTTCCCTTTGACATACTCGATGTCAAAGTCATAAGCCTGGATTTTTCTGACCCACTTTTGTTGCCTCTCCTACAACTGCTTCTGCTCAAGAAAAAACCAGAGATTGTTGTGGTCAGTCCTCACCCGAAATCTGTTACCCACCAAATACTGCAGGAACTTGGCCAACGCATGCATGATGTCTAGCATCTCTTTGTCATATATCAAATACAACCTCTCATGCGACAAGAGCTTCTAACTCTTGAAAGCTATAGGATGACCTCTCTGCATCAATACTGCGCCAACTCCCTCTCTTGAAGAATCACACTCCATCACAAAGGGCTGCGTGAAATCTAGCAAATGCCAACACCGGACAGCTGCTCATCACCTCCTTGAGCCTTTCAAAGGCCCTCTACAAAGTGTTTTTCCACCTAAAGGCTCCCTTCTTGGTGAGATCTGTGAAGGGTTGCGCCAGCTGTGAAAACCCCTTGACAAACTTCCTATAGTAGATGTAAATTCCTACCATGCCTTGAATTTCTGTCACATTCTTTGGTACCGGCCAATCCCAAATGGCCTGGATATTCTCCTCATGGACCCTTCATCTACTCCACTGATATGCCCTAGGTAGAGCATCTATGTAAGTCCAAATTCACACTTAGATATTTTGGCATAAAAATGATGTTCCTCCAAGATGCACAAAACTGCCTCAATATGTTGCAAGTGCTCCTCCCAAGTGCGGTTTTAAATGATAATATCCTCAAATAACACCAAAAAAAACTTCCTCATATGACCATGGAAGATGTGGTTCATACAAGACTAGAAATTGGTCGGAGAATTGGTCATCCCAAAGGGCATCACCAATAACTCGAAGTGGCCATAGTGACATCTAAATGCAGTCTTTGGGACATCCTAGTCCCTCACCTTGATCTGATGATACCCCATCCTCAGATCAATCTTGGAAAAGAACTTATATCCCCTCAACTCATCAATCCTGGGGATGGGATATCGGTTCTTCATTCTCTTCTTATTCAGAGCCTTATAATCGATACACATCCGCAAAGTGTCGTCCTTCTTCTTCACCAACACCACGAAATAAGAAAAGAGGTTATTGCTGGGTCGGATGCATCTTAGTGCCAAGAGCTCTTATATGGATATTTCAATCTCATCCCTGTAGGCCTTAAGGTGCCTATAGGGTGTGGTGATCACTTCCTGGATCCCCTGTTCTAGCTCAATAGTGTGCTCGAACCCTCAGTCCGGTCGTTGCCTCGGTGGTATGTCCCCAAAGACTGAAGGGTAGCAGTCTAATATCGACTACACATCGAGGTGTACAGACTACCTTGTGACTCCTGCCTCTGAAACACGTAACTCCATTGCTCACTCTATGTTCCCCTCCCAAAAAAATTCCTCCATAAAATGTGTTGAGACTGTCTGGGGTGGATATGTGTGCATTCATCTTATCAACTGACACTTCCCGCTCTTCTTATATGTCCACTCCATCTCCAATGTCTCCCAATCTATAGTGACCTTTCCCACCGTAATCAACCACTATACACCCAATATCACATTTGTGTCTAGAATTTCAATCACAAAGAAATGATTTGTCACCATATAGGTTCCCATGGTTACAACTAATGCTAGAACATACCTCAATCACTGCATGGTTCTGGAACCTGGAACTAATACAGAAAATCCATCAAAACTCTCGATTGGTATGCCCCTCCTCTGCACTAGTTGAGTATCAATGAAATTATGTGTGGCCCCATTGTCCACCAATATCGTAACACTATTTCCTTAGACTGTTCCTTGAACCCTCAATGTCAAATACTTGGGAACCCCTCGAAAAGATGCAAGGACTCCTCTAGTAGGTGAAAATTCTCCTCCCCCTGTTTTTAGTGGTAGTGGATGTGTATGATCACCCCTTGGTGCATCAACATCTACATATCCCTCCAACTCCTCATATGCTTCCTCTTCTTCCTCACTGTCGAATAAGACCACAATGTAATGTTCCTTCCCTGAGGCACATATATGACCTAGTGCCCATGGCTCCTGGAAAGTGAAGCATAGCTTCTTTCGTCTTAAATCTCTCCAGGTATTATCATCCAAAGGCCCTTAGCCCTAGTTTCCCTTTGGGGGTGGAATACTCATGTCTTTCCCCTTCGATTGAAATGATGGTTATTGGTGAAATGAAGCTCTCACCCTAGGCAAGTCATCCTTTAGATCCCTGGTCCTCCCAATTGTGTCCTGAAGTGTAGCCAGTCTAGTGGATCTGACTAACCCACGTAGAGGCTCTGCCAATCCATCAACAAACATATACACCCTCCTAGCCATAGACAGATCTGGAACCATTACCGATAACTTCAAGAACTTGGAGATATAAGTCTACAGGTGCCCTGTTTGCTTGAGTTTGGCTAACTCAATGAAATTCTCCTCTGGGTCCCTTCGATCAAATCTCTCTACTAGCCTCTTGGTGAATTCTGCATACATAGTCACCCCTGTGTGACCCAATGTGGGCATCCCATGGAACCACCAGTCGTGAGCTTCTCCTTCAAGGTGCAGCATTACCACCTTGATGGCTTCTAGATCTGCCATTTGATTCAGCTGAAAATAGATGTCTAACTTTTCCACCCAAGCCTTTGTTGTATTCTTAGAAAAGCCATCAAAAGTAAGCAGAAAAATTCTACCTACGGTATGTTGCAGGTCATTGCCCTTTGTGTACCCTCCTCTTCTGTTATAGTTGTGGGGTCTTCAGTTATCCTTAATCTGTAAAAAATCCTAGAAAGTCAGATGATCTTTGAAATTATAGGTATGAGATTGGTACTCAATGAAATAATCACCCAGATTCTCCTACTACCGAGATCCTCCTGCTCCCGTACCCACTGCTAAGAAAGTAGGCATGGTGGAACATTATGATGCCTGTGGCACCACTAGTTGCTCTACCCAATGGTGAGAAGTCCCCGATCCTTCTCCATTTTGGAACCCCCTCGAGATTTCCCTCAGTCTTCTTTCTCCAACAACTCTTTTCCCCTTCTCTTCTATTTTCTTGGCGAGCTCCTACACAAATTTGAGGAGGAGGTTTCCTAACTCCTTCTTGTCATCCTCTTCTACCATTGGTGCCTTCCCTTTATCCTCCTCCACTGGAAGGCAATCTTCTTTTTTGGATGTGATCTCAAGCCTATGTTCTCTATCTTTGTACCGCCTTATCCAATCCAAATGTATTCTCTATCTCTGGGTTTCATAGACCAGTTGCTCCATAGGCTTAGCCAAGTCTATGAGCTTGGATACCACCGTAATATTACAAATAGGAAAACGACAACAATAAAAAGCAAACAAAGACAAAACATGCAACAATATATAAAATGCATCAAAACAACATAAATAGAGCCAGAAATTGTTGAGCCATTTTTTTAATATGGAGGTGAAAAACAAATACAAAAGTTTCCAAAATGATATCACTCAAGCCAGAAAATTTGGCTAGGATAGCCCTCAAGCTCTCTCACTGAAACATTTTGTGTTGTTGTTCTACTGGACTCTCCCTTTGCACTTGCCCTATTGGAAATGTTGGAAAATTTTGATGTTGGCTGAATAGAGATGAGTATATGAGGTTGATCTAGTGCCCATAAAATGTCGAGATTTTAACCATTGACTCTATGCAAAAAACCCAAAAAGGATTTCCCCAAAGGCTGACCCCGAAAAACTCACTCTCTTAGGGTTTTAAAACACACAATCGATGGGTATGCAGTACTATGGGTTGAACTAATATATAAAATGTTGCAACAACTCCCCCACAGTTCAACAATTGAAGAGCTCCTCCGTTCACTTGATTCCAAGATGAAGTGCCTTGGAATCTCACCCTCTCCTAGATTCCACTACTGCTAGATTGTGTGATTCACTGAGTGATTGCGCTGATCTAGAGGGGATGTAAGTGGTCTAATGTCGGAATAATGAAATATTCTCTCAAGGATAGTAGGAATCCTCTCCTGAGTGGGCACTCGAAGTCCCCCAAGGACAAGGTTTGGATCTCCACTCGAAGACACCCGTGTGCTAAACAACACTGCAAACTCGGCTAAACAGCTCAAGCATGCTCAAGTCGTAAACGAATTGAAAATTAAATAACTCAGAATGCTCTCCATGTCTACCCTTACCCTCTTTTTAATATTGTGGAACCCTCACACCCCTAGGCCCACATCATAATTGCGTTGTACTCTTGGTCCATATCCTCCACATTTACTGCGCTTCTCTCTTGGCCTCTTGGCCCCTCCCACTACTGTGTTGTCCCACTTTCACACTAAGGAAGTGGTTTTTATTCCACTACTAGGTTTATGGGTCCCTCCACCCTTTTATTCATCTACTTAATTAATAAAATAAAAAATTAATGTTCTAATTAGTTAAAAGCTAATTAGTAATATTACATTGGTGCACCCCAAGGTGATACTCCTAGTACGAAATCAATGGAGAAATCCACTTCCATATGAGGTAGTAATTTTGTAATATTTGCAAGAAACACATCTTAAAACTATTGCAAAACAAGATACCTCTTCAATACTTAACCATCCTCAACATCCTTCCCTTTATCACTAGAAATATGGACTATAAACAATACAGACCCTTTCCTGCAACTGTGTTTTTCTTACACAATTGTAACCATTCTCACTGATGTAGGCTTCTTTTTCCCTGAAATATTCTCCTTTCTCCATCATCATCCAGGAATTTAATAGATATCTATTAAAATATACCTTTGTCATGTGAGTAAACACCCAAATAATACTATATGACCCCAAAGGAAGCACATTTAAATGTGTTTATGTAGGCATACCATTCAACTCAAATGCACAAGATATCACCCAATGGTGAACTCTTCTCTGGTCCTTATAGCCAACTACACCAACCAAGAATTTGCATGCACTTATTTATTAAAAAAAACATTGATCCACCAGGTCAGGACTAACATAACTATAATTAGGTCTAGGATCAATCAAAATGGAAACAAATTTTTCACAAAGATTAGCTTCCATCTCTATAATGGATGCCTGATGTTCTGCCTACATGTTATCCACTATTGCATAAATTCGAGGAATACTCTGACCAGCATCTCTAACTGGATTCACATCCTCAGCATTGTAGATCTGAGGCCTTCCAGCCCATTACAATGTAAAATCCTTCTTTCGATGGTGTTTGCCACAAATCCAACACTGTAATGGTCCCCTATCATTAACTTATTCTGTTGCAACCCATGTCTCTTCTTGTATGCATTAAATTTGTTGCATGGAGCCACATTTTATTTATCACCTGCATTTTGAGATCTTCCCCGCTTCTGAGACCATTTTCCCTTAGCCTTCTCATTCCCTTTACAATCACGCTTGTTCGCAGCCTTGTGATTTTATCGTAAAAATGATTAAGTTTCCTTATGGTTTCCTCCAATGATTGAGGTTCATGAAACTCAATCCAGTCTCTAAAAGTTATTAGCAACCCGTTGATGAACCTTTGAATCTTTTCCTTCTCATCCTTGAGGTAATGAACATATCTCACCATCTCTAGAAACCTCCTAGTATACTCATCACACTACAAGGAAAACACCTTCTAGCGGAGGTTATAATGAAGGACTTTAGTGTTATAAAATTGGAAAAAAATTTCAAAAAAATCCTTTTAGGATAGCAGAGGTTTTAACGGAACTTCATTACAATTGAAAATTTTTGGGTGGATGAAGGTTTTATCATTTTTTTTTTCGGTGCACTTAATGGAACAAGTAGAACCAGTGTGCTAATACATAAAATCACCAGACGACATACATAACTAAAAACACAAAGCCTTTGAATGAAAATAATACCAATGTGTAATATATATTGCACCAGTGCTAAGAGATACAAAATCCCTGAGGCGTTCTTCTAAGGAATGACACCAGGGCACACAAAAAATAATTTTTGTGCCGATGCATTTTTTAAACTTGCAGTGCCAATGCGTATCATTAGTACAAAGGCCTTAGTGCATTAGTTATACAAAAGGATTGGTGCTATTAGTTTTCTTAAAGAACCATAATGGAAATAATATTTTGTAGGACCAGGGAGTTAGTTATATGAAATAAAATGGTGCGTTAAGAATTACAATGCACCGGGGAGTTAATCTCAAATAGCACTCATGCTTGAAGTGATAAATGCACTGGTGCTCTCATTTTCTTAAAAGGCATTGGGAATTTAAAAAGATTTGGCCATGGTTCTTTTATATAACACAATGCACCAATGCTTTTATATGTTATAGATGCGTTGGTTTTTTGAATTATATTTTCTCTTTTTTGGAAAGATCGACATGTGACAGGGAAATTATTGTAATTTTTTAAATTCGTTATTCATCGAAAAATTGACATATATATTATAACAATATTGATATAAATTAAAATTTGATTAGTGCACTTTTATATTATGTTGGGATTAATTTTATATATTCTCATATTTCACATCTCTTCGTTATAATATTTAGTCATCCATATATTTAATCAGTGGTGTAACATTTCACAACGACATTGGATAACACCATAGAATATATTAAAATGTATTTTAATATATATCAATAAGAAGCTCTTTGTCATACAAAATGGGATTGTTATTGGTAACCCCTTGTCTTTCAATTGGGACACTATGTCCATTACACTAAGAAAAATGTCTAATTTTCACAGACAATTATTTCAAAAAATACAACAGGTTGTATTGATATCCAAATTAATCATCATTCTTCATTGGAACTATTGTCAATGCTCGAGCTACTTCCATGTGTTGGGTTATTTGGAGAAATGTTTCATTTATTTCATTGTTTTTTTTGTCTTCTTGATCTTGCAGTTCCATCTGCAAACATAAAAATAAAGTGTAATGAATGTATCTACATTCGTGAGAATAATGAAAATTGAAATAAATAATATAAATAAATGTAAATCGAAAATCAATATACCATAGAAAGAAGTGGCTCTTGAATTATAAATATTCTTTCAAACCAAATCTCATGCCTTCTCTTAACAACTCTTATATTGCCA
This sequence comes from Pinus albicaulis, assembly GCA_034641835.2. Taxonomy (NCBI): domain Eukaryota; kingdom Viridiplantae; phylum Streptophyta; class Pinopsida; order Pinales; family Pinaceae; genus Pinus; species Pinus albicaulis. The sequence goes on along the minus strand of CM076574.1, from coordinate 923,836,681 downwards.
CAATTCCATACTTTGTTTCCTACAAGTTTTATACCTCATAATTTTTAACATTGTGGCTAATGTGTTGTCCTTGATGACAACCTACTATATAAAGATGTCGATAAATATGTTAACATTATGATAATGGGATGATTATGAAAGCTGGAACAGATGATACAAAAGTGATGAATAATAAATGATAGATCATATGGATGTCGAATTACAGTTTGGGAAAGTATACATGGATCCTATGTAGAAAGGTCATGTATATACACACTGGTACTATGAACAAAAGTCGCGTACAAAATTTTCCCCATGGTAACTTGAATACTATAGGTCTTTACCATGATATTAGCCCATATTAATGAGTGCGACAATGGTTATTTTATCACGTCAAAGAATACCAACGACATTACTAATGGATTGGCCTAAGGTGTTTTCTAAAGCTAAAAATATACAAGGATATGGAGATCAAAGTGTTAGGTGTACAAGTTTTGTGTTTTCTATGAATGATTTGATATGAAATAGGTGTGCACCATGGTACAATTTTTCTGTTGTCTATGAATGATTTGATATGAAACAGGTGTGCACCAGGGAGCAAGCAGAAGACTCAGATCTGAAATATATGAAATATATTGACATGCATGTTTAGTTGATTTACTTGCTACAAATGTTTAATATTGATGAAACTATAATGCTTTGATCTAAAAAAAATATTCAAAATTTTGTAGCATTAACAGTCAAGGTTGTGGAAAGTGAAATTGTGTTTGAAGCAAACATTTTTCAGATATATACGTAGGTATGTTTGCCATAGTTGTGTACATACATGGATCCACATTTAAATGGGCGTGTATATATTCTGCAAAATAAATTTTTTAAGTGCATATTCGTATGCAGGTGTTATACATGGTAAGCACGTACATACGCAGATATTCCTCATAAAGGTCGCATATATGAACCAGATTTTGATTTGCTAATAAATATTTACAGATCTGATAATTGATGCCTACAGTTGATGATTGGTTTACTTATTTTTGTCTGTCGAAGATGTATTTATTTTAATTGAAGCGACTTGGTTGAAATGTTCAAGGTTAATGGCACAACATTATATGATCTGTAATTGGTTCAGAAATATATGATTAATTATATGATCTACAACTGGTGAAATGGTTTGTGAGTGATTCAATGATTAATAATTTCAATGTTCAATATTTTGAGAACTATACGAAGGTATTATACATAAGAAGCGTGTATATACGCAAGTTTTATTATTTGTATACGCTTACACAATTTGGTATTTATAGTGTCTAGTTGGGTTCTACATTCAGTGTCTTGATACTTCATAATTTCAGTTGATTTACAGTGTGATAGTGTCTCAAATTCAGTGCTTCAATTTGGTTGGGTTTATATGGGTCGAGGTGGCATACACATTGGTTTAATGATTTTTTGACAGGTGGATCATGTTTTAAAGATGTTTAAAAGTGTTCCACAAGGAACTAAGGATAGAAACCTTCAAAAAGGGGGTTGTAGCTTCCTTATAATAGGTGCTGGAAAATGAGAGAAGGTTGCAGCCTTCTATAGGTGGGTGCCTACATAGTGGTTAGAGTCTGCACCAGTAAAATATTGTAAGAAGTTTTCCTTTTTAATAAAATAATGAGACAGAGACGACAACAACTTTGGTTTTCTCCCACATTGAGTTTCCACCTAAAATCCTGGTGTTCATGTGTGTTGATACGGATCTTATGTTTTGATGATCTATCTACTTCTTATTTTTCATTATTACTACTTAATTGATGAATAATGAAGTAATGATTCACTAATTAAAGATGAAAATATGATGAAATTAATTATCAATTATTTATCTATATATACATGGGTTTCATTGATCACAGTCGCATACATAAATTATAATAATAAATTGATAAAATTGAAGTGGGTAAAATATTGATTCACCTTCCCCTCTCAATATTTTTCCTAACAATTGGTATCAAAGAAGGTCCCTCAAAAGAAGCTTGATTTCTTGAAGGGAGATTGAGCAAGATGGACAATCAAGAGGGAGTATCTTCTATCCTGCCACCCTTGTTTAATGGAACAAACTTGTTTTTCTGAAAATCTAGAATGAGATCATATTTGCAGTCACTTGGAGTTGATGTTTGGGTAATCATTAAAGTAGGCTATCAGTATCTATCCTCCATCCCCACAGATGATGCAGGGAAGAAACAATATGAGACCAATGCAAAGGTAGTCAATGCTCTCTTAGGAATCTTGGAAGAATTAGAATTTGTAAATGTTATGGAGTTGAATACCGCAAAAGCTATATGGGACAAGATTATCTAGAGCTATTAAGGTGACACTAAGGTAAATATCACTAAACTTCAAATGTTTAGAATTCAATATGAGACTCTCATAATGCATAATGATTAAAGTATTGAATTTTTTTTCCTTAGGGTATATGATATCGTTAACTCAATGAGAATTCTTCGTGATGAAGTAAAATATTTGATGCTTGTTGAGAAAAAACTAAGATCTCTAACCCCAAAATTCGATTCAAAAGTCTCTGCCATTGAGGAAATGCAAGATTTGAAGAACCTTACCTTTGAACAACTCTGTAGGATATTAATGCCTTATGAAATGAGAAAACAAGGTCCATCATATATCAAAGAAGTAGCATTCAAAGATATTTATAAAGGAAAGGAAAAGGAGGAGATTAAGGAATTGGGCTACATATCAGATGAAGAAGAAGTAAATTTCGTAAAGAAGCTCCAAGTAGGAACTGACAAGTTTAGAGGTAAGCTTCCTTTCAAATGTTTTTCTTGTGGAAGAGTTGTTCATTACGTTGTTAAATTCCCTTATAAATAAAATCATGAGAAAAAGAAGAATTCCTCAAAAGGGAATGTTAGAGGAAGTTTTGATAAAAAGAAAAAAAATTATACGCGTGAAAATAGTGAATATTCTTCCAATAATGAAGATGTTGAATTTGATAAGGAATATTAATTACTTATGGAATTTGAAGAGAAATGTGTAGATGAATCTGATGATTTTTTTATGGATGCTCTAGAAGAAAAATATATTCTCATTAAAGAAATAACTCAACTAAAAATATCTATGGAAGAAGCTAAATTAGCTAAAGAAGCTTCCAAGAAACAAATTCTAGAAAAGGAAAGGCACAGCGAAATGTTAGAACTTGAAATAATGGGTCTAAGAAGGGAAGTTGAGATAAAAAGGCTCTAAATATTATATTTGCTAAAGGATATGAGACTTTAGAATAAATCATCAAATTAAAGCGCTCCCCTCTAATTTAGACGAGCCTTGGATACAATGGTGAATCATCAAAACTATAAAAACTTCTTCTGAAACATGTACAGGAAGTTATCTCAATGCAGTAAAAGGAAGCAATCATTAGAATTCCAGCTCTTGGCAAAGGAATGAGGGATCAAATGTCTCTCAAGTAAAACAACCTTACCACAATCAAAGGGGAAGCTACTCAAGAAGGTACTATACTCCGAGGTACTCCTACTTCAATGGTAAATGCTTCACTTGTAATAATTTTGGTCATAAATTTGTCCAATGTGTCACTTATAAAACTATTATGACTGGAGAAGCAAGAAAACAAAATAATTAGATTGGTGCAAAGAAATATTCTTATAATTTTTTCTAACCTCTTCAAGATGAAATTGAATGTTCTTTTTGTAATAACTTTGGTAAAAAATAAACTGAATTCAGAAGAAAAATTGGACCATCTCATCAACATGAACAGAAGATAATAACACCCAAGATATGGAAAAATAAAACCATAGACTTTGAAAATTGTGGTCTAGATTTGTATGCAGGAGATCAAGAAAATATGTGGTACATTGATAGCGTATTTTCAAAGCATATGACAGGTGAAAAAGACAAGTTTATGTTTTTTAACGAAATAAAGGAAGAAAAGAATGTAACCTTTGGAAATAACTCACCTTCTAATATCAAAGGGGAAGGAATTCTTTTGTTAAAGAAAAAGTTCAATGCTAATTTGGAAATTTTTTATTTGTTGATGGATTAAGACAGAACTTGTTGAGTGTTAGTCAAATATGTGACCAATGGCGTGAGGTGGTTTTCATATCAAATAATTGTGTGGTAAGGAATATGGATACAGGTAATATCTTAATAAAGGAAACAATAACTCCAGGAAATTTATGTGCCTTGCAAGGCATCCAAGAGAACTGTTACTTAATAAAACCTAAATAAAGTTAGTGTTGGCACCAAAGGTTGGGACATATTATATTTTCTCAATTATACAAGTCAAGCGGAATGGGAGTAGTTCGTGACTTTCCCAACATATCTCCACCTGATAATAGCATCTGCAAATCATGTCAATTTGGTAAGAAGACCAGAGTTCAGTTTAATGTTAAATAAGGTACCTCAAGTAAGCCACTTGAACTTATTCATAGTGATTTGTGTGGTCCTATGAGAAATAATTTTCCTCGTGGTGAATAATACTTCATATTATTCATTGATTATTTTACAATAATGTGTTGGATTGGCTTACTAAAACATAAATATGAATATTTTGATAAATTTAAAGTATTCAAGGCTCTGGTAGAAAATCAGTTACATTTGAAAATTAAATACCTTAGATCTGATAGAGGAGGAGATTTTATATCAGATGAGTTTTTTAATTTCTATGAAAAACATGGCATCAAAAAATGGTTTTCTATAGCTAAGACTCCTAAAAAAAATGGAGTGGTGGAAAGAATGAATAGAACAATCCAAAAAATGGCATGTGTCGTGTTTGATGAGTCAATATCACCTCATACCTTCTGGGGGGAAGCAACACATACAACTGTAAATATACTTAACAAATATCATGTTCGAGTAAACAGTGACAAAACTCCTTATGAACTATGGTTTGGTAAGCCTCCAACAATTAAAAATTTTAGAATTTTTGAAAGCAAATGTTACATAAATAAAAATTATGATAATCTTGGAAAGTTTGAATCTAGATTCAATGAAGGAATTGTCCTTGGAAACTCTTCTATAAGCAAGGGATATAAATTTTATAATAAAATGTTTCAAAATATTGTTGAATGCATAGATGTTGTGATTGATGAAGCATCCACAGGTACCAAAAAGGAAGCACTAGCCAATGATGAACCTTTCCCTACAACAAGCCAAAAGGTTGTAGGAGAAGGAAATAGTGAAGCATCAGAAGAAGGAAATGAAAATACATATACATCAAAAAAGACCGCTTCAAGGTATGTTTAGAAAAAATATCTTGAATCTTAAATTCTAGGTGAAAAGCAAGTCAAAGTACAAACTGGAATAACTTGTGTTGAAACTTCTAGTTACTTAGCCTTACTATCCACAATTAAACCTAAAAATGTGAATCAAGCAATAAAAGATGAATTTTGGGTTAAGGCAATGAATGAAGAACTTGATCAAATGGAAAATAATCGTACATGGGAATTAATGCCAAGGCCTCATGATAAATATTTTATTTGGATAAAATGGGTGTTCAAGAACAAACTAAATGAAAATGGAGAAGTAATTAGAAACAAAGCAAGCCTTCATATGCAAAGGCTATGCTCAACGGGAAGGAATAGACTTTGAAGAAACATTTGTGCCTGTAGCTAGACTTGAATCCATAAGAATGTTTCTTGCATTTTCAATATTTCATAACTTTAAAGTATATCAAATGGATGTTAAATCTGCATTTTTAAATGGGGATCTAGAAGAAGATGTTTATATTGAACAACCTGAAGGCATCATTCTAGGAAATGATAAAAATATTGTTTGCAAACTTAAAAAGGCACTGTATTGGTTAAAAAAAACTCCTCATGCATGGTATTATTGTCTTTACAGGTATCTTCAACAACAAGGCTTCACAAAAGGGTCTGAAGATAACAACCTATATGTAAAATTTGATACAGACAAAATTTTGATAGTTGTTGTTTACGTAGATAACATCATATTTAGAAGTAATGTAGAATCTATGAGTCAAGAATTTGCTTTAGTTATGTAACAATAATTTGAGATGTCACTACTTGGTGAACTAATATATTTTCTTAGTCTTCAAGTTCAATAAACAAAGAACGGTATCTTCCTTTCTCAAAACAAGAACCTCAAGCAGATTTTGAAGAAATATGGAATGGAAGACTGCACGCCTGTATGCACACCAATGGTAATAGGATTCAAGCTTAGTCAAAATTATGATTCCCCTTCGGTTAATCAACCAGAATATAGATCTATTATCAAAAGCTTGCTCTACCTTATAGGCACAAGACCAAATATTATGCATGCAGTTTGGATTGTTGGACGATTTCAAGAAAATCCTAAAGAAACTCATCTCCAAGTACTTAAGAGAATATTTAAGTATCTACAAGGAACTCAAGGTTTTGGTCTATGGTATCCAAAAACTGTAGAATTTTCACTTCACACTTACACAGATGCAGATTGGGTAGGAAATATTGATGATCGAAAGAGTATTAGTGGAGGAGAATTTTATTTGGGACCCCGCTTGGTATCATGGTTCAACAAGAAACAAATCTCTATCGCTTTATCTATTGTTGAGGCAAAATATGTTGTTGTTGCATCTTGTTGTACTCAAATTCTATGATTGATGCAAACATTACAAGACATTCAAATTAGTTGTCCTCAACCTATACATATTCTTTGTGACAATAATAATGTCATAAGTATCTCTAAAAATTTTGTTATGCAATCAAAAACCAAGCATATTCCAGTCAAAGATCATTTTCTGAGAGAAGAGGTGCTTGAACAAAAATTCAAACTAGAATATGTTCCTTCAAAGGAACAAGTTGTAGATATATTTACAAATCCACTTCCACGTGATTCCTTTGAATATATCAAACAAAAATTAGGAATGATCCCTGCTTCATCACTCTACTAATTATTGTGACAGGAATTTCATGTTCAGGGGGAGTTGAGACTGTAAATTACTATAATTTACTTTATGTATGTGGATTATGTGAAGTACAGTAACATATGTACGCAGTTTCTAAGTTAGATGATCTCGTATACATTTTTAAAAATGGCACAGATTCAAGGGGAGCCTCCTATATACATTCATCATTATAGTTTTGTGTCACTAATATTCATTTGTTGCAATCTATTGGTTCAAGGGGGGCAACTATTATAACTCTAAAACTCCTTGTTGGCATCATGGTTCCATAATTATGTATTGTTTCATATATTTTTTCATGTCTGGATACTTCTATTTCAGCTAGAAATTTAGATGTTGTTTTTATGTTGCTACTATGAAATATTCATGTCACAGGTCCCTATACGATATTACACCCTCATTGTTGAGGTCCTAGTTATTGGTTATATATGTCATATATTTCCCTTGATGTAAAGGTCATATAAATACCCATGATGTAATTATTGTAATTTTATTCATGTATGGGCTATTGGGATCAAATCATGCTTTGTATGTAATCCTGTTATCTTGGGCAATTGATGTAATGATGTGTCAAAATGTAAAACCAAATGATTGGGTATATGATGTAAAAATAAGTCATTGGTGTTAGGAAAGGTCATTTCTTTGAGTCCATTGGATATCTTTAGCACATGCTTAGGGGGATCAACACAGTCAATATACATTTTCTACAAAGGGGGGTCTTCATTCATCATTCGTCATCCCTTTTCCCTTAATGTCAAAGGGGGAGATAAGCTTGGTGTTTGGGATAAGAAGCCTTGGTATTTGCAGGTGTGTTTGCAGGTGCTTTCAGATGGTCAGATGGTAACAAAACACCAAAGAGGTTTCCATCAAGTCCAAAGGTGGAGACTATTGGAATTATGGCTAATGTGTTGTCCTTGATGTAAACCTACTTGATAAAGATGTCAACATTATGATAACAGGATGATTATGAAGGCTAGAAAAAATGCTTAAATGAATAAAGAAATTACATATCATATGGATGTTGAATATAAATTTTGGGAAAGTATATGTGTATCTTATGCAAAAAGGTCGCGTATATACGTGGGTAATATAAAGAAAAATCTTGTACAAAAGCTGCACCATGGTAACTTGAATACCAAAGGTCTTTACCATGGTATTGGCCCACAGTAATGAGTGTGACAATGGTTATTTTATCCCATCAAATAATACCAATGACATTACTAATGGATTGGCCTAAGGTATTGGCTAAGGCTAAAGATATATAAGGAGATGGAGATCAAAGTGTTAGGTGTGCAACTTTTGTCTTGTCTATGAATGATTTGATCTGAAACAAATGTGCACCAGGGAGCAGGGAGAAGACTCAGATCTGAAAGATCTAAAAAATAATGACATGTATGCTTAGTTGATTTACTTGCTTCAAATGTTTAATATTTATGAAACTATGATATTTTGATCTAAACAATTTATTCATAAGTCTGTAGGATTAACAGTCAAGGTTGTGGAAAGTGAAACTATGTTTGTGGCAAAACAAATTTAGATATATATGCAGGTATGTTTGGGCATAGTCGTGTAAATACGCAAATCCAACTTTAAAGGGCCATGTATATATTTTGTGAAATATTTTTTTATGTGCAGATTTGTACATAGGTGTTATACATGGTAAGCACATACATACATGTATATTCCTCATAAAGGTTGCATACAAAAACCAGGGTTTAATCTGCTAATAAATGTGTACATATGTGATGATTGAGGTCTACATTTGATGATTGGTTTTATTGATTCTGTCTGACGATGATGTCTTTATTGTAATTGAAGTGACTTGATTTAAATGTTCAAGGTTAATGGAATATAAGCATATGATCTGTAATTGATACAAAAATATGTGATTAATTCTATGATTTGCAACTAGTGAAAAGGTTTGTGAATGATTTGGTGATTAATAAGTTTAGTGTTAAATATTCTGAGAACTATATGCATGTATTATACAGAGGAAGCACATATATATGCCGGTTTTATAGTCACATACACAATTTGATATTTATGGTTTATGGTTGTGTTCTACATTTAGTGTCTTCATACTTTAGAATTTTGGTTGATTTACAATGTGATAGTGTCTCAAATTCAGTGCTTTAGTTTGGTTGGGTTGATATGGGTCTAGGTGGCCTACACATTGGTTTTATGATTTTTTGACAGGTGGATCTAGTTTGAAATATTATGAAAAGTGGTCCACAAGGAGTTGAGGATAGAAACCTTCAGAAAGGGGTTTGTAACTTCCTTCCAGTAGGTGTTGGAAAACGAGAGAAGGTTGTATCCTTCTATAGGTGGGTGTCTGCATACAGGTTAGATTTTGCACCAGTAAAATATTGTAAGAAGTTTTCATTTATAAGAAAATAAGAAAACAGAGATGACAACAATGGTGGTTTTATCCCACATTGGGTTTCCACCTAAAATCTGGGTGTTCATGTGTGTTGATATGGCTCTTGTGTGTTGATAATCTATGTGCTTCTCACTACTCATGGTTACTACTTAATTGATGAATAATGAAGTAATGATGCATTGAATAAACATGAATATATGATGAAATTAATGATCAATTACTTATCTGGATATAAGCGGGTTGCATTAATCACATTTGTGTACATATGCTTCTTTCCTTTGTAATAATAGTGTACATAAATCAAAATAAGAAATTGAAAAAATTGAAGTGGGTAAAATACTGATTCAATCCCTCCTCTCATTATTTTTTCTAACAATAATAAATCATATATTTAATATAAAGGATTTTTTTGTTCTATTAATTATAAACTCAAGGAAGTAAAAAAACATAGATACTTACAAATTCCACAATTAATTTTTTATATGCCAACATATACTCACAATCGTTATTTAACCCAATGCCAATCAATTCTTCTAATGGCTCTTATTTGTATGTTAGCACCTATTTGAAGACATTCAAGGATGGTTGATGTAAAACAACTTAAAATATACAAAAATGAAACCTTAAGTTGTTATAAGGAAATATTAACACTTACGCACAAACTTTGAAATCACCCATTTTCTTCCTTGTCATCTTGTTTTATGTGTTGAATGAGTTCTATCTTGTTTTCTTTTCTGCAAGAAAATACTTGAAAATTAATGTTTAAATCTAAACTATTATTTTATATGTACAAATTCAAGCATGATTACATACATTTGAAGCACGTTGTTGTTTATATGGCTCCTCCTATGATGCAATTATGTCCATTTCTTTGACCATTTCCTTATATACTATTTTGGACATTCACATATCAGCATGTTGATCATTTGGGATTTTTATAATCTTCCTGAGAAAAGTAATAAACTATTTTGATAATTATGTATGAAAACTAAATATAACAATATCGACATTAATAAATCAATGGTTTGTAGAAATATATACATATAATTCTCGAAAATCATTTTATAAAATTAAGAATACTAATTTTGAATGATTCCTTTTTGTTGTTGTATGTTTTTTCTATTGCAATTCTAACTGTCTCATTGACAATTTCTCTAGAAACACTTCTTGTAGTTCAGATATAAATTGGTTCTTAGAATCATTGGATTGATTTTTTTATTGTAAGTGGAAAGTACATGTTAGGGTCCTATAATTTTTATAGGGTCACTTGATTAAAGTTGGTGATTATTATATTTAATATGTTGTAAAATAATATTCCATGTTGTAAATTATTCCAAAAAAGATCAAAACCTTAATAAAAATAAAAAATATATGCTTGCAAGTCGAAATGCAGCTATAGATGATAATTAAGTATGTTTTGATTAAATTAATCACATAATTTAAATGTGATTAAATAAATTGTAATAAGGCCTTGGTACTATAGTTTTAATTTTATTATAGAGTTTAGAGCGACAAAAAATGGCACTTCAATCGACGACTCGATCATCACCAACTTACGTCGATGGCTCACAAGGTTTTTCGCCCCCCCTACCCATCCTAGCTTTATCGGCGGAGGGGGGATCCGAAAAGGTGGTTTCTCTCACCCCGGTCCCACGTGATGTGTAAGACCCTAGTTATTTAGCACCCTCCTCTCAATATCACAAACCATCTCGACCCCCCTCCTAAATCCACCTTACCACCCCCTTTCCCACTCTCCCTCCACTTTCGCTCCACCTCCACTCCCCTACTGCCACGTATCTCCTCCTGCCCAGTCCTGCTCCTACATATCGTTCCATACCTGTGCCTTCCTTTCACGCTCACACATCAACTATTTCTGCCAACCATGTTCCTCCACATCATCCCCCAACTCCATCTCACCTCCCGCCTCCATGTCATATATTCGTTTCATGGTCAATTAAAACTATGTTTTTTCCCTATACATAACAGTAATTTTAGACATGGTTTACAAACAAATGAGAATGAATTTTTAAAAACTGAAAGAGGTTTTTGTTTATAACATCCTAATATACAAAAAAATCCCTCAGTTTTATAACATCAGTTATGTTTCTAGATATTCAGAGAAATATTTGCAGGAATATTTTCCCAAATTTTCCTGTTTTTAGTCAGTGTTTTCAAATACAGTTTCCGCGCAGGTGGAAATTAATTTTCAAACACTAAAAGATTTTTTTGTTTATAACATCATTAATTACAAAAACCTCTCTCTCTTTTTACAAATACATTATGGTTTAGGAAATTTGAAAGCATCTTTAAAGGCACATTTTCTAGAAATTTCTTGTTCAGTCATCTTTTTGTTGAACATATTGTGGCAAATCAAAGATGAATCTTGAGAAAATGGATAAGGCTTGTGTTCATAAGATTCCAAAGTAAAATAACCTACTTAAAATTTCACACAGGTATTATAGAATGAGAGATACATTCACATCTTCACAACCTAGTTTTCTTACTATGCAAAATAATGTTTTAGACATCTTTTTGCAAAGAATATTGTGAACAAATGGAGAATAATTTTTGGAAACTAAGAGAAATTTATCTCAAAAACATCTTCATCTACAATAACCTCTTTCACTTTTTACATAGCTATCTCAAATTGAGATATTCAAAGGGATAGTTGGACCATATTTTTCAGAATTTCGAGAGGAAAAGGCTCAAAGACAGTTAGTGACTTCGAGGCCACCTCATCAAATAAGAGATGTTATCAAATTAGAATTTCTCTTCTTTTTCATGAGAAATCCATAAAGATAGTGCCAAGTATATTCATTAGTTTTGAATGTCTTATATTTCAGTTCTATTTTTGTAACACAGGTAAAGATATTTGTAATAAATCTTGATATTTTTTCAAGATATTTTAGTTTAGAATTTATATAAATACTTCATCATTTGAAATAATAGTGGTTGGGATTTTTAATGAGGAAGAATACCATTCATTGTAAAGTTTTTAACTGAGTTAAAGTCACATTTTGCAATAATACAAGAAAATTTGTTTCAGGATTCATATGGTGTACGAATTAGTGATTTTTTCACCTATTCATATGTTTATTGATTGTTTTATTTCACTGTCATTTCTTAAAAGCTTAATTACAGTACAGAAACAGTGACAAAAATGATTTTTTGAAATATGCACCCTATTCTGGTTGTAGTTAATTTCTATGTTTTCTGTTGAAGTCAAATTTATTCAATCTTAATTGCTCCTTAGTTTCTACTGAGCCTTTATTTTCTTCGGTTTCATATATATTTAAATTCTAAAAAGATCCAACTAGTGCAACTAGCTTGCCATGTTTCACTTAAGCTTGATACTTCTGCAAATTTATCACCCCAAGCCTCTTTTACTCCATTTCCCAATGGCCTTCCCTTGATATTCCAACCAAAACAATTCAAAAACCAAACTCTGAATTTTCATAACTAGCCTAAAATTTACAGAAAACAAAGCTAAATTATACATTGAGATCCCTCTCTAAGTTTAGAAGGGCTAGCTTCTAGACTTAAAATCGATTTTTATGTTATCTCTGTGGTTTTTATTCAGCCTTGAAATTACGGAGTGATAACAGTACATATATACATTCATTCCACTAGATCCCTCATAGTTCTGTAAAAAAAAATTGCCCCTTTCATTAACTTCTAGCACCACTCTATATGAGCTAAGGACCAATTCATTGTCATTTACATGTTCTATAATTTTTCTTTTCTTATAAGGACATTGATATTTTCCTTTGTTGTTTCTCTCTGTAGAAAATTAAACATATATGAATCAATATATTTTTTGAGACATTTTATCTAATATTCTTAATTATATTATTAATGAAAATTCAAAACAAAAAACAAAAAAACTCATATTGAATAATATAATTTTTTCATTCAACTGATTCATCATTTTGCAATTTTTCTATCAAGGTTTTACACTCTTTTTCACTTAGATTAGAAATAATCTTATCAACCTTGTTCATTTTGCAGCTCTGCATGACACACACCAACCAATACATATTAGTTAAACTTACATATAGCTCAAACATATTAATTTTGTAAAGAAGTTACAAAGAACTTGACTTCTCTGTTTTTTTATGTGCTATCACTGTGTCGATCAATATTTTTATCACTTGAGACCTTCTGAGACATTTTTCATAAATATAAAACGTGTAGAATTCAATATAGAAGTCATTAAATATATTTTACAAATAAATAAAATAATTTTCAACCAAAAAAACTCTGGTAATCGGTGTGTTTATTCACCGGTTTATCTAAATAAATGCAGCATCCTTCCACCAATATGGGATGACATTGTATGCAGGAGTATATTTCTCTGATGGTAGCCAAATGAGGGGAAAATGAAACCTCAACCCCATCCACTGGATCCCACAATTCTGAATGAATGCTACAAAACGTGGAACTCTTTCTAGTGCTCGTGCAAAGTTGGGTGCTCCAAAAGGTTCTCGACCTCTGACGGCTGACGATGACAATATCCACCTCCTTTGACAACTGTCCATTGCTTCATTTCAGAAAGTTACTACTTGTCTGACATAGAGGTCAACACACAATTTATGGGTTTTCAACATATGTCCCCTATGCCCCTCAATCTGCAAAAAGGTAAAATGCTTATTATAAATCTTTGTTGCCTAGCCATGTTCCCTCATCATCATTAGCGGCCTTGTAACTTGGTTTTCTTCAAACATATCATAGGATTTTATCCATTTAATCTGATTGATAGTGTAGGAGGTGAAGCCTCTTAAATTAATATCCCCCACGAATGGAACAAGGTTGAAGGCCTGATCATGCCTTAGGAAGTAACCATGCATGTAGAGTTCGCACATTAAGTGCTGACCTATGATATCATGAATTTTCAAAATACGGAGGAACTGGATTGGATCCTCAATTTCATGACAAATTTCCTTATATATACTCTCAAGCAAAAAGAAAAGAAATTATTCATGAAGGAATAAAGCATAACTATGTGTGGGAGGTCTACAAGCCATTACCTGTTGCACCAAAGTAAACATCTTCTCCTTATCTGATTGCAGCATTTGCACTTGTTCTTCTAACTCCTTTATCTTGCCCTAATGTTTTTTTGCCTCTGTCGCGCTCTATCCAACTGGTCTATATACCCTATAACAATCCCAACAACCTACTCTCGAAAGTCGATGATTGTAGGACAGTCTCAAATTCATGCACTATACTCATAATTCCTTCATCTATAGGTTCCTCAGGCAAGGATGGTTCTTTTTTGGAAGCCTCGATTGTATCACCAATTGTCTCCTCCATCCCCATTTCTTCCAGTTCTTCCTGATCTATATCCATCTCCATTTTTTCTAGTTCTTCCTAGTCTTTTTCCATTTCCTCTGATTTTTCTTCTTCTGCTAAATCAGTCGAAGGTACTGGTTCTTCCACTCTAGCAACAATAACAGATGTTATCTCTTATTCTGATGACTCACAGAGTTCTTCCCTAGAAACTTGAAATCGAACTATTACATACATGAACAATAAATGAACTAGTCCATGACTGGAGAGGACTACAGCATCTGGCGCGAACTCCAAGCCAACTGTGCCATGTGAAGAAGAACCGTCTCCTGAGCTTGCTGATATAAAACTACTGTCTGGAAAACTTAAAAACAAAACAGAAATGATTGCAGCATTAGAAACAGAGGACTTGGAAACCCTGCAGTCTAAATATCAGAGTTTGCCTAAGGGTCTGGCCCCTTTAGAAGAGTTGTTTGATTTTAACGATGTGGCCAAGAAGCCAAAACTGGACCCTGAAGAGACTGAAGTGGAAGAGTGCAATATAGGCAGTAAACTTAAACCAATGATGATTAAACTGTCTAAGACTTTACCAGCTCACATTAAACTCAAATGCATAGAGCTGTTTAAATAATTTTCTGATTTTTTTGCATGGAGTTACAAAGATCTTAAATCCTACGACACTGAAATAATACAGCACAAAATCCCTCTCAAAGATAACCAAAATCCATTCAAACAGAAGCTGCGCATAATAAACCCTGTTCAGCTGCCTTTGGTTGAGAATGAAATCAAGAAAATGTATGAAGCTGGTATTTTTGTCCCTATTAGATATTCTGAGTGGGTATCTAATCTAGTGTTTGTTAGGAAGAAAACAGGAGAGATTAGGCTTTGTATAGACTCTAGAGACTTAAAAAAAGATTCATTGAAAGACAACTACCCTTTACCTGAGATGGATCATATTTTACAAAGAGTGGTAGGGTCTAGAAGAATTTCTTTGCTTGATGGCTACTCAGGGTACAATCAGATCTTAGTCCACCCTGATGATAAATTAAAGACAACGTTTACTACACCTTGGGGCAATTTCATGTATGTGAAAATGCCCTTTGTTCTAATGAATGCTGGTGCAACATTTCAAAGAGACATGGACATAGCTTTCTCCAAAGAACTGGGCTACTTCATCATTATATACCTTGATGATGTTATTATTTTTTCAAAGACAGATGAAGAGCACTTAGAACATTTAAGAACAGTCTTCGAGAGATGCAGGAAATTTGGGATATCTTTGAACCCTAAGAAAACACTTTTCGGTCTCCAAGAAGGTAAACTTCTTGGGCACATTATTTCAGAAGAGGGTATTAAGATAGATCCAAAGAGGATTGAGACCATATTGCAAATCTCTCATCCTCAAAACATCAAGGAGTTGCAATCTTTCATTGGAAAGATTAAATTTTTAAGAAGGTTCATCCCCAATTTGGTTGAGCTCCTTAGGAATATAACAAACATGTTGAAGAAGGAGCAAGGGGTAAAATGGACCTTGGAAGCAAATAATTCCTTTGAGCTGGTGAAACAAGCGTTAACCAAAACACCAGTTCTAATAAGTCTTGATTTTTCAAAAGATTTTTATATTTTTTCATTTTCATCTGAACATACAATAGTTGTTGTCCTTTTACAGAAAAATCCACAAGGACAAGAGCAACCTATTGCATTCTTTAGCAAGGCTTTTAGGGATGCCCCTCTGAAGTATAACATTATGGAAAAGCAAGCTTTTGCTTTGGTTAAAGCTTTAAAAGACTTCAGAGTATACATCTTGCACTCACACATCATTGCCTTTGTCCCAAATTCATTTGTCAAAGACATTCTAACATAGGACCCAGATGGTAAGAGAGGTAAGTGAATTGCTATTATGCTTGAATATGATTTAGAGATAAAACCTACTAAACTCATCAAAGGCCAAGGTCTAGCTAGATTAATGGATGAATCCAATTTTGAAGTTTTGGATATTAATATGATTAATGCTTTGGATGAACAAGAGGAAATCTCAACCCCCATTGTTGAACACCATTTTATGAATTCCTCTTGGTATGCTGATATTCTTTATGTTTTGACTAATTTGAATACACCTCCTGGTTTGACAAAAAAAAAGGCAAGGTTCTTAAAGTTGAAAGTTGTACACTATTGCATTATAGATAGATGTCTTTATTGGAAAAATGAAAGTGGTATATTTCTTAACTGTTTGCTTGAGTATGATGCAGAGAAGGTTAAGCACGAGTTCCATGAAGGAGAGTGTGGAGGCCATTTATACTGGAAGACAATAGCAAACAAAATCTTGAGGGCTGGTTACTATTGGCCTACTCTTTTTCTTGATGTGCATAAGATGATAATTGCCTGTCATAAATGTCAAATTTTTTAGGGCAAAAGGAAGCTGCTACCCTTGCCTCTGCATCCAATCACTGTTGAAGCCCCTTTTCAATAGTGGGGACTTGACTTCATAGGTGAAATCCATCCACCATCTTCTGCTCAGCATAGATGGATTCTCACTACCACATACTAATTCACTAAATGGATAGAAGCCATCCATTCTAGGCAAGCCAATGATTCTATCATTATAAAATTCATGGAGACTAATATTCTCTCTAGATTTGGCTGTCCTACCAAGATCATCATTGATAATGCATCAACATTTGGATCAAAAAAGATGGTTGAATTCTATCACAAATATCAGATAACATTGGGGAATTCCACGGCCTATTAACCTCAAGGTAATGGACTAGCAGAATCCTCAAACAAGAGTTTAGTGAACATAATAAGGAAGTTGTTGTAGGACAACAAGAAGTCTTGGCACACAAAGCTTGTGCATGCACTTTGGGATGACAGATTGACTTTGAAGAAATCTGTTGGCATGTCACCCTACCAGCTTGTGTATGGCACTGATGCAATTTTTCCAACCAACCTTGGTGTGCCAGTTATGAAGTTGATTCAAGAGATTCAGTCTGAAGACAATGATATGATCAGAAGGATAAATCAGACTATTCACCTTCAGCAAACTAGAGAGGAGGTTTATAACAAAGCATTGCAAAAGCAAGAGAGCATTAAAAATATTTTTGATAGAAGAACAGAGGCCAGCAATTTTAATATTGGGGAAAAAGTTTTAAAGTGGGACTCAAGGAGGGAAAACAAGGTCAAGCACAGAAAATTTGACAACTTATGGCTTGGCCCTTACCTCATTCATTCAGCTGCTGGTAATAATGCCTTTTTCTTATAGGAGTTGAATGGAGCAGAGCTGTTTGGGGGTCTTGTCAATGGCAGGATGCTTAAGCATTACTTCTCTTGATCCATGTCATGTTCTGAAAGCCTTTTTATCTTTTTCTAATTATAAATATTTCACCCATCATTGCATTCAAAGTTAGAAAAATCCAAAATACAAAAATAGTGAAAGAAAGAAAAGAGAGTAGATTGTAAAAACAATAAAGGTACAGCCCCATACCAATAAAAAGAGAAACAAATTTGAAAGTGTGCAAGCTTAAATGCCACTCCTGAAAAACACACTTCGAGTTAGTCAAACAGCCTAATCTTGACTAATTAGTTTTAAATTTACTGCTGATAGGATAGTGAATTTGATTTTCCAAACTGTTTAATATTGGCTTATCAGTAGGTAGATTAGGCTAGAAATTAAAGGTTCAAACATACTCAAAATCTGAACCTATGTTTCCAAGAAGAATGACTCAAACCTGTTTATTTCTTGAGTCAAAAAAAGAGGTAAAAACTGGTTCTAATCAGCTCAAAATATGTACCAGTCAGCAAAGGAAAAACAACTCAAGCAAGAGTTAAAACAGAGCTGAAAAAAGATGAAGGAAGTGCTTTGAAACTTTCGGATCTTAAGCCTTCCATTTTGATTTAATTTTCTGCAAAATAATTTCTATGTGCATCTTGTCTTTTATGCCATAGATCAGCATCAAGTTATACTATTCAATCCTGACTTGTATGCTTTTGAATTTCTGCTTTAGAAATTAGAGAATAAAAATCTGTTAGACTGTTTAATCCTAATAGATTGGTAGATTAGGTAGAGAAACATATGAACTAAACTTTTTAATCTGAGTTCATGGAGAAATAAGGAGTAGAATTAGATTATTTTTATGCTTTCAAAAGAATAAAATGTTGTGAAAAGAGTTTTCCAATCCAAGTGCACTCTAAAGAAGAAAAAATGTTAGATTAGTAGGATTGGGTAGGTAGAAAGCTTGTATTGATGAAGTTCCATTGTTTTTCATGGCTGCTAACATTTTTTAGAACAAAGAAGATCATCCAAGTAAAGAAAGGCTGCCCAATGGATAAGGCACTGATCACCTTCCCAGAGAATGCAGGTCTGAAGTTCTTGATGCCTTCAAGAAGGCACCATCCCCAAGTAGAGCCACTATTGGCCACCTTTAAAATTTGTTATATCAAAAGGTGGCCAAAACATTTTGGAGCCTTCAAGAAACACTTTTATTGCTCAAAATGTTATCTCTTGAAGACTGATGAATACATCATGCCCTTTGTCCAAATCTTCACTGCTGTTTCCATTTTAAAACTCAGAAATTCTGTTGATTCCATAGAGAAAAGACTGGTATAAAAGCCATTTTTCCCTTCCCTCCACCTCAAAACTAACCTTCATTTTGCCCCCTCTTTTCCTCATAAATTTCCTCTATTTTCCCTTTTTTCCCACTTCCCCTTCATAAATTCTACATTACAGAGTTTAAAACTCATTTTTTGAACTCTTCTGAAACCCCCAAATCCATTGAAAACTTGGAAAAAATTCATAAAAAATACGTTTTTCTATTGCAGACTTAAGCCCCTTTGGGCTAAGTCTTAAACCACTTCCCCACTATATGCCTTGGTGTTGGAACCAAGCGCTAAACCATTTAAGTGCTTATCGCATCGGAAAAATCAGAGCGCATAAGTCATTATCTTATGTTGAAACCTCTGATGCGATTAAGCCCTTTGTACACAACCCCTGATCCTATTATCGCCTCATATAACCCCTGTGCCCGCAATCGGGTGCTAAAACATTGCATATTTCCATCTCCGATTGATTTTTTCCTTTGTAAAGTCATAAACCCACTTTTTCCTAAGTTTGGTCTAAACGTGCCCAAACAATGTTTTTTAATGTAAAATGGGTAGATTGAAAAGCCCTGCATCAAAAGTTCCGATGCGATTGAGCCGCATTATATAAACCCCGCTCTCTGCTTCACTCCATATAACTTGCGCCCGGGACCAAGAGTTAAAGGTCCTGAAGCGCCAATCACACTGCAAATTTCCAAATGGGTAGATTGAAAGACCGAGCCCGACCTTCCGATGCGATTGGCCTGTATATATATAAGCCCTAGGCCTATCGCACTCCATATAAACCACGGGCCCCGCAGACGGGCGCCAAGGCATATCATATATATATCCCACCCCAACCATAAAACCTTTTCTTTTTATAAAAAATTTGGGTTTTCATGTATTATAAGGGTTTCCACCTGTTTCATATTTGATATATTCTCCGTCATTGATCTTGAGCCGATCAAACGGCCTGCGCATTATCGCATCACAAGTTTTTTATCGGGCGCATTCTATTCCTCTCCGCGATTGGCATTCCCAGATGGATCTTTCTCCATTGGATCTATCTGCCATAAACCAGATCTAACGGCCCATATTTGCTCTGATTATTAACATTTCCCCGCCTTTGAACCCCTCTAATTTATTTCCCACCGTCGATCTGATCTGTAGATCGACGATCAACGCTCAATCGCATCGGCGCTGTGCAAATTCTTCCCCCCGCCGATCGAATTCCTCTGATTGCATTTGGACCATCCACGTGTCCAGATCAGACAGTCCAGATCGCATTTCCTGACTTTGGTTAAAAACATGCAGCCCTGCTCATAATTTTTCTCAACCAATCACAGTCGTTGAACTCTACAGATCAATGGTCCTTCTTCATCCTTTATTCACCTGTATATTATTTCGTTGTAGCCCCATATTCAATCCTATTCGTTGATCTACTACATCCAACTGCCCAGATTGAATCCGCCCTCCCCGCTTCCGTCTTCGCATCTATCTCATATCGCGTTCACTTCCCCACCGTTAGATCTGAGGCCCCAGATCTAACGGTCCACGTTCCATATCGCGTAACTTTCAGTGCGAAGGATAATTTCCTGAGGCCCGCACGATATAGGTGGTTTTGAAAAGCCACGTGTCGGGCGGGAACGCATATCGCGTTCAAAATGGAAAAACGGCGTCCCCGCCTTTTTCTCACACAAAAACAGTTGTTTTACCTCCCGAAACCACCTTCCCCATTTCTATTATGTTTTATCGCATACGACTCCCACCGTTGATCTGGCCCAGTTTTAATATAGCCTTACATTATCACCCTCCACCTCTTCCAAAGGGTTTTTAACGCGCAAATCTCCGCCATTGATCTCGTGGGATGATCTCATCCGACAGCCCACGATCGTCCTGAACCCCCATCTCTATTTTTTACCATATTTCCTTCGAAAAAAAGGTTTTAACCCCATTTCTTCGCATTTCTTCTATTTTCCAAAAAATGTGACTCCTTCACACTATTAAACCACAACCAATCCTGACTGTTGATCTCTGCGCAATCAACGGATCTGACTTAATTTACACCATTTTTCTTTCCGAATAGTCTCCATTCGATCTCCACATTGGATCTCCACCGTTGGATGATGCCATCCAATGACCACCCTCCTCCCCTCAACCTCCTAAGTAGTTTTACCTCATAAACGTAGGATTTATTAATTTTTATTATTTTATGCAAGATTTAATGGTTTTTCCATTATATTGAAGAAAAGCCATAGGCCGAGGGTGACGATTCCCGTACCTTTCATTCATAAAAGAGAATCCATTCACAGGAATCCACGACACATCTCATCGATAATTCATGGGCATGGATGCCATACGGACCCTGTGCAGCCCTGCACATCAACAAGACATAGTATGATTTAATCAAATTAAAAGAGTATCAGTGTCGAAGACAAACACAGCAGAATTGAAGATTGAAGATGAATTCCATAGTTTAATTGATTACAGCTAAGATTGATTATCAAAAGCCTAATCCATTAAATTAAAGCACAATTAAAGACAAATCAAAATATCATCAGACAGAAAGGCCTCCACCACCACAACAGAGGCCAATTGATTCCTCTCAGCTACTCCAGTGCCACGTGTTGCCTCAAAGCATTCAAACAGAGGCCGAAGTTATTGATCAAAAAGAAGATATTTTGCCTCAGCGCAGCCGAATAGTTAATTCTACCAAAGGAAGCTAATGCAAAAAATATCAGCAAAGTTATTACATCCTGAACAGAGCCTAAAAGTCAACAAAAGCTCCCACCAAGCTTAATTCTTAAATGTAAATCAATTAATACAGTGAAAATATCTGTACTCTTCTCCATTAAGCCCCTCAAAGGCCGAGAAGAATTAATCTGTATTAATTGAACCTTGGATATCTTTTATCAGATCCCACCTCCTCATTCCTTCTATAAATACTTCTGTAGAAGATGAGAAAATGTTGGTTGCAGAACTTTGAAATATACTTGTGCTCGAAACTTCTGATTGTAAGTAGTGTTCAAAGGCTCTTGAAGCTCTACTTGTGATAGAATAGTTAGGCTGAGAAGTGAAGATGATTGCTAACCTGAAACACTGGACTTAAAGTTATAACTAGTTTGAAGCATCAATACAAGCTGATTTATGGGATCCTGGTCTATGTCGACAGTGATGTTTTTCTTATTGTAAATGTTATTTTATTTCTGTTTTCACTTTGTTCATCTTCTCTGATAAAGAACAGCAAGCATAGAGTTAGGATTTACTGTATATCGTTACCCTTCTCTGACTGATAAGCTTTATCTGAATTTTTTCTTCCAATTTGTGTTATTTAGGAATGATTTAATTCAGTTTGAGCAGTTAGGAATGCTGGCATTCCCTTGTCCTATTGTCTTAGCTAAATATTGTTTCTGAATGTTATTTTCAGTTTATGTTAAGTAGAGATGAACTAAGGAATTTATGGTGAGCACTGTCCTAGTTTTATCCCAAAATACTTTCTAAAATTTTCCTTAAGAGTGTGTTGAAAGATGGCTAGTTTCGAAGTACTTACCAGATCTTAGACCATCCTTTGTTATCATTTTTGTTTCCCTTGTGTTTTAAATGTTTTTCTATTGAAATTGTATCAAAAGCCTGCTTAGTTTCGAAGTACTTACCAGATCTTGGGTTTCTTTCATGTTTTTCTTAAGTGTATTTCAAAAGCTGGCTAGTTTCACAGTACTTACTAGATCTTGGGCTACTCTTTGTTCTTCATTTCTTTAATTCCCCTTCTTATTGTATCATTTCATTCCATAAAATCAACTTTAAAGAGATCTTTAGACATAGATGACTTTCCCCATGGACAACTCTTGAACCTGGTTTTTTCAATTAAAACCCTATTATGACTCCATAGCCCAATGGACTAAAACGAGCATTACATCCATCTTTTTGGCCAAAACTGTTCTATTTTCTTGCAACTTCTCACCTTTGAAACTCTTTCCATTTAGAACTTTCCACTCAAAAAATAATCATGCTCAACCATCCAAAACAAACAAAAACCCCCGGCATTCATAACTAGCATAATATCATTACCCAAAACCTTAAAGATAAATCCATCTTTACACTTTATTGGAGAGATCCCTCTCCGGATTCAGGAGGGCTAGATCCTAGAATCCCAAAGTGGTTGAAACGGTGTTTCTCCCTGCAGTTGGACTTTTTCCAATCTTGCTGATTACAAGGAGCTAACATTTCTGTCGACTCTGTTGGGGAAGCTCTAAGTGTTTTTCATTTCAAATAATCATAAGACATCAGCAATTCATTTCTTTCAAATGACATTTGTTCTGTTAGCTAGTTAAATCGTTAGGCATAACAACTCTGGCCAACAAACATTGTTTAGTGAGTAAAAGAAGCCCTTTCTAAAGCACTACCAAACACTTGGTAATCATGGTGAAACTTGTTTGAATCAGTGACAAACTAGGAAAACCATAGGATTCTCATAAGTCTTTATCTAACCTTGGAGGATCAGCTGGCTTAGCCATAAGAGTAGACTGTCTTTGTCTCATAACCGTAGCTAAGTTTTGAAACAGATTCAGGACACTCTTAGTAACCAATACGAATGAAAAATAACTCAGAAAACCCAAAAAACATTTCAGATTGGTTTTCAATAAACATGGTGGTGGACCATAAAACCTTTTACCTCCAAAAGAGCTAAAAAATTCCACTTGCCGACTCCACAATCCTAAATAGACCTTAAGACTCCACTGGGAAGAACCATTATCTTTGCAATATCATTAAACTCAGTTAGAGGACTATAGGATTAAAGTTTGTATAAAACATATTAGTTGACCCCTGAAAGACTATCATATCTAGTTGAACTTTTCTTGTTTAGTTGGGTATAAAAACACAGCATAGTGGCTCCTAGAAAGATTCATACTAGAGCTCATTCTGACCCAAACCCACTTGAGATAGTTGATAACCCAGAAAGTATCCTTAGGAAGTCTCCTAAGATAAATTTTTCAACTATTTTCAGATCACCCTTGAGAGCTAATTCAATTCCTGAAAATCTTGCAGCTCTACAATAGTCACAAGTAGACTTAAGAAATCCATTTAGAACTAGGTCTCTTGATTATTTAGATCAGCTAGGTTTAGAGTCTTCACTTTCATCTCCTAAAAAAAGTGAACATCCTGGTAGTAGAGAAACAACACCACCTGATTCACATTCCTTTCCAATTTAGGTGTCTCTCATCCAATATCATCTCAGCAATCTATTCTTGGTCCATCCACATCTTTTCACCCTACATCCACTATTCAAACCACTCCACTTCAGCCCACTTTTCCTTTTGTTAATCCACCTCTTGTAAATCCACCCCCACCACATATCATGGCAGCATGGTATGCTCCCTTAGTCCTTCATGTACCATTAGTCAATCTTCCACAGGACTATCAGTCCAAAATACCATTATATGATGCTAGTAATACTACCACTGCATCACAACATGTGGATAAGATGAATGACTACTTTGACATAAATGAAATTGATGATGATTCTTTCAAGCTTAGATTATTTGCTCAGAGTTTGGGGGGAGAAGTAAGAAAATGGTTTAAAGGTTTAGCCCCCCATAGTATCAATGATCTCCAAGCCTTCCATCAAACATTCTTAAACAAATGGGAAGTGAAGAAGAATCCTCTCCAAGTCCTTTCTGATTACAAGAACCTCCATAGAAACACTGGGGAAAGTGTTCAAGCTTATTGCACTAGATTTAATAGTGTATATAATGCACTTTCCCCAGATCTAAAACCTCCACAAGGCTCAGCTCTAAACAAGTTTCCTGAAGAGTTTGACCCTGAGATGGCCTATCATCTGAGAGAGAGAGAGATCCTGCAACTCTTGAAGATATTCAAAAGGGAGCTCTTGCTGTGGAAGTTAACCTAATGGAGAAGAGAGAAAGAATGAAGAATGAGAAGAGAGTGTCCTTTAGAGAGGAATCTACCCCTTCCACTTCCAACTCAAAAATGGAAAAAATTATGGAGGAGATGATGAAGAAAATGAGCATCCTTGAGAGAGCACAAGCAATTCAATACCAAATTTCTCCTCAAAATAGAAACCAGAACCAAAATCAGAATTTTAGAAGGAACCAACCTCCAAACAGACCTAGGGAAGATGATCAATAGATCACTCCTCCCTTTCATCAAAAATATGTGAGTGAGGTTTAAGAAGTGGATAAAATAATAGAGAAAGATGATATCAACATGCTGGGAGTAGATAATGATGACTTTGAGATTCATTATGATAGATAACAATGTCTTTACATACCCTATGATGACAAAATAGATGATGAAGAAAGTTATTATCAAGACATGGAAAATGTCATCATAGAGTCTCAAAGAGAATATGACCTTAGAAGTAAAACCAGTCAACAAACTCCCAACACCAAAACCTCTGACAAATCTTCACAGAACAGCACTGTAAGTAAACCTAAAGTTGTCAAATAGAAAGACAGAATAGTGGCTGTAAATTCTGATAAAGGTAAAGAGAAAGGCACTCAAAACATTACAAAATATAGTGTAGACCTTAGCAGTACTAACACTTCAGCTAGTACTCATGTTAAAACCATTTTGTCAAATGTAAATAGAACAAATCAGCAAGTTGATGTTGCTGATAAAATGGCAGCTAAAAAGGTTGAGACAAGTACTCCAAAGAATCAAATTCCTTTCGACCTGGAGCAGGAAATTTCCAAAATTAAAATCTCTATTCCCTTAACTGAGTTAGCTGCCCAGAATGTATATAGGACCCAAATTTTGAAGGCTTTAAACATTGAGGAGAATAATGACACAGTCAATCTTAACAATGACCAACCAGAGCTTATTTTTGGTCCCAAGATTGAAGGTAAGTATCAAGAGGGACCTGTTCCTCCCTTTTATGTGAGTTTAAATGTTCATGACAAGATTTTGCACAACGCTATGCATGATTCCGGGGCTTCTTAGAATCTAATACCTAAAGTTGTGATGGAGAGCCTGGG
Organism: Pinus albicaulis; assembly: GCA_034641835.2. NCBI lineage: Eukaryota > Viridiplantae > Streptophyta > Pinopsida > Pinales > Pinaceae > Pinus > Pinus albicaulis. The sequence goes on along the minus strand of CM076574.1, from coordinate 923,810,568 downwards.
TCTAGAAATGACCAGACCTTATAAAGACCTTTACTCCTTTGACTCAAGCAGAGTAAAATGTTTAGGATTAATCAAATATATCTGCATTAACTTAGCACAGATTCCAGCCAAATTCTTAGTCATGGATATTGTTGTGGCTGATGTGCCCCCAAAATATGGAATGTTATTATCTAGGTATTGGGGGGCTAAGTTACAAGGCACTATGCAAATGGACATGACTTATGCGACCATCCCTGTATTTAATCAATCCAGAATACTTTACAGGGAGTCCCATATGCAATACACAGTTACAAGCCAAGACAGACCACAAAATTTTCCTTTGTATTCTGTAAACACGGGCCTCAATTCTTTTATCTTGTTTAACTATGAAAATTTTGGTGAACAAGTCACTTTAGCTGAACTAATGGCCGATAGAGAGGAAGAAGAGCACAACATAGAAGTGTTAAAACAGTTTGTTGGACCTTTCAATCACAACAAACTAAACACAGGTCTTGAGCTACAGGTCATGCGTCCTTTGCTTTTAAACCTTGATAGTCGAGAAAGCAACCCGCAACACAGCGAAAAACATGAGGAGTTGAAACGAATTCAACTAAGTGCTGATATTCCACAACAATTAGAAATCACATTAGTTGAAGAGGACATTACTCAAGATAAACCCGAATCTAGTCCTCTGTGGAGTATGAACTTCGATGGGTCATGCACTAGAACTAATGCTGGTGCAGGTGTCTGGATATGCAACACTGAGAAAAACCACACAGAAAGCATTTCCTGTAGATTAAACTTCCAGTGTTCGAATAACATAGCGGAATATGAATCCCTGCTTTTAGGCTTGTTTTTGTTGAAAAAGTTAGGAGCCAATAGAATTAAAGCATATGGGGATTCTGAGTTAATCATTAGGCAAGTCAACGGGGAATACAACGCACATCACCCAAGACTTAGGGCCTATCGAAATGATGTCATGGACCTTTTAAAAACTTTTGAGGAGCACCAGGTATTTTTTATCAAAGGGAAAGAAATATCGCGACCCACAACTTAGCCTTTGTAGCTAGAACATGCTTAATGCCATATGAAACCAAAGACTGCACAACTCATATTAAATTCATACCGGTCGTTCCTGACAACAAAAAATATTGGCAAGTGTTTGACGGAGACAAACAAATAGAAGACTTCATGCAATTCATAAATGAATTCGAACTACACTATTTGGATTCAGATTATGAAACAGACTGAAATAGTGAAGAAAATTTTGTTGGTGAAGAAGAACTGTCTCCTGAGCTTGCTAATATAAATCTACTGTCTGGCAAACTTTAAAACAAAAAAAAAAATGATTGCAGCATTAGAAACAGAGGAGTTGGAAACCCTGCAGTCTAAATATCAGAGTTTGCCTAAGGGTCTAGCCCCTTTAGAAGAGTTGTTTGATTTTAACGATGTGGCCAAGAAGCCAAAACTGGACCCTGAAGAGACTGAAGTGGAAGAGTGCAATATAGGCAGTAAACTTAAACCAATGATGATTAAATTGTCTAAGACTTTACCAGCTCACATTAAACTCAAATGCATAGAGATGTTTAAATAATTTTCTGATGTTTTTGCATGGAGTTACGAAGATCTTAAATCCTACGAAACTGAAATAATACAGCACAAAATCCCTCTCAAAGATAACCAAAAGCCATTCAAACAGAAGCTGCGCATAATAAACCCTGTTCAGCTGCCTTTGGTTGAGAATGAAATCAAGAAAATGTATGAAGCTGGTATTTTTGTCCCTATTAGATATTCTGAGTGGGTATCTAATCTAGTGTTTGTTAGGAAGAAAACGGGAGAGATCAGGCTTTGTATAGACTCCAGAGACTTAAAAAAAGATTCATTGAAAGACAACTACCCTTTACCTAAGATGGATCATATTTTACAAAGGGTGGTAGGGTCTAGAAGAATTTCTTTGCTTGATGGCTACTCAGGGTACAATCAGATCTTAGTCCACCCTGATGATAAATTAAAGACAACGTTTACTACACCTTGGGGCAATTTCATGTATGTGAAAATGCCCTTTGGTCTAATGAATGCTGGTGCAACATTTTAAAGAGACATGGACATAGCTTTCTCCAAAGAACTGGGCTACTTCATCATTATATACCTTGATGATGTTATTATTTTTTCAAAGACAGATGAAGAGCACTTAGAACATTTAAGAACAGTCTTCGAGAGATGCAGGAATTTTCGGATATCTTTGAACCCTAAGAAAACACTTTTCAGTCTCCAAAAAGGTAAACTTTTTGGGCACATTATTTCAGAAGAGGGTATTAAGATAGATCCAAAGAGGATTGAAGCCATATTTCAAATCTCTCATCCTCAAAACATCTAGGAGTTGCAATATTTCATTGGAAAGATTAACTTTTTGAGAAGGCTCATCCCCAACTTGGCTGAGCTCCTTAGGAATATAACAAACATGTTGAAGAAGGAGCAAGGGGTAAAATGGACCTTGGAAGCAAAGAATTCATTTGAGCTGGTGAAACAAGCGTTAACCAAAACACCGGTTCTAATAAGTTTTGATTTTTCAAAAGATTTTTATATTTTTTCATTTGCATCAGAACATACAATAGTTGTTGTCCTTTTACAAAAAAAATCCACAAGGACAAGAGCAACCTATTGCATTCTTTAGCAAGGCTTTGAGGGATGCCCCTCTGAAGTATAACATTATGGAAAATCAAGCTTTTGCTTTGGTTAAAGCTTTAAAAGACTTCAGAGTGTGTACCTTGCACTCACACATCATTTCCTTTGTCCCAAATTGAGTTGTCAAATACATTCTAACACAGGACCTAGATGGTAAGAGAGGTAAGTGGATTGCTATTATTCTTGAATATGATTTAGAGATAAAACCCACTAAACTCATCAAAGGCCAAGGTCTAGCTAGATTAATGGCTAAATCCAATTTTGAAGTTCTAGATATTAATATGATTAATGCTTTGGATGAACAAGAGGAAATCTCAACCCCCATTGTTGAACACCATTTTATGAATTCCTCTTGGTATGTTGATATTCTTTATGTTTTGACTAATTTGAATACACCTCCTGGTTTGACAAAAACAAAGGCAAGGTTCTTAAAGTTGAAAGTTGTACACTATTGCATTATAGATAGATGTCTTTATTGGAAAAATGCAAGTGGTATATTGCTTAAATGTTTGCCTGAGTATGATGCAGAGAAGGTTAAGCACGAGTTCCATGAATGAGAGTGTGGAGGCCATTTATACTGGAAGACAACAGCCAAAAAAAATCTTGAGGGCTGGTTACTATTGGCCTACTCTTTTTCTTGATGTGCATAAGATGATAATTTCTTGCCATAAATGTCAACTTTTTGAGGGCAAAAGGAAGCTGCTACCCTTGCCTCTGCATCTAATCACTGTTGAAGCCCCTTTTCAACAGTGGGGACTTGACTTCATAGGTGAAATCCATCCACCATCTTCTGCTCAGCATAGATGGATTCTTACTGCCACAGAATACTTCACTAAATGGATAGAAGCCATCCCTTGTAAGCAAGCCAATGAGTCTGTCATTATAAAATTCATGGAGACTAATATTCTCTCTAGATCTGGCTGTCCTACCAAGATCATCACTGATAATGCAGCAGTATTTCGATCAAAAAATGTGGTTGAATTATGTCACAAATATCAAATAACATTGGGGCATTCTACGGCCTATTACCCTCAAGGTAGTGGACTTGCAGAATCCTCAAACAAGAGTTTAGTGAACATAATCAAGAATTTGTTGGAGGACAACAAGAATTCTTGGCACACAAAGCTTGTCCATGCACTTTGGGCTGACTGATTGACTTTGAAGAAATCTATTGGCACGTCACCCTACCAGCTTGTGTATGGCACTGATGCAAGTTTTCCAACCAACCTTGGTGTGCCAGTTATGAAGTTGATTCAAGAGATTCAGTCTGAAGACATTGATATGATCAGAAGGATAAATTAGACTATTCACCTTCAGCAAAACGGAGAGGAGGTTTATAACAAAGCATTGCAAAAGCAAGACAGCATTAAAAATCTTTTTGACAGAAGAACGGAGGCCAGAAATTTTAATATTGGGGACAAATTTTTAAAGTGGGACTTAAGGAAGGAAGACAAGGGCAAGCATGGAAAATTTGACAACTTATGCCTTGGCCCTTATCTCATTCTTTCAGCTGCTGGTAATAATGCCTTTTTCTTGCAGGAGTTGAATGGAGCAGAGTTGTTTGGGGGTCCTATCAATGGCAGGATACTTAAGCATTACTTCTCTTGATCCATGTCATGTTCTGAAAGCCTTTTTATCTTTTTTCTCATTATAAATGTTTCACCCATCATTGCATTCAAAGTTAGAAAAATCCAAAATACAAAAACAGTGAAAGAAAGAAAAGAGGGCAGATTGTAAAAAAAATAAAGGTACAGCCCCATACCAATAAAAAGAGAAACAAATCTGAAAGTGTGCAAGCTTAAATGCCACTCCTGAAAAGCACACTTCTAGTTAGTCAAACAACCTAATCTTGACTAATTAGTTTTAAATTTACTGTTGATAGGATAGTGAATTTGATTTGCCAAATTGTTTAATCTTGGCTTATCAATAGGTAGATTAGGCTAGAAATTAAAGGTTCAAACATGCTCAAAATATGAACCTATGTTTCCAAGAAGAATGACGCAAACCTGTTTATTTATTGAGTCAAAAACAAAGGTAAAAACTGGTTCTAATCAGCTCAAAATCTGAACCAGTCAACAAAGGAAAAACAGCTCAAGCAAGAGTTAAAACAGAGCTGAAAAAAGATGAAGGAAGTGCTTTGAAACTTTTGGATCTTAAGCCTTCCATTTTGATTTAATTTTCTGCAAAATAATGTCTATGTGCAGCTTGTCTTTTATGCCATAGATCAGCATCAAGTTAGACTATTCAATCCTGACTTGTATGCTTTTGAATTTCTGTTTTAGAAATTAGAGAATAAAAATCTGTTAGACTGTTTAATCCTAACAGATTGGTAGATTAGGTAGAGAAACATATGAAATCAATTGTTTAATGTGAGTTCATGGAGAAATAAGGAGTAGAATTAGATTATTTTTATGCTTTCAAAAGAATTAAATGTTTTGAAAAGAGTTTTCCAATCCAAGTGCACTCTAAAGAAGAAAAAATGTCAGATCAGTAGGATTGGGTAGGTAGAAAGCTTGTATTGATGAAGTTCCATTGTTTTTCATGGATGATAAAAATTTTCAGAACAAAGAAGATCATTCAAGTAAAGAAAGGCAGTCCAATGGATAAGGCACTGATCAGCTTCCTAGAGAATGTAGGTCTAAAGTTCTTGATGCCTTCAAAAAGGCACCATCCCCAAGTGGAGCCACTGTTGGCCACCTATAAAAAAATTTATATCAAAAGGTGGCCAAAACATTTTGGAGCCTTCAAGAAACACTTTTGTTGCTAAAAATGTTATCTCTTGAAGACTCATGAAGACATCATGCCCTTTGTCCAAATCTTCACTGTTGTTTCCATTTCAAAACTCGGAAATTATACTAATTCCATAGAGAAAATACTACTGCAAAAGCCATTTTTCCTTTCCCTCCACCTCAAAACTAACCTTCATTTTCCCCCTCTTTTAATCATAAATATCCTCTATTTTCCCTTTTTTCCCACTTCCCCTTCATAAATTCTACATTACAGATTTTAAAACTCATTTTTTGAACTCTGCCGAAACCCCCAAATCCATTGAAAACTTGGAAAAATTTCATAAAAAATACGTTTTTGTATTGCAGAATTAATCCCCTTTGGGCTAAGTCTTAAACCACTTCCCCACTATATGCCTTGGTGCTGGAACAAAGTGCTAAACCATTTAAGCGCTTATCGCATCAGAAAAATTAGAGCGCACAAGTCATTTTCTTATGTTGAAACCTGCGATGCGATTAAGCCCTTTGTACATAACCCCCGATCCTATTATCGCCTCATATAACCCCTGTGCCCGCAATCGGGCGCTAAAACATTGCATATTTCCATCTCCGATTGATTTTTTCCTTTGTAAAGTCATAAACCCACTTTTTTCTAAGTTTGGTCTAAACGCGCGCAAACAATGTTTTTTAATGTAAAATGGGTAGATTGAAAAGCCCCACATCAAAATTTCTGATGCGATTGAGCCCCATTATATAAACCTCGCTCTCTGCTTCACTCCATATAACTTGTGCCCAGGACCAAGAGTTAAAAGTCCCGAAGCGCCAATCGCATCGCAAATTTCCAAATGGGTAGATTGAAAGACCGAGCCCGACCTTCCGATGCGATTGGCCCGTATATATATAAGCCATGGGCCTATTGCACTCCATATAAACCAAGGGCCCCGCAGACGAGTGCCAAGCCATATCATATATATATCGCGCCCCAACCATAAATCCTTTGCTTTTTATAAAAACTTTGGGTTTTCATGTATTATAAGGGTTTCCGCCTGTTTCATATTTGAGATATTCTCCGTCATTGATCTTGAGCCAATCAAATGGCCCGCGCATTATCGCATCACAAGTTTTTTATTGGGCGCATTCTATTCCTCTCCCCAATTGGAATTCCCCGATGGATCTTCCGCTGTTGGATCTATTCGTCATATCCCAGATCTAACGGCCCATATTTGCTCGGATTATTAACCTTTCCCCACCTTTGAACCCCTCCAATTTATTTCCCACCATAAATCTGATCTGTAGATCGACGGTCAGCGCTCAATCGCATCGGTGTTGTGAAAATTCTTCCGCCCGCCGATCGAATGCCTCCGATTGCATCTAGACCGTCCATGTGTCCAGATTGGACGGTCCAGATCGCATTTCCCAACTTTGGTTAAAAACATGCAGCCCCGCTCATAATGTTTCTCGGCCAATCACAGTCGTTAATCTCTGTAGATCAACGGTCCTTCTTCATCCTTTCTCCGCCTATATATTATTTATTTTTAGCCCCATATTCAATCCTGTCCATTGATATACTACATCCGATGGCCCAGATTTAATCTGCCCTCCCCACTTCCGTTCGTGCATTTATCTCATATCACGTTCACTTCCCCACCGTTAGATCTGAGGCCCCAGATCTAACGGTCCACGTTCCATATTGTGTAACTCTCAGCGCGAAGGATAATTTCCTAAGGCCCGCATAATATAGGTGGTTTTGGAAAGCCACATGTCGGGTGGGAACACATATCGCGTTCAAAAAGGAAAAACCACCTCCTCGCCTTTTTCTCGCGTGAAAACAGTGGTTTTACCTCCCGAAACCACTTTCCCCATTTCTATTATGTTTTATCGTGTACAACTCCCACCGTTGATCTCTGCAGATCAATGGCCCAGTTTTAATCTAGCCTTACACTATCGCCCTCCACCTCTTCCAAAGGTTTTTTAACACGCAAATCTCCGCCGTTGATCTCGTGGGCTGATCTCATCTGATGGCCCACGATCGTCTCGAACCCCCATCTCTATTTTTTACCATATTTCCTATGAAACAAAGGTTTTAACCCCATTTCTTTGCATTTATTCTATTTTCCAAACAATGTGACTCCTTCACACTGTTAAATCACAACCAATCCCGACCATTGATCTCTGCGCAATCAACGGATCTGACTTAATCAGGGATAATTTTAAGGGTGGAAAATTATCTTGAAGTTTAAAAAATTGGCGAATCTCACTAGTCCCTAATATGCAAACTATAAAAATTTTATTGATGTATAAAATTATTCAAATTTATAATGATATTATATATATTGTCTATATAATGTGGGCGATTTTTAATGTAAAATAATTTTATATTGTAAAATTTGGGCGAATCATTTTTATAAAAAAATGGAAATTGGCGAATCTTTTTTTTGGAAAAAACATGGAAAATTAGCCAACCTGCGAATATTAGCCCCTAAAATTTTCCATGGACTTAATTGACACCATTGTTCTTTCCGAATAGTCTCCATTCGATCTCCACATCAGATCTCCACCGTTGGATGATGCCATCCAACGACCACGCTCCTCCCCTCAACCTCCTAAGCAGTTTTACCTCATAAACGCAGGATTTATTAATTTTTATAGTTTTATGCAGCATTTAATGGTTTTCCATTATATTGAAGAAAAGCCAAAGGCTAGGGGTGATGATTACCGTACCTTTGATTCATAAAAGAGAAGCCATTCACAGGATTCCACGCCACGTTTCATCGATGCTTCATGGGCATGGATGCCATACGGACCCTGTGCGGCCCTGCACATCAACAAGACACAGTGTGATTTAATCAAATTAAAAGAGTATCAGTGTCGAAGACAAAACATAGAAAAATTGTAGATTGAAGATGAATTCCATAGTTTAATTGATTACGGCTAAGATTGATTATCAAAAGCCTAATCCATTAAATTAAATCACAATTAAAGACAAATCAAAATATCATCAGATAGAAAGGCCTCCACCGCCACAACAGAGGCCAATTGATTCCTCTCAACTACTCCAATGCCACCTGTTGCCTCAAAGCATTCAAACAGAGGCTGAAGTTATTGATCAGAAAGAATATAATTTCCCTCGACGTAGTCAAATAGTTAATTCTACCAAACGAAACTAATGCAAAAAATATCAGTAGAGTTATTACATCCTTAACAGAGCCTAAAAGTCAACAAAAGCTCCCACCGAGCTTAATTCTTAAATGTAAATCAATTAATATAGTGAAAATATATGTACTCTTCTCCATTAAGCCCCTCAAAGGCCGAGAAGAATTAATCTGTATTAATTGAACCCTGTAGATCTTTTATCAAATCCCACCTCCTCATTCCTTCTATAAATACTTTTGTAGAAGATGAGAAAATGTTGGTTGCAGAACTTTGAAATATACTTGTGCTCGAAACTTCTGATTGTAAATAGTGTTCAAAGGCGCTTGAAGCTCTGCTTGTGATAGAATAGTTAGGCTGAGAAGTGAAGATGATTGCTAACCTGAAACACTGGACTTAAAGTTGTAATTGTTTTGAAGCATCAATACAAGCTGATTTATGGGATCTTGGTCTATGTCGACGGTGATGTTTTCCTTATTGTAAATCGTTATTTTATTTCTGTTTCACTTTGTTCATCTTCTCTGATAAAGCACAGCAAGCATAGAGTTAGGATTTACTGTATATCAGTACACTTCTTTGATTGATAAGCTTTATCTGAATGTTTTCTTCCAATTTGTGTTATTTAGGAATGATTTAATTCAATTTGCGAAGTTAGGAATGCTGGCATTCCCTCATCCTACTGTCTTAGCTAAATATTGTTTCTGAATGTTATTTTCAGTTTATGTTAAGTAGAGATGAACTAAGGAAGTTATGGTGAGCCCTATCCTAGTTTTATCCCAAAATACTGTCTGAAAGTTTCCCTAAGAGTGTGTTGAAAGTTGGCTAGTTTCGAAGTACTTACCAGATATTAGACCATCCTTTGTTATCATTTGTGTTTCCCTTGTGTTTTAAATGTTTTTCTATTGAAATTGTATCAAAAGATGGCTAGTTTCGAAGTACTTACCAGATCTTGGGTTGCTTTCATGTTTTTATTAAGTGTATTTCAAAAGCTGGCTAGTTTCACAGTACTTAGTAGATCTTGGGCTGCTCTTTTTTCTTCATTTGTTTAATTCCCCTTCTTATTGTATCATTTCATTCCATAAAATCAACTTTAAAGAGATCCTTAGACATAGATGACTTGCCCCATGGACCACTCTTTAACCTGGTTGTTTTAATTAAAACCCTATTATGACTTCATAGCCCAATGGACTAAAACTAGCATTACATCCATCTTTTTGGCCAAAACTCTTCTATTTGCTTGCAACTTCTCACCTTGGAAAATATTTCCATTTAGAACTTTCCACTTAAACAATAATCATGCTCAACCTTCCTAAACAAACAAAAACCCTCGGCCTTCATAACTAGCCTAATATCATTACCCAAAACCTTAAAGCTAAATCCATCTTTGCACTTTATTGGAGAGATCCCTCTCTGGATTTAGGAGGGCTAGATCCTAGAATCCCAAAGTGGTTGAAACGGCGTTTCTCCCTGCGATCGAACCTTTTCCAATCTTGCTGATTACAGGGAGCTAACATATGGAGGTAAACCAAATCATCCACATCAAACTGCCTCTCTACATGGTGTCAATCTGCATACAAATTTTGTTGGTTATGTGTTGTAGCAATGTTGTCCTTTAGAGAACGGATTATATTGTGACTCTCTTGGATCTAGTCCTTGGCCCTGGGGCCCTTGCTTGCTCCAAAAATCACATCAGCAAATGTTAAAACATCATAACCATATAAATCACAAAACGGAGACATATTGTTCGACATATGAAATGTGGTGTTGTAGTGGCATTCTCCTAGATGAGGCCAACGCAGCCATTCCTTTTGTTGACCCGAGACATAGTTTCGCAAGTATCCTTCTAGCCACTTGTTTACTATATTTTTCTATCCATCCTTCTATGTGTGATAATGGGTAATAGGTGTCAACTCTGTACCCACCAAATAGAAAATTTCCTGCCAAAAGCTGCCCATGAAACAGATTTCCCTATCATTGATTATGGTATTGAGGAGACGATGAAGCCTAAAAACATCCTTGAGAAATAGTTTGGCCACCTATGAAGCAGTGTACCATGCGGAGATGGAGAATAAGTGTGCATACTTCATCATTCATTCAACAACCAAATAGATACAATCCTTTCCATGTACCATAGGAAACCCTGTGATAAAATCCATGGAAATTCTCTCCCACTTCCCCTCTAGAATGGGAAGCGGATGTAACAACCTCATGGGATGCCTCAACTCTCCTTTGTTATTCTGGAAATCTTTTCACTCCCTAACATGCTGGAGTATGTCCTCCTTGAGGCCTCTCCATGAGAACCTCTCTTTGTTGGCCCGGTATGTTTTGGTGAACCCCTGATGGCCTAAAAGCAGTGAATCATGTGTTGTGCAAGATCTTCTCCTTGAGCCGAGAGGCTCCTGTCAAGAAAATCATGTCCTGGTAATATATGACCTCATCCATCACATAATACCTATCATCGGTCACATGCCCATCTAATATCTCACATGCGAAGCGGTCCTTAGAATACTCCACTAACAGCTGAGCCCTCCAGTTTGTATCAATGCTCATCAAGGACAACGTTGTTGGTTTCTGTGATAAGGCATCCGCCACCAAATTTTTCTTCCCTTTGACATACTCGATGTCAAAGTCATAAGCCTAGATTTTTCTGACCCACTTTTGTTGCCTCTCCTTCAACTGCTTCTGCTCAAGAAAAAACTAGAGACTGTTGTGGTCAGTCCTCACCCAAAATTTGTGACCCACCAAATACTGCAGGAACTTGGCCAACGCATGCATGATGTCTATCATATATTTTTCATATATCAAATACAACCTCTCATGCGGCAAGAGCTTCTGACTCTTGAAAGCTATAGGATGACCTCCCTACATCAATATTGCGCCAACTCCCTCTCCTGAAGAATCACACTCCAGCACAAAGGGTTGCGTGAAATCTAGCAAATACCAACACCGGGCTGCTACTCATCACCTCCTTGAGCCTTTAAAAGGCCCTCTACACAGTGTTTTTTCACCCAAAGGCTCCCTTCTTGGTGAGATCTATGAAGGGTGCTGCCAGTTGTGAAAACCCCTTGACAAACTTCCTATAGTAGATGTAAATTCCTACAATGCCCCGAAGCTCTGTCACATTCTTTTGTACCGGACAATCCTGAATGGCCTAGATCTTCTCCTCATGGATCCTTCATCTACTCCACTAATATGCCCTAGGTAGAGCATCTATGTAAGTCCAAATTCACACTTAGATATTTTGGCATAAAAATGATGTTCCTCCAAGATGCGCAATACCGCCTCAATATGTTGCAAGTGCTCCTCCCAAGTGCGGTTGTAAATGAGAATGTCCTCAAAGAACACCAAAAAAAACTTCCTCATATGACCATGGAAGATGTGGTTCATACAAGACTAGAAAGTGGTCGGAGAATTGGTCAGCCCAAAGGGCATCAACAATAACTCAAAGTAGCCATAGTGGCATCTGAATGCAGTCTTTGGGACATCCTAGTCCCTCACCTTGATCTGATGGTACCCCATCCTCAGATCAATCTTGGAAAAGAACTTAGATCCCCTCAACTCATCAATCCTGGGAATGGGGTATCGGTTCTTCATTCTCTTCTTATTCAGAGCCTTATAATCGATACACATCCGCAAAGTGTCGTCCTTCTACTTCACCAACACCATGAAAGAAGAAAAGGGGTTATTGATGGGTCGGGTGCATCTTAGTGCCAAGAGCTCTTAGATGGATATTTCAATCTCATCCCTGTAGGCCTTAAGGTGCCTATAGGGTGTGGTGATCACTGCCTGGATCCCCTATTCTAGCTCAATAGTGTGCTCGAACCCTCGGTCCGGTCGTCACCTCGGTGGTATGTCCCCAAAGACTGAAGGGTAGAGGTCTAATATCGACTGCACATCGAGGTGTACAGACTACCTTGTGACTCCTACCTATGAAACACGTAACTCCATTGCTCACTCTATGTTCCCCTCCAAAAAAAATTCCTCCATCCAATGTGTTGAGATTGTCTGGGGTGGATATGTGTGCATTCATCTTATCAACTGACACTTCCCGCTCTTCTTATATGTCCACTCCATCTCCAATGTCTCCCAATCTGTAGTGACCTTTCCTAGTGTAATCAGCCACTATACACCCAATATCACATTTGTGTCTAGAATTTCAATCACAAAGAAATTATTTGTCACCATATAGGTTCCCATGGTTACAGCTAACGCTGGAACATACCTCAATCACTACATGGTTCTGGCACCTGGAACTAATACAGAAAATCCATCAAAACTCTCGGTTGGTATGCCCCTCCTCTGCACTAGTCGAGTATCAATGAAATTATGTGTGGCCCCGTTTTCAACCAATATTGTAACACTATTTCCTTGGACTGTGCCTTGAACCCTCAATGTCAAATACTTGGGAACCCCTCGAAAAGATGCAAGGACTCCTCCAGTAGGTGAAAATTATCCTCCCCTTATTGTTAGTGGTAGTGGATGTGGATGATCACCCCTTGGTGCATCAACATCTACATATCCCTCCAACTCCTCATATGCTTCCTCTTCTTCCACACTGTCGAAGAAGAACACAATGTAATGTTCCTTCCCCGAGGAAAATATATGACCTAGTGCCCATGGCTCCTGGCAAGTGAAGAATAGCTTCTTTCATATTAAATCCCTCCAGGTATTATCATCCAAAGGCCCTTAGCCCTGGTTTCCCTTTGGGGGTGGAATAATCATGTATTTCCCCTTCAATTTAAATGATGGTTTCTGGCGAAATGAAGCTCTCGCCCTAGGCAAGGCATCCTTTAGATCCCTAGCCCTCCCAATTGTGTCCTGAAGTGTAGCCATTATAGTGGATCTGACTAACCCACGTAGAGGCTCTGCCAATCCATCAACAAACATATACACCCTCCTAGCCACAGACAGATCTGGAACCATTACCGATAACTTCAAGAACTCGGAGATATAAGTCTACGAGTGCCCTGTCTGCTTGAGTTTGGCTAACTCAATGAAATTCCTCTCTGGGTCCCTTCGGTCAAATCTCTCTACTAGCCTCTTGGTGAATTTTGCATATGTAGTCACCCCTCTGTGACCCAATGTGGACATCCCATGGAACCACCAGTTGTGAGCTTCTCCTTCAAGGTGCAGCATTACCACCTTGATGGCTTCTAGATTCGCCATTTGATTCAGCTGAAAATAGATGTCTAACTTTTCCACCCAAGCCTTTGTCGTATTCTTAGAAAACCCATCAAAAGTAGGCAGAAAAATTCTACCTATGGTATGTTGCAGGTCATTTCCCTGTGTGTACCCTCCTCCTCTATTATATTTGTGGGGTCTTCAGTTATCCTTAAACTGGAAAAAATCCTAGAAAGTTAGATGATATTTTAAATTCTAGGTATGAGATTGGTACTCCGTGAAATAATCACCTAGATTCTCCTGCTACTGAGATCCTCCTACTCCTGTACCCACTACTAAGAAAGTAGGCATGGTGGAACATTATGATGCCTGTGGCACCACTGGTTTCTCTGCCTAATGGTGAGAAGTCCCCAATCCTTCTCCATTTTGGAACCCCCTCGGGATTTCCCTCAGCCTTCTTTCTCCAACAACTCTTTTCCCCTTCTCTTCTATTTTATTGGCGAGCTCCTGCACAGATTTGAGGAGGAGGTTTCCTAACTCCTTCTTGTCATCCTCTCCTACCATTGGTGCCTTCCCTTTATCCTCCTCCGCTGGAACGCAGACTTATTTTTTGGATGTGATATCAAGCCTACGTTCTCTGTCTTTGTACTGCCTTATCCAGTCCAAATGTATTCTCTATCTCTGGGTTTCATAGACCAGTTGCTCCAAAGGCTTAGCCAAGTCTATGAGCTTGGATACCACCGTAATATTACAAATAGGAAAACGATAGCAATACAAAGCAAACAAAGATAAAACATGCAACAATATATAAAATGCATCAAAAAACCATAAATAGAGCCAGAAATTGTTGAGCCATTTTTTAATATGCAGTGTTAGTATGAATCCTTTGTCGAAGTGTACGAAAAAGGACCACTTTAGCTACGCATAACTAATAGCCCTAACAGCAAAAGTGGCTGCCAATATCTTCAAATCTGTGGTTAGTTGAACAAGAAAAGAGCTGCAAAAACCAGATCTATGCATGGAAAGACATTAAGCAGTAAAAACAAGGGTTTGCTCCATATACCAATAGACAAGACAAGAACAATTTTTGAAAGAATTTGTGTATTAATCGGGCACCTGGGAGGAAAACAAGAAGGTGTATCCAATTCTCCTCAGTGGGATGGGTTCTTGGAAGTCCTCAGCACTTCAGATCTAAAATCTCTCTCTCTTGTTGGTGTAGAAAACCCACACAAAGAATGGAACTCAAAGGGAGCTCACACAACAAATGGTAGAAAAATGGGACCAAGTGTATAGATCCAGAGTGATCTAATAGGCAACAAAAGGTGAAGAATGGTAGGAAAAACCCTCCTATTTATAACAAAATATTGGGTCATTCTAGATCTTGGTGCATGGGTTAACGAGATCTAGATCCACTTTTATGGAATATTTTATTATATTTGTTGGAGGGAAAAGGTGTTTGACTTGGGTCAAATCCCTTCATTTGTCAAAAATAAATAAATAAATGATTTATTTATCTTTTTAAGGAAGCGGTTAGAAGATAATCAAATAAATAATGATTTATTTAATTATTTAAGGAAGTGGTTAAAAGATAATTAAATAAATAGTGATTTATTTAATTATTTATGGGTGATTTGGTCATATTTAACAAGGAATATCATCTAAATAAGGTTTAAATGATTATTCCTAGAAAATAATAAGATAAATAAAGGTTTATCTAATTAATTTCTTTGATTTTGGGTTAAACATGACTGGGAATAATAATTAAATTATGGTTTAATTAATTATTCCATGAGAAAAATCAAACAAATATGGGTTTGTTTAATATTTCCTTTTGGGGTTTCCTGTTTTAACATAGTGAAAGCAGTTTTACTTAGGGTAAAACTGGTCTTACATAGTGTACTTGGGTCCATCTAATGATAATAGGTTAGATGACCAAAAAATGGTGTAACAGATTGCCCCCCAGCGTGCGAGTGTCAGGAGAAAATCATATGACCGAAGTACGTTGTAAGAACACAATCACTAGACAACAAAAGGGATGTCAGAGAGAGAAATGTGAGGTAGATAGTGTGCTGAAGGACTAGACCCTGAGGAGACGAGACTCGCGGGTGCAACAAGTCTCTTTTTATGAGAGGGTACCTGTGCTGAAGGCGGCGGGGGAGGCATACCTATGCCCGCCGAGACAAAGTACAAAAGAATAGTGTGTCCAGTAAACAAGGGACCGAACCATAAAGTACAGCTGGCATAATCATGAGCCAGATAAAAATACAATGAGGAATCCCACATACATGCTCTGCCTGGGATAACAGCCAGGACTTGTACAATAATATATGAGTACATGAGATACAAATACAACCCAAATTCCTCCTGTAAGGGGGAAGGGCTCACAAAATCTGACTGATACATGCAAGTCGAAGAGGCGCTGCAAGTGGCTACGGCCAACATCATCAAATATCTGGAGCTGCATCGAAGGCTGCAATGAAGAGGTCATCCAGGCATGTGGGGGGCTACCTGCAGGGCCACCCCCTCATGAGGGTTGAGACATCACACACACACCTGGGGAATCATCAAGAGCTGCTGCTGGATCACTAGACCATCAAGTATACGGATCTCGATCATGCTGAAAGGAGCTGGAGAAACAATCAAGCCAAAGGGAAAGGAGATATCCCTTTGCCTGATTCGAGGCACCGAACAAGAGTGGAAGCTGGAACCAAGGTACACCGCCCTCTAGACCTGGCTTCTGGAATGAATGAGCTGATGTCGACAGAAGGAGGTCCGCCATAGGTGAGGCAATGAGAGACCCTCAACTAAGGCACGAGAGAAAAGAGTAGAGTGACGAACAGACTGACACTAATGACGATAGTGAAAATGGGAAGGACTGAGTAGCGAATGGATGACTTCCCTAGTTAGAGCATAAAGGGCATAAATGACATGGCAGCAACTGACATGATACCATAAGGGATAGGGGACAGTGGAACTGAAGATCATAATATGCGACACAAGAGAGAGACCAAGCAATGAAGGATGGAGGGCTATAGTGTGGTACAAAGGGACTCTGTATAGACTCCATGGAAGGATGATGACTCAACTTGGATGTTCTAAACAAGGGCGACTCGATGGTGTTGCCACACAGTAAAGGCCCCAATGGGGGACCGTGGAAACATGAGTACAAGGTGGGAACTCATGACGAAAATCGACACGAACAAAGACAGGTAAGGAGGCAAGATGGTGCCCCAAGTACAAGTGTCGTAAGTGAGGAAATTCGATTTTAAGGAGAGGTGAAGTGACCCTTCTTGGACAAAATGTGTCCTGGTGAAGTATCAGATCACAAAGAACTAAAAGATACCCATTTTAGGGTTCGGTGAGAGCTTTCCAATGGTGCAGACGGTTCGTCAAACGGGGCTACGGTGTGGTCGCAGCAGTCGAAAGAAGAAACAGGGGTTCTCTTTTAATAAGGCAGTTTTCCCTCCAAAATCACTCATTTGCTCCTGTTGATGTGGTGTATGTAGAGAGGAGAGAAGGCCCTAAATCTTGCGGCGAACGTAGCGGACAAACCGACTGTTGGAATCGCGATCCGTCAGTTGCAGGTAAGAGGCCTAACCTTTCTCTTGCATTTTGATGGATTAAATTTTCAGTTTAGGGCCCAGAATCCCAGAAACAACCCCTCCTTCATCTCTACGGCCGGGTCGTACTTTTTGGGCCAAAAAGTACGACCTGGGAATCAGGTTTCAGGAAAAAAAGTGCGACCTGTCCCAGAAATGGGCAGAAAACTGTGACCTTGGAGATGAGGGGGTTTTGGTGTTGTTTTATGGCTGGAAGTTGGGTTTTGGTGTTTGGTTATGGTTTTCCCGATCTGTAAGCTGAAAAAAATGATGTGTTTGTGCAGGTATGGCAGATTTACGGGTTAACTGGAGAGAAAGAGACCTGGGGACACTACGGGCAGAGATCCAGGCGGATCAGGGCGTCCGTCGTGTATTGGCCAGGTTTGGGGTTCTCAAGTTTTTGGAGAACCCTTTGATGAGGGCAGGAGAACCATTATTGGCCCGGATTATCAGCTACTGGGATCCAGATCAGGAGGTTTTTGTAGTGCAGGGGCATAGGATCGAACTGACGGTCCAGGACGTGTATTTCCTGACTGGTCTCCCGCCACTGGGGATGGTGGGAAACACACAGCCAGTATTGTCGCGGGGGCGGAATATCATGGAGTTTGTGGAGCGTCATTGTCGACCAGGTCTCCAAGTCAAGGGGACTCGAATATTGATCAGGGATCTAGAGAGGCTAGAAACCGGTGCAGTGGCCGCAGCTGTGCTACGTATCCTGGGCAATCAGGCGCTCCATGACATCACTGGGGGGCAGATGATGATAGTGGAGAGTGTGCTGGGTGGGACCTACTATGGGTGGGACCAAATGATGTTGGTGTCGCTAAAGCGACAGTTGGCGCTATGCAGGCGGCAGGTGAACCATGATTGCTCATATGGGACTTTATTGTGCGCCTTCTTCTTTAAGAAGATCCCGACCTTGAGGCCTCGTGTACAGCTTCCATATGGGGGCCCGAGAGAGCCCAGGATGCGTCGTTGGGGACGGCTACTGTGCAAAGGAGGAGGGGCGGTCGGGCGAGTGTTTCGACCTAATTTTTTTTCCCATTGGGATCAGATGCCATTATACATAGACGACTATCCCTATAGTGGGATGAGCTACTGTGGAGATCCGGACCTGCCACTTCCGCCTGGTCGAGTCTGGGGGCCCGATGGTAAGTGACAGATTGCTATTCTTGTGTAGGCATGTTAAATTTTTTTGAATAGTAATTTAGGGTACTGATTCATGTACTTTTGGTATGCAGATATAGCACCGGTAAAACCGGCCGGATATATGGGACGACCGGCAGCATCTGGAGCTATAGGTCCGAGTGGGTCGAGAGCAGCGCATAATGAGGATGCAACCGCCCTGCTGGAGGACATCCGCCGTAGATGCGAAAGGTTTTTGACCGGAGTATCAGAGCGCGGGTGGCAGGACTTAGACGACCAGTTCATAGAGCCATGTGTTGGTCTACCCTCGGAATGGCGAGGTGTCATGCGGCACATGGCGATGGCCGGTCAGGCGATGCGCGATCTACATGTTGCAGGGGCAGAGCCATTGGCCCGGGATCCTCCAGATAGTGATTAGGGGTGGGGCATGTGGTGCCCCCTATTATGTATGTAGGGGCAGGTGGTGCCCCCAGTTTTGGGTTTTTTGTAACATGCTATGGGCATGTCATATGTATCAGAGTAGATGGACTCTAAACACATGTTTTGCGACACATATTATGAATATGCATCGTTTTTTGATGGTTATGAATGTTATTTTCTTGTATGAAATGTGTGTGATAAATGCCAATCTAGAACATGGTTTGCAATACTATCTACATAGTGATTCTGTTCTCGAGGTACATGGTTGAAAGTTATGGTTTCAAATGGACGTATCAAGAGTTTCACTCGTAAATAGCGTCTAAACAGCACAGGGTTATGCACACGATAAACACCATTTAGTTGCATTACAAGAAGTAGGGAATCTAAACGAACGTGCAGATGGAGGATGCGATGAAAGAGGGCATCGGCTAAGAGACCACGCACTGCATCATATTCGGCATGATTGTTGGTGGCAGAACCAATGCAGACCCCGTTAGAAAGAACAAGGGCATGCAAGGGGGTGAAGATGGCCCAACCTGCCGAGGCTAGATTCCGGGAGTAACGACTTGCACCATTGGCGTAACCGATAAAGGGTGTGGACGGGGGGTCCTGCGGAATGGTGTTACAAGACAACAAATGAGGGGAGGAGAGGTAATGACGGCAGCGTGAGTGCACAGAAGTCATCGGGCGGCAACCGCGGGAGGGAGTGCAAGGAGCAGGATGACTATGACTCATATACAAATCAGAGGGTGGTATATGAGGGCTATCGGAAGTATGGTGAGGACTCGGGCTGCGGAGGTCAACAGAGACACGGGTGGAGTGATCTCGTGTATGGGTAGGAAAGGGGTGGTCAAGGGACACAACGGGGGAGGATGCAGAGGGGCTAGGCTCCAAGTGTCTCGCAGAGGAGGATAGGTAAAGAATGGTTACAGTAGACTCCGTCATCTGAACATCAGGGGGGGGAATGTCGATGGGAGTGGGGGGATCCTCAGGCTGACCTGAAGCGTACTGCGCGAGGATGGGAGAGGCGGATTGATTTTTTTCAACCTCATACTCTCGGATCACCTCTAAAGAGGCACGGTAATGCGTCAAGTGAGGACAATGGTGGGAGTAATGGCCATGAACACTGCACAAAGCACAGGGTTTGTTGGTGCGGAGAGTCTTGGGGTTCTTGGTTACGGACGAAGAAGGAATGGAGGCTTCAGGGGCCGTAGACTCGGGGAACGTGACTTTAACCATGGGCTGAATATGGGGCAACTCGGGACAAGCATGGGTGGCATGACCGGTGACATCACATAAGGCACAAGGCTTCGCGGGCGGAGGAGGGGCTGGGTCAGTCGTGGTGGTCTTGTCTTTAGGTGCCCCCTTGTGGGCTTTGCCTTTCTTCCCGGGAGCCGTCACGATAGGAGAAGGGTCCTGTGGAGGTGCTGGGGGCACAGTGGCAACGGAGGAAGCGAGGGGGACCGGTTGAACCGATGTCAAAGCCATGTAGGGTTTGGGGTGACCAGGAGGGGTGGCGGTAGGGGGATCAAGGTACCAGACCGGTATGCCCAAGGTCAAGTTAGGGAGAGAAAGGGTGGCCATGACGGGGACAAAATATACTCCAGGAGGGGGAGCTAGGAAAGGGATCTACCCAGCAGGGTAATGACCAGGAGGGACGGCTTCGAGATGGTTAAGGCCAGGAGGAACCGATCCAGGAGGATAAAGGGGTTCAGGGATACCAGCTGTAGGGGGAGGGCCAGAAGGAGGAGGTCCGGTTGGCTGAGATGAATGGCTAGGAGCGGGTTGTGGAGGGCGAGGGGGAGGTTGCTGACTAGCCGAGGCAGGCCGCTTACGGGTAGCCTGGGATGATTGCATCATGCAAACATTCGATAAGCTGGGATCAGTGATAGGAGGAGGGGGAAGGTTAGGGAAATTTCCAAGCAGGGAGGAATCTTTGTAAACGCCGGGGGAGACACTGGTCAAGGAATCGACGGTTTGTTTGTTGGCTACAGAAGAGATGGTCGTCTCAGGTGAGGTCTGAGATTTTTGCTCATGATATGTCAACTGGTCAATGGTGACTATCTTTCCATTATGGGGGAAAGACATCTTGCGGAAAACCGCGGATGGGACAGCAGACATAGCATAGGTGTAGCTTCGCCCCAATAGAATGTTGTAGTCTAGCGGGGCGTCGATGACTTCGACGTCAACGCAAAGAGTCTTACCGGCGAGGGTGATAGGACAATTATGAAACAAGCCAATGGGTTGGGAGGCATGGCCGTCCCACGCTCGAAGGTTGATTGTGGACGGGGCCAACTCAGGGGATCCGAGTTGCTTCCAAACCGAAGCGGACATCACGCAGGTGGATGCCCCCTCATCAATTATGCACCGGGAAACGTTGGCGTTCCGGATTTTGACTGGGATTTGGAAGGCGACGGAAGGAGGGAGAAGAGGATGGTCCGATTGAGTGGCGTCGAAAACAATCATTTGGTCGTCAGCAGGATCTACAGCGCCCACGGCAGATAGTAGAGCATTCTTTTGGGAAGGGCACGACTGGAGGAGTTCCAGTGTGGAAATGGCAGCAGGAGATTGCGCCAAGTCATCTACTATACTATACGAATGAGCAACTCGACCGGGAGCAGCATTTCGACGTAGGGGTCCCTTAGGAATCTTGGTATGGACCTCAACCTTGGGTTGAGGGATATGTAAGGGGCCACTGGATGTCGAAAGAGGCTCTGTAGAACCTGAAGAAGGAGGCTCGGGGTCAGACTGAGCAGGAGGCTTGGGGTACTGGCGAGACCGAGTTTGAAGGTGAAGATCGACGAGCGGGTTAGGATCGGAGTGCATCATAAGGATCTGGTAATCGGAGGAACCAGAAAGGGAAGGGGGAGTGGCGACCTGGCTGTCAGGCGGTTGGGTGGCCACGAATCCTTGCTGAGGGAAGGGATCAGTAAACATAGCCGGTTGGGTAGTGGCCACATTAGGAGGAGCATGAGGGGAGGTGTGTTGTCCGCGCAATGTGGCTTGAGACTCCCACATCTGCCGCATCTAGGGTAAGAGGGGACAATCCTGGGTGTAATGACCATAAACACCGCAACACGAACAAGGCTTATTTGTGCGAAGCGGCCTGTCCGGCTTGGGCTGAGTGCCTTGTTGCTAGTTGGCAGTGTTAGGGTCCACACCAGGATTGGGTCCACGGGTACCAGGGGCAGATGGGTTTTGATTGCCTCTCCGCCTTCTTTGGGACGAAGGGGGATTGGTCGCGCCCTGCTGTGCAAATACTTGCCCTGGAGGGGGCTGTAGGTGTTGTTGTGGGTTTGGAGGAGGCAAGGGAGATGGAAGCGCATATGCTGGAGGAGCTGGTGCACCAGGCTGCGGATAAAGGTAATGGTTAGGTTGGGCAACATTGGGGTAAGCAGGAGGTTGGGCAAAGGGAGGAGGCATGCCATATCCTGGATACATGCTACCAGGAGGGGGAAGAGTGCTAGAGGTGTTGGCCCCTCCCTGAGGGAGACCATAGCCCATAGGAGGTTGAGCGTATGGATGGGAAAGGGCTCCAACGATACCGTCGGCGGAATGAGATGCCCCTGGGGCGTTAGTGCCGCCGGGCCTAGGGAGGTCAGGAAGAACGGTATAAACATAACCAGATTGAGCGTAGATCAGGTCATATTTCAAGGCTATTTGGAGGGAGGCTTCTTCAGTTTGAGGAAAATGGGAGGTGACATCTTTGCCGATGGGAGCTGGAAGGGTGCGGAGGAACCAGTCCATATAAACCCGATCTTCGAAGGGAGGGGCTCGACATAAGCTCCGTCTTCTTCGCCATTCCTGAACATGGGCGGAAAGGCGGGTTGAAGAGGATTGCTTGAAGGAAGTCAAGAGCTCCGTGCCAGTGTCGTATCGGAGAGGGAGTTGGAAATAAGACAAAAATGCTTGGGCAAGGGTCGCAAAGGTGGTATGGGAAGAGGTGGTTTGTTCAACATACCATTTAGAAGCTTCACCGGTAAGCGTGCGTTGGAAAAAACGAAGACGGATGGAGTCATCGGTAATGGAATTGGAGGAACACCACATGTGGAAAGATCGGACATGATTGGTTGGATCTTCTCCAGCTTGGCCTTCGAACTTAGGGATGTCGGAAGGGAGCTTGGTTGGCATGGCAGGCCAACCAACATCGTGTCGGATAGGGTCATTGATCAACTGATGGAAATCGGGGAGGCTGAGGCCTGCAATGTACGACAGCAAGGGGGTGGCCAGGGTAGTTCCTGTGGCGGTTCCACTAGTAGTCGGGCCGGCATTAGGGCCAGGAGAACCGCTAGCGTTAGGCCCTGGACCAGACATAGTGAAGGTGGCAGGGGGAGAACCAGGAGTAAAAGGAGAACCCGATGAATCAGGAGAGGAGTCGGAGTGCGGACTCGAAGGAGGACTGGCTCGACGACGGCGGGGCGAAGCAGGTCGATCAACCGGAAACTGAGGGTGAAGGCCAAGAAGTCTCCGGGAAAGGCGCCTAGGGGGCGCAATGATGACAGGAAGAAGGAAACCGACAGGGGCAGAAAGGGACAGAATCAAGAGAAGTCAAGGGCAGACAAGGTGCAGTGACAATTGATTTTAGAGTCTTTGCCAGGTGGTGTTAACCAGGCGCTTCTTCGCTTAGGGTCAGTGTGTGGCGTGCGTTAATTTTAATTTTTAAACCCTTTCCGTTTTGAGAGCAAGAAAAAAGTGTGCTGCGTAGCTGAAAATAAACCTACAGAGAACAATATATAATGCTGAAATAACAGAAAAATAACAGCTACTTGTGCATCTATCTAACCCAAGAAGGCGGGTCTCTCAAAACTAATCTGAAAAGAAAGGGAAAAATCTAGGCAAAACACACGAAAAAGAGGCCAATAGATCTAAGGTCAAAAGGGACAGGGATCTAAAGGATAAAGCTGCTGAAAAGAGGTGCAGATCACAGCCAAAAGACAGAGGCAAGGTGGCTGGAAAAAGGAAGGAAATCAGAAAAAAGCGGAGGGGGCAAGGTGGTGGCCCTAAAAGTAGGTCCAAGCAAATCTTCAGGAGGTGATTTGAGAGGTAGAAGAGCTGATTTCAATGGATCTGAAAGGGAGGTAACAGATCTGGAAAAAAGGAGGCTGAAGCTCTGAAAAACAGACGGCTGAAACAGCTAAAACTCTTCCACAAAAGGTGGAGGGTACTAAAGCCCTAGGGGGCTAGGTTCCCACTTAGATGAGTAAAAACAAATCAGAACTTGGTCAAAGCGGGCTGAGACAGAGGCTGGAAGACCCTGGCAGAAGCTGCAGCAAAACCCAGAAAAATTGCAGAAAAATCACTGAAAAACTGGCAGGTCGCAGATTCTGACCTGTTTTTAGTGCAGGTCGTAGAAAAGGGGCAGAAAAGTGCGACCTGGAGGTCCAGGTCGCAGTTTATGGGCCAAAAATTGCGACCCCCCGTTCCGGTTGTCTCAGCGGCAGATTTTCAGAAAAGTTGCCGTCTCAGTTGCGGCTGGTGTCGCTTACCTGCGCAATAGGGCCAGAAACACACGGAAGTTAGAAATTTTAATGTTTTAGGGTTTTATGTGAGAAAAACAACATAAAAATAGGAAAAATAAATAGCTGAAAAGAAACCCTAGGGTCTGAAGTAGCTGGATATGCAGGAATATGAAAAACGACAGCGGTCGTAAATTAAAACCCGTGTGGAGTCGCCATTTGTTAGTATGAATCCTTTGTCAAAGTGTACGAAAAAGGACCACTTTAGCTACGCATAACTAATAGCCCTAACAACAAAAGTGGCTGCCAATATCTTCATATCTGCGGTTAGTTGAACAAGAAAAGAGCTGCAAGAACCAGATCTATGCATGGAAAGACATTAAGCAGTAAAAACAAGGGTTTGCTCCATATACCAATAGATAAGACAAGAACAATTTTTGAAAGAATTTTTGTATTAATCGGGCACCTGGGAGGAAAACAAGAAGGCGTATCCAATTCTCCTCAGTGGGATGGGTTCTTGGAAGTCCTCAGCACTTCAGATCTAAAATCTCTCTCTCTTGTTGGTGTATAAAACCCACACAAAGAATGGAACTCAAAGGGAGCTCACACAGCAAATGGTAGAAAAATGGTGACCAAGTGTATAGATCCAGAGTGATCTAATAGGCAAAAAAAGGTGAAGAATGGTAGGAAAAACCCTCCTATTTATAACAAAATATTGGGTCATTCTAGATCTTGGTGCATGGGTTAACCAGATCTAGATCCATTTTTTATGGAATATTTTATTATATTTGTTGGAGGGAAAAGGTATTTGACTTGGGTCAAATCCCTTAATTTGTCAAAAATAAATAAATAAATGATTTATTTATCTTTTTAAGGAAGCGATTAGAAGATAATCAAATAAATAATGATTTATTTAATTATTTAAGGAGGTGGTTGAAAGATAATTAAATAAATAGTGATTTATTTAATTATTTGTGGGTGATTTGGTCATATTTAACAAGGAATATTATCTAAATAAGGTTTAAATAATTATTCCTAGAAAATAATAAGATAAATAAAGGTTTATCTAATTAATTTCTTTGATTTTGAGTTAAACATGACTGGGAATAATAATTAAATTATGGTTTAATTAATTATTCCATGAGGAAAATCAAACAAATATAGGTTTGTTTAATATTTCCTTTTGGGGTTTCCTGTTTTAACATAGTAAAAGCCATTTTACTTAGGGTAAAATTGGTCTTACATGGTGTACTTGGGTCCATCTAATGATAATAGGTTAGATGACCAAAAAATGGTGTAACATGGAGGTGAAAAACAAATACAAAAGTTGTCAAAATGATATCACTCAAGCCAGAAAATTTGGCTAGGATGGCCCTCAAGCTCTCTCACTGAAACATTGTTGTGTTGTTGTTCTACTGGACTCTCCCTTTGCACTTGCCCTATTGGAAATGCTAGAAAATTTTGATGTTGGCTGAATAGATATGAGTATATGAGGCTGATCTAGTACTCAGAAAATGTCGGTATTTTAACCATTGACTCTATGCAAAAGACCCAAAAAGGATTTCCCCAAAGGCTGACCCCGAAAAACTCACTCTCTTAGGGTTTTAAAACACACAATCGATGGGTATGAAGTACTATGGGCTGAACTAATATATAAAATGTTGCAAAAACTCCCCCGCAGTTCAACAATTGAAGGGCTCCTCCATTCACTTGATTCCAAGCTGAAGTGCCTTGGAATCTCACCCTCTCCTGGATTCCACTACTGCTAGATTGTGTGAGTCACTGAATTATTGTGCTGCTCTAGAGGGGATGTAAGTGGTCTAATGTCGGAATAATGAAATCTTCTCTCAAGGACAGTAGGAATCCTCTCTTGAGCAGGCACTCGAAGTCCCCCAAGAACAAGGTTTTGATCTCCACTCGAAGACACCTGTGTGCTAAACAGCACTGCAGACTCGACTAAACAGCTCAAGCATGCTCAAGTCGTAAACGAATTGAAAATAAAATAACTCAGAATGCTCTCCATGTCTACCCTTACCCTTTTTTTAATATTGTGGAACCCTCACACCCCTAGGCTCACATCATAATTGCGTTGTACTCTTGGTCCATATCCTCCACATTTACTGTACTGCTCTCTTGGCCTCTTGGCCCCTCCCACTACTGTGATGTCCCACTTTCACACTAAGGAAGTGGTTTTTATTCCACTACTGGGTTTATGGGTCCCTCCACCCTTTTATTCATCTACTTAATTAATAAAATAAAAAATTAATATTCTAATTAGTTAAAAGCTAATTAGGAATATTACATTGGTGCACCCCAAGGTGATACTCCTGGTACGAAATCAATGGATAAATCCACTTCCATATGAGGTAGTAATTTTGTAATCTTTGCAAGAAACACATCTTAAAACTACTGCAAAACAAGATACCTCTTCAATACTTTACCATCCTCAACATCCTTCCCTTTATCACTAGAAATATGGACTATAAACAATACAAACCCTTTCCTGCAACTGTGTTTTTCTTACACAATTGTAACCATTCTCACTAATGTAGGCTTCTTTTTCCCTGAATATTCTCCTTTCTCCATCATCATCCAGGAATTTAATAGATACCTATTAAAATATACCTTGGTCATGTGAGTAAACACCCAAAGAATACTATATGACCCCAAAGGAAGCACATTTAAATGTGTTGATGTAGGCATACCATTCAACTCAAATGCACAAGATATCACCCAATGGTGAAATTTTCTCTGGTCCTTATAGCCAACTACACCAACCAATAATTTGTGTGCACTTATTTATTAAAACAACATTGTACCACCAGGTCAGGACTAACATAAATATAATTAGGTCTAGGATCAATCAAAATGGAAACAACTTTTTCACAAATATTAGCTTCCATCTCTATAATGGATGCCTGATGGTCTGCCTGCATGTTATCCACTATTGCATAAATTCGAGGAATACTCTGACCAGCATCTCTAACTAGATTCACATCCTAAGCATTGTAGATCTGAGGTCTTCTAGCCCGTTACAATGTAAAATCCTTCTTTCGATGATGTTTGCCACAAATCCAACACTGTAGTGGTCCCCTATCGTTACCTTTATTTTGCTGCAACCCATGTCCCTTCTCGTATGCATTAATTGTTGTTGTACGGAGCCACATTTTATTTCTCACCTACATTTTGAGATCTTCCCCGCTTCTGAGACCATTTTCCCTTAGCCTTCTCATTCCCTTTACAATCACGCTTGTTCGTAGCCTTGTGATTTTATTGTAAAAATGATTTAGTTTCCTTATGGTTTCCTGCAATGATTAAGGTTCATGAAACTCAATCCAGTCTCTCAATGTTATTAGCAACCCGTTGATGAACCTTTGAATCTTTTCCTTCTCATCCTTGAGGTAATGAACATATCTCAACATCTCTAGAAACTTGCTAGTATACTCATCACACTATAAGGAAAAGACCTTCTAGCGGAGGTTATAATGAAGGACTTTAGTGTTATAAAATTGGAAAAATTTGTCAAAAAAATCCTTTTAGGATAGCGGAGGTTTTAAAGGAACTTCATTACAATTGAAAATTTTTGGGTGGATGAAGGTTTTATCATTTTTTTTTTCAGTGCACTTAATGGAACAAGTAGAACCAATGTGCTAATACATAAAATCACCAGACAACATACATAACTAAAAGCACGAAGCCTTTGAATGAAAATAATACCAGTGTGTAATATATACTTCACCAGTGCTAAGAGATAAAAAAGCCCCGAGGCGTTCTTCTAAGGAATGACACCGGGGCACACAAAAAATAATTTTTGTGCCGATGCATTTTTTAAACTTGCAGTGCCAATGCGTATCATTAGTACAAAGGCCCTAGTGCATTAGTTATACAAAAGGATTGGTGCTATTAGTTTTATTAAAGTACCATAATGGAAATAATATTTTGTAGGACCAGGGAGTTAGTTATATGAAAGAAAATGGTGCGTTAAGAATTACAATGCACCGGGGAGTTAATCCCAAATAGCACTCATGCTTGAAGTGATAAATGCACTGGTGCTCTCATTTTCTTAAAAGGCACTGGGAATTTAAAAATATTCGGCCATGTTTCTTTTATATAACACAATGCACCAATTCTTTTATATGTTATAGATGCATTGGTTTTTTGAATGATATTTTCTCTTTTCTGGAAATATCGACATGTGACAGGGAAATTATTGTAATTTTTTAAATTCGTTATTCATAAAAAAATTGACATATATGTTATAAAAATATTGATATAAATTAAAATTTGATTAGTGCACTTTTATATTATGTTGGGATTAATTTTTTATATTCTCATATTTCACATCTCTTCGTTATAATATTTAATCATCCATATATTTAATCAGTGGTGTAACATTTCACAACGACATTGGATAACACCATAGAATATATTAAAATGTATTTTAATATATATCAATAAGAAGCTCTTTGTCATACAAAATGGGATTGTTATTGGTAACCCCTTGTCTTTCAATTGGGACACTATGTCCATTACATTAAGAAAAATTTCTAATTTTCACAGACAATTATTTCAAAAAATACAACAGGTTGTATTGATATCCAAATTAATCATCATTCTTCATTGGAACTATTTTCAATGCTCGAGCTACTTCCATGTGTTGGGTTATTTGGAGAAATGTTTCATTTATTTCATTGTTTTTTTTGTCTTCTTGATCTCGCAGTTCCATCTACAAACATAAAATAAAGTGTAATGAATGTATCTACATTCGTGAGAATAATTAAAATTGAAATAAATAATATAAATAAATGTAAATCGAAAATCAATATACCATAGAAAGAAGTGGCTCTTGAATTATAAATATTATTTCAAACCAAATCTCATGCCTTCTCTTAACAACTCTTATATTGCCACAATTCCATACTTTGTTTCCTACAAGTTTTATACCCCATAATTTTTAACATTGTGGCTAATGTGTTGTCCTTGATGACAACCTACTATATAAAGATGTCGATAAATATGTTAACATTATGATAATGGGATGATTATGCAGGTTGGAACAGATGATACAAAAGTGATGAATAAGAAATGATAGATCATATGGATGTCGAATTAAAGTTTTGGAAAGTATACATGGATCATATGCAGAAAGGTCATGTATATACACACTGGTACTATGAACAGAAGTCGCGTACAAAATTCGCCCCATGGTAACTTGAATACTATAAGTCTTTACCATGATATTAGCCCGTAGTAATGAGTGCTACAATGGTTATTTGATCACGTCAAAGAATACCAATGACATTACTAATGGATTGGCCTAAGGTGTTTGCTAAAGCTAAAAATATATAAGGATATGGAGATCAAAGTGTTAGGTGTACAAGTTTTGTGTTTTCTATGAATGATTTGATATGAAATAGGTGTGCACCATGGTACAATTTTTCTGTTGTCTATGAATGATTTGATATGAAACAAGTGTGCACCAGGGAGCAAGAAGAAGACTCAGATCTGAAATATCTGAAATATATTGACATGTATGTTTAGTTGATTTACTTGCTACAAATTTTTAATATTGATGAAACTATAATTCTTTGATCTAAAAAAATTATTGAAAATTTGTAGCATTAACAGTCAAGGTTGTGGAAAGTGAAATTTTGTTTGAAGAAAACATTTTTCAGATATATACGTAGGTATGTTTGGCATAGTTGTGTACATACAGGGATCCACATTTAAAAGAGAGTGTATATATTCTGCAAAATAAATTTTTTAAGTGCATATTCGTACGCGGGTGTTATACATGGTAAGCACGTACATACCTGGATATTTGTCATAAAGGTCGCATATATAAACCAGATTTTGATTTGCTAATAAATATTTACAGATCTGATAATTGATGCCTACAGTTGATGATTGGTTTACTTATTGTTGTCTGTCGATGATGTATTTATTTTAATTGAAGCAACTTGGTTGAAATGTTCAAGGTTAATGGCATAAAAGTATATGATATATAATTGGTTCAGAAATATCTGATTAATTATATGATCTACAACTGGTGAAATGGTTTGTGAGTGATTCAATGATTAATAATTTCAATGCTCAATATTTTGAGAACTATACGCATGTATTATACATAAGAAGCGTGTATATACGCAAGTTTTATTCTTTGTATACGCTTACACAATTTGGTATTTATAGTGTCTAGTTGGGTTCTACATTCAGTGTCTTGATACTTCATAATTTCAGTTGATTTATAGTGTGATAGTGTCTCAAATTCAGTGCTTCAATTTGGTTGGGTTTGTTAGCGCTCAAATCTACCTTAGGCTGAAATAAGGTAAAATTCAAGGCTACATCAAACCACGCTCAGCCTCGTAGCTAGCCCTACGAGGACAGGAGAGGGCTCTCTCCGGGTCTATCTCGGAAAAAGGTCTTCAAAGGGGCTGAGATGACTTATAACGAATACTGATTTTAGGCTAGTAAAGAGATAGGAAAGTTTGATTTTGATTTTTGGGTTTTTGTTGGAGAAATGGGAAAAAACAATTTTGGGTTCGGGGATAAGGCCAGATTTTTGCAGAATTCGAGTTGGGGCGAGGTAGGAAATAGTATTGATGCTTTTGATCAGATGTATGGATGGATCAGAATGAAAAGGAGCTAAAGAGGGAAAGGGAGAACATGGATCCTCTCCAAACTGGCGAAAACATGTAAAACTAAACAAATTTAAAGGCAGAGCACTGAAACAATGGTTTCAACCTCATTTACTCATTCATTTAGTTTAAGAAGCATAAGAAGGGAATGGCATACATTAAACATGAAAGAAATTACAATAAACTAAGAGAAAACACCATCAAGAACTGAAAGCCACAAGAATCCCAACAGGTGCTGCAAAACCTCTGATCTTTCCTTAGCCAAAATATGAAAAATATGTACAATAGTGTGCCAAAATCTTCCCAAGAGTCCAACCTGTCCAACCTCTGAAAATGATTGAGAAATTACACCATATAGACCATCCTAACCCCTTTCCATGTCTCTAGGGGTCGAATTCCTCCTTCTAGGAGCAGTTCTAACTAATTCTAAACAAGGAGCTAGAATCTAGGCAGCCAAACCACTTGCCTCTAAAAGGAAGGAAACTGATTCTTTCACTTGATTTTTACTTTTTTGGGAGTGAATCATCTAGAATAGGTAAAAGTGAGTCCAAGTTACATTCCAACCATAAAATTACATCAAGATAACTCAAAAATTACATCCACAAGCAAAACTGGTCCAACTGGCCGAAATCCTGAGCTGGAAGATGAAAAATGGACCAAAAATCTATATGAGTAGCGCGCCTGAGCTATATGCGTAGCGCGCCTTTCATCCTACTTTTGGGGCACTTCCCGGCATCAAAATCAAGCTCATGATAGCGTTTTGGAAAGCCCTGGATGTCGACTATCCAGCCCAAGTGGAATTTCCCAATTTGGAGCTCATTTGCCCCTCCAAAACTTCATCCTCCCACAAGTACTTCCTACTGCTGAAAAAGGTGGCAGAACGGTGATTTTCATGGTGTTTTGGCCCCTTTGATCATCCAGAATTTGGTGAAATGCTTTGGTCCTACTGGAGCATGCATAAATTTCCATGAAAAATCCAAGAATATAAATTGTTCCTCCAGCAAGTGTCCCAATCATAAGCGAGCGCGTCGACGCGCTACTCGTTGGGCTGAAAAATCTGTTTTGAGACCAAAATTTTCCAAAATGACAAAAAAAATTTCAAATTCACTCAAATTCGGAGCAAAGACCCTCCATCATGTATCATGCCCAGCCAAGGAATCCTCGGCCAAAATCCGGAGTGGATCAGGCCTCTTCCGCCGTTTTAGTGCACTGCTGGTGCATGCAATTTCAGTAGTGAAAACACTGTCTCTGTTGTGATGTGTCGGTCTCTGTCATGGCTTTGAAAACAAGATGTCTGCAATATATATGTTGTAGGAAAATGAAGTGATTTGGCACAAATTTGGGTGATGGAATGAAGTTTTCTGACCTCTGGGCTCTACGCGTAGCGCGTCAGCCCAACGCGTAGCGCGCCAGCCCAACACGTAGCATGCTGATCCAACACACAATTTGGCTTCAAAACTCATTTTTTTCACTTCCTTGATGTGTCTTGGCCTTTTCTGATGTTCAAACATGGAAAAACAAAGCAAATTTGATGTTGGAGAGAAATGGCAAAAAATTTCAGTTCTGGCCCAATGAGTAGCGCGCACTTTTCTATGCGTAGCGCGCTACATAGTGAATTTAGTAGGAAGATTTTGGAGGCCTTCCCGGTGTCCAAATTGGGAGTGTGATAGCTCGTTGGAAATATATTGGAGTCTAATTTCCAACCCAAGTGGAATTTTTCAATTTGGAGTTCATTTACCCTGTCAAAAATCAAATCTCCCAACACTACTTCCTGTAGGTGCATCAATTCTCCTGAGGCAACGGTATTCTTGACATTTCTCCAAAACCATCACACCTGTGTAAAACGTGAAGGAGTTTTTTCTTCCTTCGCATGTTGCGGACAAAAACCTCTCTCAATTTTCCAAAATTAATCTTTTATTGCTCTGAAACATCATTTGAGTGAAACCTATCCCGATGTGTGAAACAAGGGATTTTGTCGAAATGAAGCGAAATGAAGGGGATAAGGGGCTTCTAAATTCTTGGGGAAATTTTGGGAAGTAGGGAGGGATGTTAGGAAGCAGGGAAAAGTGGAATCTCAGAGATTGAGTGAGGGGAAGGGGTCCAAAAGGGCAAAACACAGGCCTAGCCTAGAAAATTGCCAAGTTGTGGCAAGAAACTAGGGTTTGTGGAAAAATGAGGAATTTGGGGGATCTCGGTGATGGGAAGTGTTTAATAAGGTACATTAATGATAGGGGAAGGTGTATGAACATCAGGATACAAGTTTTTCTAATGATTTGACCATCCAAGAGAAATTACCTCCAAAACCCTAGGAGAGGGAAATGGACCTTACCTAGGCACAACTAAAGCATGAACAAGGTGTAAAATGACTCAATGGAACTTGACATGATGATGACAACCCTCTGAATGATGGCACACTCAGCTGAATGGTGACATGGACCGACATTTGGACAAATTTGAAAAGATTGAAAACAAACCCTAGACCTAATGCCATAGTGACCAAATTTTGCTTGAAGACTCATTGAAATGACAAAATTTGACCTTGACACCTTAAAATCACTTTGTAAGAGCAAGTTTGATCACTGAAGGAAAGTTGCAAAGGCTGACTCTAACATTGGCTCCAATGGGGATGGTAGCTCCTTGGAGGTGCCAAGAATGGCAGATCTTTAGGAGATCAGACCAGTGCCTTCGTCCATTGGGCCATGGAATCAAAAACTCAAGCTGAAATGCATGACTGAAAATTGATGACTTGATGACACAAATTGACTCTCACTCAAATAAAAACTGACTTGATACTTAAACACAACTGACAAACTGGAAAATATGCTCAAAGTAGAGCTTATTCATCAACCTACTCTAATTGTTCTTTTCACCACCTGATCAAGTGAAATGGAATAGCCAATGCAACCATGTAAGCATGCAGGCTGCTATCTTAATTCTCCGCAAGTGCTTGCTTATGAACAACAAGAAATAACTACTGAAAGGCAACTCCCATGGAAACTTTGAACCAAGTGGACTGCTGATAAACTTGCAAAGCATGAATTGATTGGATGACTGCAAGAATACTGCGAAAGGATCTTCATACACATAGCTACTGATTTCCATTAATACATCACTACTCTGATCTAGATAATCTCCATACCTTAATCTTAAAATTTTTCTCACCTCTATGCTGTCTTTCTTTGGTGATTGCAGCAAGCTGCCAAAAGGATCCTGAATTTCGTGAATAACCAAACACTGTTGCTGATTACAAACAGAACAAAAGTCTCCTTCATCAATCTCCTCATATGACTGCAAACCTTGATGAGGGCTTTGTAATGAAAAATCTGTGAAACAAGAGAATGAAGGCAACCTTTGAATAAGATTATCATCAACATTCTTTTCCGGCACATGGTTAGCTAATGGAGCAGAATTTTTATAGCAAACATCATCCGACACACGAGCAATAGGATCATCAAAAACTTGAGAAGACTGCTGTGATGTGTCCATTAAAATTGTCTGACATCCTACTGGTTGTTCATCTTTTTCTTGAGAGATATTACGAAGATGCTGCCTTATGAACTGAAATGCTTCGAAACAAAAGGGTACGGAATTCTCTTGCATCATTAAATCATGTATTTCATCTTCCACGCCTTCATCTGTAATCTGACCTTCAATTGCATTGGATGGCTGCAAATCTGATGGTACGGGCTGCTCATTTGAAGATTTACTTTGCAATTTTCCCTTCAAAAACTGAAATGATTTAAAACAAAATGGTACGGAGTCACCTTGTATCATTTGATCATATGTACCAGCTTCCATGTCCTCATCTGCAACTTGAAAATCAATGGCTTTCGAGGGCTGAAAATCTGAATATGAGAAGTCTTGAACAAGGTTTTCATTGCGCTCAAGATGGTCCAGATCAAGACTTGTTGACATTTTATTTCTGATTGCATGGTAGTTGTCTCTGATGAACTGAAATGAATCAAAACAAAAAGGCAAAGATCCTTCACTTACTTCAAAATTTGCTGCACTTTCCTCATCATTGTCATAGCTGATATGCATCGGTTGATCACTGTACTCAAGCTGCTGAAAGTGAACTTCCTCCTCGCACAAACTAGCTGCTAATTCGTCTGCAAGATTAGCTTCTGTTTGGAGAACATAATCATCATCATACTGATCAAACTGAGGCAAATCATCAATATACAACACATCATCAAGCATACATGTCATATCAACAACTCTCTCTTCTTCACAATGATCTATAAAACAATCGGTATGACAACTGGGATAAGAAACAAAATGTTTTGGGTCAGCCACTTGTTCTTGAATGTCATTTTCATTTTTTGCAGTCATTTTCCGCACCATCTCTTCTACTGCATTTACAAAAAGATCAAGATTTTCCTCTGAAGGTGTCAGCTGCTCTGAAACATTCTTCTTTTCTTCTTCCTTCAACCTTGCCCTCAAGATCAGCAAATGAGCCTCTACATTTACTGCCTTGTTCTGCATTTCGTGAAGCGTTGCAATATTCTTTTCTCTCAGCTGAAACTCCATTTCCGGATCAAAGGCACCTGGGTAGTGCAAGAGAGTAGATCTAGGAGAAGGTCTTATATTAGCTGGCATCGAAAAATATACTTGGTTAAATCTGGCAGAAAATTGTTGTACTGTCTCCCCTGGCAATCTTTTCAGCTGGTTATACTCCTCTATAATCAACAAAAAGTTTTGTCCGATCATCCACCTGTCGAGGAAAACTGTGACGAACTGCTGGAAATCTGAGATGCTCGCATCAGGCAAGGCTTTAAACCAACTCTTCACTTGGCCTTGCAAAGAAAGAGCAAAAAGTCTGATACTAACATCTTCATCATCAACTTCAAAAAGATCTAGAAAAGTCTCAACGTTCTGCACATGTTGCTCGGCGTTGACATTGTTACATTCACCGTCAAATCTTGGTAGATATAGGTCATAATTTTTAGGGAAAGCATGAAGAACAGAAGGTAAAACAAGAGGTTTGTACCGATCTGGAATTTTACAAGGTGTAGGGGTATGTACAAGAGCTACGGGATCAGCTTGATTTTCTGGCTCATCACTCTGAAGAGAGTCATCATAATATGTGGGAAAAGTAAGGAGACCAGGATCAAAGGGAAACTCAGCATTTACACTTTTTGAATGGGTCGAGTGAAGATTTTGATCACCTTTCTCATACAAAAAATTCTGAAAAACCTTCAGGATAGCTTCAAGGACAGCAAAGAAATAGTTTACAAGAAAGCAAACTAGATCCTGAATACCATTCCACTTTAGATACCTGAACTTTGTGTAAGATCCTTCCATTTTCTCAGAGAAAGAGTCAGTCCTCCAGTGGAGTCTCTACATTGAGTTGGAGTCACCAGGTGAATGATTTCAGCCTTCTTATGTCTGATCGTTGTCCACCATCAACCATCAGATCTGAACTTGATACATGTACTGGGGGAATTCGCAAATCAAGGGGCACATTCACAAGCTAAACCGGAGATCGACTGAAGAAGCTTTTATCTACTATGCACTCGCAGAGCAAGAGCAGTTCGAAGGCTACCTGGCGTGACTTCAGACTCCGTCTATAGCAAATGACAGTAATAAGCAAATTTCTTCCCCAGTATGGTCGCCACTATGTTAGTGCTCAAATCTACCTTAGGCTGAAATAAGGTAAAATTCAAGGCTACATCAAACCACGCTCAGCCTCGTAGCTAGCCCTACGAGGACAGGAGAGGGCTCTCTCCGAGTCTATCTCGGCAAAAGGTCTTCAAAGGGGCTGAGATGACTTATAATGAATACTGATTTTAGGCTAGTAAAGAGATAGGAAAGTTTGATTTTGATTTTTTGGGTTTTTGTTGAAAAGATGGGAAAACAATTTTGGGTCCGGGGATAAGGCCAGATCTTTGCAGATTTCGAGTTGGGGCGAGGTAGGCAGTAGTCTTGATGCTTTTGATCAGGTGTATGGATGGATCAAAATGAAAAGGAGCTGAAGAGGGCAAGGGTGAACATGGATCCTCTCCAAACAGGCGAAAACATGTAAAACTAAACAAATTCAAAGGCAGAGCACTGAAATCAATGGATTCAACCTCATTTACTCATTCATTTAGTTTCAGAAGCATAAGAATGGAATGGCATACATTAAACATGAAAGAAATTACAAGAAACTGAGAGAAAACACCATCAAGAACTGAAAGCCACAAGAATCCCAACAGGTGCTGCAAAACCTCTGATCTTTCCTTAGCCAAAATATGAAAAATATGTACAATAGTGTGCCAAAATCTTCCCAAGAGTCCAACCTGTCCAACCTCTGAAAATGATTGAGAAATTACACCATATAGACCATCCTAACCCCTTTCCATGTCTCTAGGGGTCAAATTCCTCCTTCTAGGAGTAGTTCTAACTAATTCTAAACAAGGAGCTAGAATCTAGGCAGCCAAACCACTTGCCTCTAAAAGGAAGGAAACTGATTCTTTCACTTGATTTTTACTTTTTTGGGTGTGAATCATCTAGAATAGGTAAAAGTGAGTCCAAGTTACATGCCAACCATAACATTACATCAAGATAACTCAAAAATTACATCCACAAGCAAAACTGGTCCAACTGGCCGAAATCCTGAGCTGGAAGATGAAAAATGGACCAAAAATCTATATGAGTAGCGCGCCTGAGCTATATGCGTAGCGCGCCTTTCAGCCTACTTTTGGGGCACTTCCCGGCATCAAACTCAAGCTCATGATAGCTTTTTGGAAAGCCCTGGATGTATGCTATCCATCCCAAGTGGAATTTCCCAATTTGGAGCTCATTTTCCCCTCCAAAACTTCATCCTCCCACAAGTACTTCCTACTGCTGAAAAAGGTGGCAGAACGGTGATTTTCATGGTGTTTTGGCCCCTTTGATCATCTAGAATTTGGTGAAATGCTTTGGTCTTACTGGAGCATGCATAACTTTCCATGAAAAATCCAAAAATATAAAGTTTTCCTCCAGCAAGTGTCCCAATCATAAGCGAGCGCGTCGACGCGCTACTCGTTGGGCTGAAAAATCTGTTTTGAGACCAAAATTTTCCAAAATGACAAAAAAAAATTCAAATTCGCTCAAATTCTGAGCGAAGACCCTCCATCATGTATCATGCCCAGCCAAGGAAGCCTCGGCCAAAATCCGGAGTGGATCAGGCCTCTTCCGCCGTTTTAGTGCACTGCTGGTGCATGCAGTTTCAGTAGTGAAAACACTGTCTCTGTTGTGATGTGTCGGTCTCTATCATGGCTTTGAAAACAAGATGTCTGCAATATATATGTTGCAGGAAAATGAAGTGATTTGGCACAAATTTGGGTGATGGAATGAAGTTTTCTGACCTCTGGGCTCTACGCGTAGCGCGTCAGCCCAACGCGTAGCGCGCCAGCCCAACGCGTAGCGCGCTGATCCAACACACAATTTAGCTTCAAAACTCATTTTTTTCACTTCCTTGATGTTTCTTGGCCTTTTCTGATGTTCAAACATGGAAAAACCAAGCAAATTTGATGTTGGAGAGAAATGGCAAAAAATTTGAGTTCTGGCCCAATGAGTAGCGCGCACTTTTCTATGTGTAGCGCGCTACATAGTGCATTTTGCAGGAGGCTTTTGGAGGCCTTACCGATGTCCAAATTGGGCATGTGATAGCTCGTTGGAAATCTATTGGAGTATAATTTCCAACCCAAGTGAAATTTTGTAATTTGGAGTTCATTTACCCTGTCAAAAATTAAATCTCCCAACACTACTTCTTGCAGGTGCATCAATTCTCTTGACGCAACGGTATTCTTGAAATTTCTCCAAAACCATCACACCTGTGTAAAAAGTGAAGGAGGGTTTTCTTCCTTGGCATGTTTTGGACAAAAACCTCTCTCATTTTTCCAAAATTCATCTTTTATTTCTCTGAAACATCATTTGAGTGAAACCTATCCCGATGTGTGAAACAAGGGATTTTTTCAAAATGAAGAGAAATGAAGGGGATAAGGGGCTTCTAAATTCTTGGGGAAATTTTGGGAAGTAGGGAGGGATGTTAGGAAGCAGGGGAAAGTGGAATCTCAGAGATTGAGTGAGGGGAAGGGGTCCAAAAGGGCAAAACACAGGCCTAGCCTAGAAAATTGCCAAGTTGTGGCAAGAAACTAAGGTTTGTGCAAAAATGAGGAATTTGGGGGATCTCAGTGATGGGAAGTGTTTAATAAGGTACATTAATGATAGGGGAAGGTGTATGAACATCAGGATACAATTTTGTCTAATTATTTGACCATCCAAGAGAAATTACCTCCAAAACCCTAGGAGAGGGAAATGGACCTTACCTAGGCACAACTGAAGCATGAACAAGGTGTAAAATGACTCAATGGAACTTGACATGATGATGAAAACCCTCTGAATGATGGCACACTCAGCTGAATGGTGACATGGACCGACATTTGGACAAATTTGAAAAGAGTGAAAACAAACCCTAGACCTAATACCTAGTGACCAAATTTTGCTTGAAGACTCATTGAAATGACAAAATTTGACCTTGACACCTTAAAATCACTTTTTAAGAGCAAGTTTGATCACTGAAGGAAAGCTGCAAAGGCTGACTCTAACAGGGTTTATATGGGTCAAGGTGGCCTACACATTGGTTTAATGATTGTTTGACATGTGGATCCAGTTCTAAATATGTTGAAAAGTGGTCCACAAGGAACTAAGGATAGAAACATTCAAAAAGGGGGTTGTAGCTTCCTTATAATAGGTGTTGGAAAATAAGAGAAGGTTGTAGCCTTCTATAGGTGGGTACCTGTGTAGTGGTTAGAGTCTGCACCAGTAAAATATTGTAAGAAGTTTTCCTTTTTAATAAAATAATGAGACAGAGACGACAACAACTTTGGTTTTCTCCCACATTGAGT
Source organism: Pinus albicaulis (assembly GCA_034641835.2). Lineage (NCBI taxonomy): Eukaryota > Viridiplantae > Streptophyta > Pinopsida > Pinales > Pinaceae > Pinus > Pinus albicaulis. The sequence continues at coordinate 923,770,778 of CM076574.1, read as the reverse complement.
TTCCACCTAAAATCCTGGTGTTCATGTGTGTTGATATGGATCTTATGTTTTGATGATCTATCTACTTCTTATTTTTCATTATTACTACTTAATTCATGAATAATGAAGTAATGATGCACTAATTAAAGATGAACATATGATGAAATTAATGTTCAATTATTTATCTATTTATACATGGGTTTCATTGATCATAGTCACATACATAAATTATAATAATAAATTGATAAAATTTAAGTGGGTAAAATGTTGATTCACCTTCCCCTCTCAATATTTTCCCTAAAAATTGGTATCAGAGAAGGTCCCTCAAAAGAAGCTTGATTTCTTGAAGGGAGATTGAGCAAGATGGCCAATCAAGAGGGAGTATCTTCTATCCTGCCACCCTTGTTTAATGGAACAAACTTGGTTTTCTGAAAAGCTAGAATGAGATCATATTTGCAGTCACTTGGAGTTGATGTTTGGGTAATCATTAAAGTAGGCTATCAGTATCTATCCTCCATCCCCACAGATGATGCAGGGAAGAAACAATATGAGACCAATGCAAAGGTAGTCAACTCTCTCTTAGGAAGCTTGGAAGAATTAGAATTTGTAAATTTTATGGAGTTGAATACCGCAAAATCTATATGGGACAAGATTATCTAGAGCTATTAAGGTGACACTAAGGTAAAGAGCACTAAACTTCAAATTTTTAGAATTCAATATGAGACTCTCATAATGCATAATCATTAAAGTATTGAATTTTTTTTCCTTAGGGTATATGATATCGTTAACTCAATGAGAATTCTTGGTGATGAAGTAAAATATTTGATGCTTGTTGAGAAAAAACTAAGATCTCTAACCCCAAAATTTGATTCAAAAGTCTCTACCATTGAAGAAATGCAAGATTTGAAGAACCTTACCTTTGAACAACTCTATGGGATATTAACGCCTTATGAAATGAGAAAACAAGGTCCATCATATATCAAATAAGTAGCATTCAAAGCTACTTATAAAGGAAAGGAAAAGGAGGAGCTTAAGGAATCAGGCTACATATCAGATGAAGAAGAAGTGAATTTCGTAAAGAAGCTCCAAGTAGGAACTGACAAGTTTAGAGGTAAGCTTCCTTTCAAATGTTTTTCTTGTGGAAGAGTTGTTCATTACGTTTTTAAATTCCCTTATAAATAAAATCATGAGAAAGGGAAGAATTCCTCAAAAGGTAATGTTAGAGGAAGTTTTGATAACAAGAAAAAAAATTATACGCGTGAAGATAGTGAATATTCTTCCAATAATGAAGATGTTGAATCTGATAAGGAATATTAATTACTTATGGAATTTGAAGAGAAATGTGTAGATGAATCTGATGATTTTTTTATGGATGCTCTAGAAGAAAAATATATTCTCATTAAAGAAATAACTCAACTAAAAATATCTATGGAAGAAGCTAAATTATCTAAAAAAGTTTCCAAGAAACAAATTCTAGAAAAGGAAAGGCACAGTGAAAGGTTAGAACTTGAAATAATGGATCTAAGAAGGGAAGTTGAGATAAAAAGGCTCTAAATCTTATATTTGCTAAAGGATATGAGACTTTAGAATAAATCATCAAAGCAAAGCGCTCCCCTCTAATTTAGACGAGCCTTGGATACAATGGTGAATCATCAAAAACTATAAAAACTTCTTCTGAAAAATGTACAAGAAGTTATCTCAATGCAGTAAAAGGAAGCAATAATTAGAATTCCAGCTCTTGGCAAAGGAATGAGGGATCAAATGTCTCTCAAGTAAAAAAAACTTACCACAATCAAAGGGGAAGCTACTCAAGAAGGTACTATACTCCGAGGTACTCCTACTTCAATGGTAAATGCTTCACTTGTCATAATTTTGGTCATAAATTTGTCCAATGTGTCGCTTATAAAACTATTATGACTAGAGAAGCAAGAAAACAAAAGAATTAGATTGGTGCAAAGAAATATTCTTATAATGTTTTCTAACCTCTTCAAGATGAAATTGAATGTTCTTTTTGTAATAACTTTGGTCAAAGATAAACTGAATTCAGAAGAAAAATTGGACCATCTCATCAACATGAACAGAAGATAATAACACCCAAGATATGGAAAAATAAAACCATAGACTTTGAAAATTGTGGTCTAGATTTCTATGTAGGAGATCAAGAAAATATGTGGTACATTGTTAGCGTATTTTCAAAGCATGTGACAGGTGAAAAAGACAAGTTTATGTCTTTTAACGAAATAAAGGAAGAAAAGAATGTAACCTTTGGAAATAACTCACCTGCTAATATCAAAGGCAAAGGAATTGTGTTGTTAAAGAAAAAGGTCAATGTTAATTTTGGAAATGTTTTATTTGTTGATGGATTAAGATAGAACTTGTTGTGTGTTAGTCAAATACGTGACCAAGGGCGTGAGGTGGTTTTCATATCAAATAATTGTGTGGTAAGGAATATGGATACAGGTAATATCTTAATAAAGGGAACAATAACTTCAGGAAATTTGTGTGCCTTGCAAGGCATCCAAGAGAACTGTTACTTAATAAAACCTAAATAAAGTTAGTGTTGGCACCAAAGGTTGGGACATATTATATTTTCTCAATTATACAAGTCAAGCGGAATGGGAGTAGTTAGTGACTTTCCCAACATATCTCCAACTGATAATAGCATCTGCAAATCATGTCAATTTGGTAAGAAGACCAGAGTTCAGTTTAATGTTAAATAAGGTACCTCAAGTAAGCCACTTGAACTTATTCATAGTGATTTGTGTGGTCCTATGAGAAATAATTTTCCTCGTGGTGAATAATACTTCATATTATTCATTGATTATTTTACAATAATGTGTTGGATTGGCTTACTAAAACATAAATATGAAGACTTTGATAAATTTAAAGTATTCAAGGCTCTGGTAGAAAATCAGTTACCTTTGAAAATTAAATACCTTAGATCTGATAGAGGAGGAGAGTTTATATCAGATGATTTTTTTAATTTCTATGAAAAACACGGCATCAAAAAATGGTTTTCTATAGCTAAGACTCCTCAACAAAATGGAGTGGCGGAAAGAATGAATAGAACAATCCAAAAAATGGCATGTGTCGTGTTTGATGAGTCAATATCACCTCATACCTTCTGGGGGGAAGCAGCACATACAACTGTAAATATACTTAACAAATATCATGTTCGAGTAAATAGTGACAAAACTCCTTATGAACAATGGTTTGGTAAGCCTCCAACAATTAAACATTTTAGAATTTTTGGAAGCAAATGTTACATAAATAAAAATTATGATAATCTTGGAAATTTTGAATCTAGATTCAATGAAGGAATTTTCCTTGGATACTCTTCTATAAGCAAGGGATATAATTTTTATAATAAAATGTTTCAAAATATTGTTGAATGCATAGATGTTGTGATTGATGAAGCATCCACAGGTACCAAAAAGGAAGCACTAGCAGATGATGAACCTTTCCCTACAACAAGCCAAAAGGTTGTAGGAGAAGGAAATAATGAAGCATCAGAAGAAGGAAATGAAAATACATATACATCAAAAAAGACCACTTCAAGGTATGTTTAGAAAAAATATCTTGAATCTTAAATTCTAGGTGAAAAGGAAGTCAAAGTACAAACTGGAATAACTCGTGTTGAAACTTCTAGTTACTTAGCCTTACTATCCATAATTAAACCTAAAAATGTGAATCAAGCAAGCAAAGATGAATATTGGGTTAAGGCAATGAATGAAGAACTTGATCAAATAGAAAATAATCATACATGGGAATTAATGCCAAGGCCTCATGATAAATATTTTATTGGGATAAGATGGGTGTTCAAGAACAAACTAAATGAAAATGGAGAAGTAATTAGAAACAAAGCAAGCCTTCATATGCAAAGGCTATGCTCAACGGGAAGGACTAGACTTTGAAGAAACATTTGTGCCTGTAGCTAGACTTGAATCCATAAGAATGTTTCTTGCATTTTCAATCTTTCATAACTTTAAAGTATATCAAATGGATGTTAAATCTGCATTTTTAAATGGGGATCTAGAAGAAGATGTTTATATTGAACAACCTAAAGGCATCATTCTGGGAAATGATAAAAATATTGTTTGTAAACTTAAAAAGGCACTGTATTGGTTAAAAAAACTCCTCATGCATGGTATTATTGTCTTTACAGGTATCTTCAACAACAAGGCTTCACAAAAGGGTCTAAAGATAACAACCTATATGTAAAATTTGATACAGACAAACCTTTGATATTTGTTGTTTACGTAGATAACATCATATTTGGAAGTAATGTAGAATCTATGAGTCAAGAATTTGCTTTAGTTATGTAACAATAATTTGAGATGTCACTACTTGGTGAACTAATATATTTTCTTAGTCTTCAAGTTCAATAAACAAATAATGGTATCTTCCTTTCTCAAACCAAGAACCTCAAGCAGATTTTGAAGAAATATGGAATGGAAGACTGCAAGCATGTATGCACACCAATGGTAATAGGATTCAATCGTAGTCAAAATGATGATTCCCCTTCAGTCAATCAACCAGAATATAGATCTATTATCAGAAGCGTGCTCTACCTTATAGGCACAAGACCAAATATTATGCATGCAGTTGGGATTGTTGGACGATTTCAAGAAAATCCTCAAGAAACTCATCTCCATGTAGTTAAGAGAATATTTAAGTATCTACAAGGAACTCAAGGTTTTGGTCTATGGTATCCAAAAATTGTAGACTTTGCACTTCACACTTACACAGATGCAGATTGGGTAGGAAATATTGATGATCGAAAAAGTATTAGTGGAGGAGAATTTTATTTGGGACCCCGCTTGGTATCATGGTTCAACAAGAAACAAATCTCTATTGCTTTATCTATTGTTGAGGCAGAATATGTTGTTGTTGCATCTTGTTGTACTCAAATTCTATGATTGATGCAAACATTGCAATACATTCAAATCAGTAGTCCTCAACCTATACATATTCTTTGTGACAATAATAATGTCATAAGTATCTCTAAAAAAAAAATTATGCACTCAAAAACCAAGCATATTCCAGTCAAATATCATTTTCTGAGAGAACAGGTGCTTGAACAAAAATTCAAACTGGAATATGTTCCTTCAAAGGAACAAGTTGTAGATATATTTACAAATCCACTTCCACGTGATTCCTTTGAATATATCAAACAAAAATTAGGAATGATCCCTGCTTCATCACTCTACTAATTATTGTGACGGGAATTTCATGTTCAGGGGGAGTTGAGACTGTAAATTACTATAATTTACTTTATGTATGTGGATTATGTGAAGTACAGTAACATATGTACACAGTTTATAAGTTAGATGATCTCGTATACATTTTTAAAAATGGCACAGATTCAAGGGGAGCCTCCTATATACGTTCATCATTATAGTTTTGTGTCACTAATATTCATTTGTTGTAATCTGTTGGTTCAAGGGGGGCAACTATTATAACTATAAAGCTCCTTGTTGGCATCATGGTTCCATAAGCATGTCTTGTTTCATATATTTTTTCATATCTGGATACTTCTATTTCAGCTAGAAATTTACATGTTGTTGTTATGTTGCTACTATGAAATATTCATGTCACAGGTCCCTATACGATATTACACCCTCATTGTTGAGGTCCTAGTTATTGGTTATATATGTCATATATTTCCCTTGATGTAAAGGTCATATAAATACCCATGATGTAATTATTGTAATTTTATTCATGTATGGGCTATTGGGATCAAATCATGCTTTGTATGTAATCCTGTTATCTTGGGCAATTGATGTAATGATGTGTCAAAATGTAACTTTTGTCTTGTCTATGAATGATTTGACTTGAAACAAATGTGCACCAGGGAGCAGGGAGAAGACTTAGATCTGAAAGATCTGAAAAATAATGAAATGTATGCTTAGTTGATTTACTTGCTACAAATGTTTAATATTGATGAAACTGTGATATTTTGATCTAAACAATTTATTCATAAGTCTGTAGGATTAACAGTCAAGGTTGTGGAAAGTGAAACTATGTTTGTGGCAAAACAAATTTAGATATATATGCAGGTATGTTTGGGCATAGTCGTGTAAATACGCAAATCCAACTTTAAAGGGCCATGTATATATTTTGTGAAATATTTTTTTTATGTGTATATTTGTACATAGGTGTTATGCATGGTAAGCACATACATACGTGTATATTCCTCATAAAGGTCGCATAAAAAAACCAGGGTTTAATCTGCTAATAAATGTGTACATATGTGATGATTGAGGTCTACATTTGATGATTGGCTTTATTGCTTTTGTCTGACGATGATGTCTTTATTGTAATTGAAGTGACTTGATTGAACTGTTCAAGGTTAATGGAATATAAGTATATGATCTGTAATTGATTCAGAAATATGTGATTGATTATATGATCTGCAACTAGTGAAAAGGTTTGTGAATGATATAGTGATTAATAAGTTTAGTGTTAAATATTCTGAGAACTATATGCATGTATTATAAAGAGGAAGCACATATATACTCCGGTTTTATAGTCACATACACAATTTGATATTTATGGTTTATGGTTGCGTTCTACATTTAGTGTCTTCATACTCTAGAATTTTAGTTGATTTACAATGTGATAGTGTCTCAATTCAGTGCTTTAGTTTGGGTGGGTTGATATGGGTCTAGGTGGCCTACACATTGGTTTTATGATTGTTTGACAGGTGGATCTAGTTTGAAATATTCTGAAAAGTGGTCCACAAGGAGCTGAGGATAGAAACCTTCAGAAAGGGGTTTGTAACTTCCTTCCAGTAGGTGTTGGAAAACGAGGGAAGGTTGTATCCTTCTATAGGTGGGTGTCTGCATACAGGTTAGATTTTTCACCAATAAAATATTGTAAAGAAGTTTTCATTTATAAGAAAATAAGAAAACAGAGATGAAAACAATGGTGGTTATATCCCACATTGGGTTTCCACCTAAAATCTGGGTGTTCATGTGTGTTGATATGGCTCTTGTGTGTTGATAATCTATGTGTTTCTCACTACTCATGGTTACTACTTAATTGATGAATAATGAAGTAATGATGCATTGACTAAACATGAACATATGATGAAATTAATGATAAATTACTTATCTGGATATAAGTGGGTTGCATTAATCACATTTGTGTACATATGCTTGTTTCCTTTATAATAATAGTGTACATAAATCAAAATAATAAATTGAAAAAATTGAAGTGGGTAAAATACTGATTCAATCCCCCCTCTCAGTATTTTTTCTAACAATAATAAATCATATATTTAATATAAAGGATTTTTTTGCTCTATTAATTATAAACTCAAAGAAGTAAAAAAACATAGATACTTACAAATTCCACAATTATTTTTTTATATGCCAACATATACTCACAACTGTTATTTAACCCAATGCCAATCAGTTCTTCTAATGCCTCTTATTTGTATGTTAGCACCTATTTGAATACATTCAAGGATGGTTGATGTAAAACAACTTAAAATATACAAAAATGAAACCTTAAGTTGTTATAAGGAAATATTAACAATTACTCACAAACTTTGAAATCACCCATTTTCTTCCTTGTCGTCTTGTGTTATGTGTTGAATGAGTTCTATCTTGTTTTCTTTTCTGCAAGAAAATACTTGAAAATTAATGTTTAAATCTAAATTATTATTTTATATGTACAAATTCAAGCATGATTATATACATTTGAAGCACGTTGTTGTTTATATGGCTCCTCCTATGATGCAATTATGTCCATTTCTTTGACCATTTCCTTATATACTATTTTGGACATTCACATATCAGCGTGTTGATCATTTGGGATTTTTATAATCTTCCTAAGAAAAGTAATAAACTATTTTGATAATTATATATGAAAACTAAATATAACAATATCGACATTAATAAATCAATGGTTTGTAGTAATATATACATATAATTCTCAAAAACCATTTTATACAATTAGGAATATTAATTTTGAATGATTCATTTTTGTTGTTGTATATTTTTTCTATTGCATTTCTAACTGTCTCATTGACAATTTCTCTAGAAACACTTCTTGTAGTTCAGATATAAATTGGTTTTTAGAATCATTGGATTGATTTTTGTATTGTAAGTGGAAAGTACATGTTAGGGTCCTATAATTTTTATAGGGTCACTTGATTAAAGTTGGTGATTATTATATTTAATATGTTGTAAAATAATATTCCATGTTGTAAATTATTCCAAAAAAGATCAAAACCTTAATAAAAATAAAAAATATATGCTTGCAAGTCGAAATGCAGCTATAGATGATAATTAAGTATGTTTCGATTAAATTAATCACATAATTTAAATGTGATTAAATAAATTGTAATAAGGCCTTGGTACTATAGTTTTAATTTTATTATAGAGTTTAGAGCAACAAAAAAGGGCACTTCAATCGACGACTCGATCATCACCAACTTACGTCGACGACTCACAAGGTTTTTCGCCCCCCCCACCCATCTTAGCTTTATCGGCGGAGGGGGGATCCGAAAAGGTGGTTTCTCTCACCCCAATCCCACGTGATGTGTAAGCCCCTAGTTATTTCGCACCCTCCTCTCAATATCACAAACCATCTCGACCCCCCTCCAAAATCCACCTAACCACCCCCTTTCCCACTCTCCCTCCACTTTCGCTCCACCTCCACTCCCCTACTACCACGTATCTCCTCCCACCCGGTCCTGCTCCTACATATCATTCCATACCTGCACCTTCCTTTCATGCTCACACATCAACTATTTCTGCCAACCATGTTCCTCCATATCATCCCCCAACTCCATCTCACCTCCCGCCTCCATGTCATATATTCGTTTCATGGTCAGTTAAAACTATGTTTTTTCCCTATACATAACAGTAATTTTAGACATGGTTTACAAACAAATGAGAATGAATTTTTAAAAACTGAAAGAGGTTTTTGTTTATAACATCCTAATATTCAAAAACATCCCTCAATTTTATAACATTAGTTATGTTTCTGGATATTCGGAGAAATATTTGCAGGAATGTTTTCCAAAATTTTCCTGTTTTTAGTCAGTATTTGCAAATACAGTTTCCGCGCAGGTGGAAATTAATTTTCAAAAACTGAAAGAGTTTTTTGTTTATAACATCATTAATTACAAAAACATCTCTCTCTTTTTACAAATACATTATGGTTTAGGAAATTTGAAAGCATCTTTAAAGGCACATTTTCTAGAAATTTCATGTTTAGTCATCTTTTTGCTGAACATATTGTGGCAAATAAAAGATGAATCTTGAGAAAATGGATGAGGTTAGTGTTCATAAGATGCCAAAGTAAAATAGCCTACTTAAAATTTCACACAGGTATTATAGAATGAGAGATACATTCACATCTTCACAACCTAGTTTTCTGACTATGCAAAATAATGTTTTAGACATCTTTTTGCAAAGAATATTGTGAACAACTGGAGAAGAATTTTGGGAAACTAAGAGAATTTTATCTCAAAAACATCTTCATCTACAATAAAATCTTTCACTTTTTACATAGCTATCTTGAATTGAGATATTCAAAGGGATAGTTGAACCATATTTTTCATAATTTCAGGAGGAAAAGGCTCAAAGACAGTGAGTGACTTGGAGGCCACCTCATCAAATAAGAGATGTTATCAAATTAGAATTTCTCTTCTTTTTCATGAGAAATCCATAAAGATAGTGCCAAGTATATTCATTAGTTTTGAATGTCCTATATTTCAATTCTATTTTTGTAACACAGGTAGAGATATTTGTAATAAATCTTGATATTTTTTCAAGATATTTTAGTTTAGAATTTATATAAATACTTCATCATTTGAAATAATAGTGGTTGGGATTTGTAATGAGGAAGACTACCATTCATTGTAAAGTTGTTCACTGAGTTAAAGTCACATTTTGCAATAATACAAGAAAATTTGTTTCAGGATTCATATGGTGTACGAATTAGTGATTTTTTCGCCTATCCATATGTTTATTGATTGTTTTCTTTCACTGTCATTTCTTAAAAGCTTAATTACAATACAGAAACGGTGAAGAAAAGGATTTGTTGAAATATGCACCCTATTCTGGTTGTATTTAATTTCTATGTTTTCTGTTGAAGTCAAATTGAGTCAATCTTAATTTCTCCTTAGTTTCTACTGAGCCTTTCTTTTCTTCGATTTCATATCATTTAAATTCTAAAAAGATCCAACTAGTGCAACTAGCTTGCCATGTTTCACTTAAGCTTGATACTTCTGCAAATTGATCACCACAAGCCTCTTTTACTCCATTTCTCAATGGACTTCCCTTGATATTCCAACCAAAACAATTCAAAAACCAAACTCTGAACTTTCATAACTAGCCTAAAATTTACAGAAAACAAAGCTAAATTTTACATTGAGATCCCTCTCTAAGTTTAGAAGGGCTAGCTTCTAGACTTAAAATCGATTTTGATGTTATCTCTGTGGTTTTTCTTCAGCCTTGAAATTACGAAGCGATAACAGTACATATATACATTCATTCCACTAGATCCCTCATAGTTCTGTAAAAAAAAATTCCCCTTTCATTAACCTCACCACTCCATATGAGCTAAGGACCAATTCATTGTCATTTACATGTTCTATAATTTTTCTTTTCTTATAAGGACATTGATCTTTTCCTTCGTTGTTGCTCTCTGTAGAAAATTAAACATATATGAATCAATAGATTGTTTGAGACATTTTATCTAATATTCTTAATTATATTATTAATGAAAATTCAAAACAAAAAACAAAAAAACTCATAGTGAATAATATAATTTTTTCATTCAACTGATTCATCATTCTGCAATTTTTCTATCAAGGTTTTACACTCTTTTTCACTTAGATTAGAAATAATCTTATCAACCTTGTTCATTTTGCAGCTCTGCATGACACACACCAACCAATACATATTAGTTAAACTTACATATAGCTCAAACATATTAATTTTGTAAAGAAGTTACAAAGAACTTGACTTCACTATTTTTTTTATGTGTTATCACTGTGTCGATCAATATTTTTATCACTTGAGACCTTCTGAGACATTTTTCATAAATATAAAACATGTAGAATTCAATATAGAAGTCATTAAATATATTTTACAAATAAATCAAATAATTTTCAACCAAAAAAGCTCTAGTAATCGGTGTGTTTATTCACCGGTTTATCTAAATAAATGCACCAATGCATTTAGAACATTAAACACACCAGACATTTAGAACATTAAACCATCGAGCGTTTAATTTTTCTGGTGCACCGTTGGAAAAATAATTTTCAAAAATAGTTTTAAATTATTATGATGTGATTTCTAAGGATAAGCACACTGAAATGATATAACGGTGTTATCTAGAAGAGGTGCGGCGATGCGTTATATTACACTAGTAGCAACAATTAATAGACTAGACAAAATAAATAGTGTTCTAATATGCATGTGTGTTGTATTACAAAGGGAGCACTAATGCATTATATTATAAAGGGCACACCATGGAACATATAGTCGTTTAAAAAAAACTGCGATGATCGATAAGGTTTGGATCTGATTTAATAATTGATTCTCCTATTTTACATGTCAAATTCCCTATATATAGTAAGTACACAAACTCATTAATTCTAAAATCCCTAAATTGAAAAACCTTAATTGTGAAGTGGTAGAAGAAGTTAAACCCTAAGGTGAAATTTTGCGGGAAGAAGCAAGGGTTTAAGGTAAGTATTGGTTTTCTTTGTTTTTTTGTCTGAATTTTAATTAAATTTAAATAGGAAAGAAAAATGTAAAAAAAAAAAAATTACTAGTAAAATCTATTGTAAATTTTTTATTGTACATGGTTTTTATTTTATTTTTTCTAAACTGTGAATAAATCTAACAAAAATTGTAAAATATTTTAACAGTAAAATTTAATATTTTGTTATCTAGGGTATTGAGTGAATCACCAATGAGTTTTGTTATCTAGGGTTTTGAGTGATTCACCATACCTTTCAACTTCTGATTTTTCAGCGAATCCAAAATATTTTGCAACTCCACAATGCTCTTAGGATGTCTCTCTTGCAAATGATCTATATTTTAGTTAAACCCTAACATAAATTGTAAAAAAAAATATTAGTAAAATAAACAATAAAATTTATTTTTTTTACTATGCAAGTTTTTGACTGAATCACCATACCTTTCAGCCACTGATCTTCTAAATAGTTTTGTTGCACAGTTCTCCTGGTATGTCTCTCTTGCAAATCACTCACTTGAATTTTTAGGTAAAATAATGAAATGGTGAATAACTTTTTACTATTTAAAATATTTTATGAAATTATATTTCGAAAAATCAATTGCCACTTATTTTTTAATTAAAAAAAAATGAGTTTTTTTTTCAATTTCTCCGCACTTTCATGTGTTCCATAGTCAAGTGCACTAGTGCATTTATAAAAAGGGTGTGCCGACATTTCCGAAGCAACAAATTTTTTCAACGCACTGACATGATACCAAAAAAAAAAAAAAAAACTGAAATCCCAAAACGATGTGATTAATTTTGTTAAAGCAGTGAAGTAGTTTCTATTTAAAAACATCGGTGCTCTAATTTTTATAAGAGCACCAAATTGGTTGAATTCGATTTTATTTTTTTAAACCAAGAAACATGTGCGTAGCGGTGTTTTTTTTTTTTAAACGCATCGGTGCATTTTTGTAGAAAAGCACCAATATGATAACATATTTTTTCATAATGTCAGAAATTAGTGTGGGTATTATTTGAATGCCTCGATGATGTTAATGTTTTAAACACATCGGTGCGCTTTGTTTTGATAAGCACACCAGTTTGGTTTAAAAGTTATCTGAAATTTTATATTAAACTCTAATTATCCTTTAGAATGCATCCACATGAATTACAGTAATTCATAGTATACAATTTCTGCTTAAAGTCGCCTTATTCTTGAAAAATTCTTTGAAAACTATATTGAAATTCATATTTTGATTATATGGTTGTCTAGATTAATATTTGTTATGCACAAATTTTTATTTTTATTTTTTCTCAAATGCAGGGACAAAATCTCAATAATATCTGCAAATGGCCAATTCTTCAAATTCTAGTTCTTTCCATATTGTTGATAAAAGTCTTTCACGAATTTCTGCCTCTCCATCTCTAGTAAGTTTAGATTTTATTTATATTTCAATTATCAAATTGATTTTCTTTTAATCCATGTCAATTGGAATAAAAATATATCCAAATTTGCAGGAACCTTATTTAGAATCGAGTTCAGATGCAAAAAAATATTACTCCATATTTTCAAAAACATTGACATTAGAGGAAATTTCAACCTAAAAGTGGCCTCCTAAGGAAAAATAATAAAATAATATTTAAAATAATAAAATAAGAGTTATAAATTTTGTAGGGAAAAGAACAAAACTACTTTTTTTACTTGTATTTTTTACTTATCTCCTTATCAATTTACCCAAATTTCAAGTGTAGAGAATCATTGGATGCGAAATTTAATTCCGCTTACAACAAGTGTCTACACTTGAAATTTGGGTAAATCGATAAGGAGATAAGCCAAAAATATTCTACATCCAACGAGTGCCTACACTTGAAATTTGGGTAAACCGATAAAGAAGTAAGCCAAAAATACAAGTAAAAAAATAGTTTTTCTTCTTTTCCCTCCAAAATATTTACCTGTGCCGCTTTTTAAATTTAAAGGATTTTGATTGGTTTACATATTATGACATAAATTATGTGAAAATTTCATGGGCACTTTTAGGCTAGAATTTCCTCTAATGGATCTCTTATCAGGAGCAGCATATCACAAGCAGTTGGTAGAGGAAAATTGACAACCTCTTCACCCTACCAATTGGAACATGGAAGCTTCCAGCCACAATCCTGGATAATGAATGGTAATAATTGTTTTGTATAATGTAATTTCAACAAATCAATTGCATTGACATGCTTAGTGATATCATTGATATTTTACTAATGACATTCAATATTTTTTGACATTAGGATCCTAGTGATGATGAGAAACCCACCTACCATCTTCTGGATCACTCCGCTACAATTTCAACTCAGGAGAAGGTTGCATTAAGAGCAAGAATCGAAGAGGAAGCATACAAATAATGGTTGAATTAACCACCTATTCAATTGCCACTATGTCCATATTCATCAATTAGGAATGACTACAGTAATAGTAGTTCTTCATCACAAGTTGGTAATGGAGGAAATTAAATGGAGGTTAGTATGGATGATTACTTATGGGGTGCCATGATGAGGTAAATTTTGTAAAGAAACTTCAACTTGGCACCAGAAGGTTCAGAGGTAAGATTCACTTAAAATGTTTTTCTTGTAGAAGAGTGGGTCATTATGCTGTTAAATTTCCTCATAAAGATAATCATGACAAGGGAAAGGATATAGCAAAATGTAATAGGAGACGATTTGACAATAGGAAAATTTATTATACTCATAAAGATAGTGATGGCTTTTCAAATAGTGAAGAAGGAGAATCTAATCAAGATCTTAAAATACTCATGGAATTTGAAAAAGAAACTAATGAGTCTAAGTATAATTTTATGGATGCTTTAGAAGAAAAATATTTCCTTGAACAAATAACTCAACTCAAAATATGCTTGGAAGAAAAAAAAATAGCCATAGATACTCTAAAGAATCAACTCATAGAAAAAGAGAAGCATAATGAGAAGTTAGAATGTGAAATAGTAAGCCTAAGAATGGAACTTGAGAAATTAAAAACTCTAAATATTAGATTTTCTAAAGGATATGAAACCTTAGATGAAATTATCAAGGTTCATTGCTATCCTCTTATGAAGACAGGTCTTGGATACATTGGTGAATCTTCACAAACAGAAAAATCCTCAACCACAACCAGAAGCTAGCTAAATGCAGCAAAAGTGATCCGGATTTATTCAGGAACACAATGAAATATAGAAATACACATAAATTCAGAGATGTAGTAGAAATAAAACTTCATTTCATTAATAACAAATAACTGAAATATGCTTACAAACATAATGGAAATAAACTAGCTAGGGTTTTGGTAGCTTATATCTAAGAAGAGATGTAGCGAATACAAGCATCTGAACTGTCTTATAATGAGGCTTGAGGGCCTATTTATTATTTAGAAACAATGGAAAACCCTAAACATCTAAAAACCTAACCCTAGGAGGTGAAGTGCCAAAACTATGGGCCTCGTTTTGTGTAAATCGGTACATCAATCTTCCCGGGGACGTAACTTTGGCATATGATCTTTGTTTGATGCACACAATACCTCGTTAGAAAGATCTATCTGAGGACTAAAAATTTTGATGTGAGGAACATCAAATGATATTCCATGTTTCTCCTAGTTTTTCCAAAAAACATCGTTTAGGGTCTCAAAATGGCTCTGGAAGTTCAGGACCTGAAAAAATGCTAAAAATAGTAAATTGTGCTACAATTAAGGAAACTGGAAGACTGAAAGAAATAATGGTGGGGCCCCAAGTGGAATAGGTAGGTGGCCACCAATATCCACCTGGATCATTCCTCCCCACTTAGGAAGCATTGGTCCCCATTGTGTTTAGTTCCTTAATGAGATGAGGAAACTTATGTTGAACTCGGTCCCTGGTGAACCATTTGCCTCAGATCAGGAGTTGGCCAACTTTGAAAACTCGATACACTTGGATATTTCGTTGGCGAGTGTTCTTGGTTTGCATGTCCATGACATGATCTGTGGTGGCCTATTACATGCGGTCTGGGCTTAACTCTGTTGGTGTGAGTTGTTCTACGATGTCAGAGGTGTCCAATAGAGGTGGGAAGTAGGGTCGAAGGCGGTCCACATAGAAAATTAGGTCCAGACATGGGAGTGGTGGAATACTGATCTCGAATGCATTGGCCCCTATAGCCTTGGTAATGTTGTATTTCCCATATCAGAGCGGGTGAAGCTTGCAGTGGGGTCCAGCGAGGTGTTCCTTCTGCAAATGTAGCCACACTTTTTCGCCCACCTATAGGTTGTGTACCGCCCGATGTTGATCATTTAATTGCTTGTACTTAGCATTGGCTCTCTCCAATATGTCATGAACCTATTGGTGGATGTGCTGAATTGGTGGATGTGTTGAATGTGCTCAATGAATTTGTTCACCTTGTAAAATTCAGACTAGACATGAGCCGAATCAACCTGAGTAGTCGCAAATGGCATGGCTACGTCAATGGGACATAGTGGATGGAATCCCAAGCCCACCTGAAAGGGGCTATGGTAGGTTGAGCTATGGAGAGATCGGTTATAGTTGTGTTTTACATAAGGAAGGCTCTCATCCCATGCGTGTGGATTCTTTGAATTATACATGCGCAGAATGTGTACGATCATCATGTTGACGACCTCTATCTGGCCATAATTTTTGGGATGGAAAGTTGTGGACTTGGTGAGCTTGGCATCCAACATTGACCATAGGCTAGACCAAAATGTGTTGAGGAACCTACTGTTCCGGTTTGAGATGATAGACTATGGGATCCCAAACTGCACCCACACTCATTCAAAGAAGGGTTTAGCAGTGGTTTCTGCTATGATATTTTTCTTGTAGGCCACCATAATGGCCATCTTCAAGAATTTTTCGATGACAATGAAAACACAGTCATTTCCATGCTTCATAGAAGGAAGTCCTGACATGTAATCCATGGATATGGATTCCCAAGGTCGACTAGGGGTAGGTACCAGAGTATAGAAACCTTGCTTCTTGATGTTTGGTTTGGAAATAGCGTAAGTAGTGCAGTATCTGATGTACTTCCTGACATCCTGTCGAAGGTTTGGCTAATAGAAATGCTTTTGCAATACTTCCACTATTTTCTCGACCCTGAAATTCCCAGCAACCCGACTGTAGTGTGCTTCCCAAATCATCTTGGCACGCTCGCTTGAAGGAACACAAATTTTTTCTTGGTCACATAGCAGTGCATCCTGGAGGTGAAAATTTTGAACTTACGTACCGTCCAAGGGTGTCTTGTATGTGTGGTTGAATTTTGGATCGCTTTTGTAGAGAAGCAGCCAATTAGAACTCCCATGCCCACAAGAGTTGAGAATGATGGTTAGTGCCATGATCGGTGGTCAACTAAGGCAGTCTGCAACATTATTGGTGCGACCCCTCTTGTACTTAATGTTCAAATGAAATTTTTGTAGATATGTGGACCACTTCTGATGTTGATCATTCCGAAACTTCCCTTGCATTTGTATGAACTACAGGGGTCGGTGGTATGTGTGGATGGCCATTTCCTTCCCCAAAATGTAATTCTTCCATTGTTGGAAATCTTGCACAATGGAATACATTTCTTTTTCATAAGTGGGATGCTTGTGGACTATGTTAGATAGTGTCTCATTGTGATATGCCGCTAGATGCCCCTGTTGCATAAGAACTACCCCAATAGCATAGTCAGAGGCATCTATCTCGATCTCAAATGGTTGTTGCAATTCTAGTAATGTGAGAACTGGGGCAAAGTAGAGGTGATGTTTCAATTCTACGAACGCCTTCTGTTGAGATTATTGTTATGAAAAATTATGATCTACGGATAAATAAAATTCCATAAGTTTGGTGTTAGGCACTTAGAACAATAGAGGAAATAATTTACTATCACTTTCTCTAAAATAAGTAGATACACAGAATGATGAAAGAACCTACTTGTGATCCAAATGTTTCTCCTTCTCCTTCTGTCATTGTTGTTGTCGTTCTCAATCTAGCTAAGATCACTAGATCAATTCCTGTAAACACAAAAAAAGAACAAAAAACAACACGCATATATAGATATCTACCTATCTTAATCAATCAAATCAATTAGATGTGAAATATATATATCATTCAAGAATCCATTTCATAATAAATAGAGACATATATAGACACATATATGGGAAAATGAACAGCAAAATTTATTAAAGAGTAGAAGGGGGAGGTTATAACCAATGATCAATTTGTTGCCACCAGCTCTAGCTTCATCCTACCCTCATCACATCCAACATCACACCAGTAGCATATCATTACTTTCACTCTCTCAAATGAGAATCCAACAACATTTCTTTACTAAAATCTTCCTTCCCTAGCACTAGGATCTGTGCTCAATTTATATGTAAATTGATGGTAATCTCTCAAAGAATGACTTTATAAGAATAGGTAAGACATGTTTCCATGTTCAGAGGTGTTATATGGACACTTAGATTCAAATTTTGACACATATGGACTCTTCTAGAAGGCACCGGCCATGTGGATATTCCCATAACAAGGATAATTCCTCTCCCAGGTGACCAATGCACTCTTCAATGTCGAGAAGTGCATTTCAGTGCACCCTTGAATGGATGATGCTGCATATGCAACGCAGTTAGTCCCTTTAGAGGCTGTGTTGGTGATTCAATAAGTGATATAACATATACTTCAAACCTTGGAAGTCTCAAAATAGAAGTCATGAATGAATTTTTCTTCTCTTAGGGCATATAGCAACTGAAATATAAGGGGATGACAGACCCTATTTCATTGGTCCTAGGGATGATGTCTAGTTTGACCAGGTCATGGGAGATGATGCCCAAATTGGCCTATAATAGTTTCCCCCTAAAACATGAAGTCAAAATAATAATATATTTGAATGAGATGCTTTACGGTGTGATGAGGTGGAACTAAAGTGGAGTGGCAACCTGCATCAATCTTACAATACATTACATCATGATATTTTCATCTTGATCATGAATTGTTGAGGGAGACATTCCCATGCTCAGCACATAAAATATCTAATAACATGTACATATTTCAGAAAATCATCTACATTGGAATGTTGCCCAATACAGACATGCCTACAGATATAGGTCCATGTTCGGATGACGATTTGTATGTAAGGTCATCGTACAGATGATGTGTACAACAGTCCTGAAATCATATCCCATATGGTTGAAACTAGATCCTGGGTCTTCTTATCTCATTCACTCAACCATTCGGGTACAAGTCTAGCCATGCGAATATATGATTTGTAATCGAACATGGTAAGACATCGTTTGATTACTAGCCGATGATGTGAGTTGTTAACAAATGTGAGAGAACCACCATTGATGTTAATGGATCTCAAGGTACTGCAGTATAGTTTGTAAGGCATGAATAGATGATTTGATGTCGAACGCCAAAAAAAATATTGCGGTCAAAATTCTGAAAGTGAGGATCTTGTCGATGTTGTAACAAGCCTCATGGTACTGGAAGATGATGTTTCTAAGTAAACTTCCTAGATGATGAGTTGATGTCGACAGGAAGTAACTTTATCACGAAACGAGAGCTACTGATTTCAAAGAAAAAATGTGACTTGATATAAAAATGTTCAGGGATGACTATCATGAAAATGATGGTTTATGAGTATTGTAGAAGGATGAGTATTCACTGGATGACTTCTCTTGACCATATCGGTGACACTGAGATGAGTTGACAGCATTGACCCAAAACCGAAGTGAAGGTATGATGAACCATAGGTATGAATGAACCTTCAAGAAGATTACCCAACCCAAACATCATAATGATGGAGTGAAGTGTCATGTTCAAGAGCGACCTGCTACCCTAAAAATTTCTCCACTTTCCCAAAATTTTCCCTGGTCATTTGTCGATTAGTACCTCTTTATTTTTTAACAAACTTGAGGAGGATAATATATGCTTGATTTATAATTCAACCCTTCGGGCGAATATGCATCGCTATTTAATAATTTAATGATTCTAGCAATAAATGAAACTCGATTCTTGACATGATTGACAATCATGTCGTTATTTTATGTTTTAAAGATCCTAACAAAAGTGATAGCCCAGTCCTTTTTCATATTTAGAGAGTTTTAGAAAAAGGACAAAAGAAAACTCCATGAGTCCTTTTTCGTAAATTTGTCGCTCATATCCGAAAAAGTGTAAAATGATATCTGAGAGAACCTCCTAGCCATGTTCGACTCAAGTTTTCCTTTTTCGTAAATAATCTATCTCAGTCTGGAAAAGGGTTAAACTTATACTAGGTAGATGTCATTTCATTTACTTTTACGAGCTTGAGAATACAAGTGCTCGACAATATTTTCACATTATCGGAGTCTGAAAAGAGTTAAAAGAAGACTCTAGGGGTTCCCTTTTTCATTGTTATCGAAGCTCGAAAAAGAGATAAAAGTGTGCTTCACATCCTTTTTTGTTTTTATCAAAGCTCAAAAAATAAGGATAAAGTATTCTTTGTGGTCAAATTATTCTTGAATAAGTGTGCACAACTAATCTGCTATATCAGCTACAAACTTATTCAGAACAACATCAAATGGATTAAAAATACTTGTTTCATGGTAAAAAATGAATAAAAACCATAGTCACAGCAATAAATATGATTTAAAAATAATCAAATGACTAATTAAAATAGTTTTACTATTCATTTTTACCATTTTAAAGTTACCATTCAAATTTTGGAGCTCTGAACAAGTTTTTGCCCCCGAACTTCAGCAGTTGATTGCGAGAGATTTTGTGGATGATTTTCCTCGTCGTTCGATCCAGGTTGGAGCTATAAACCTTATATTTCCTTTAGTAGCATTTATGTTTCATTTCATTGAAAAATTTTAGAGATTTTGGCCCCTTAGGGTAAATTTATTTTTCACATAGGGCAATGCACCCTTGAATGTCAAAAGGTGTGTTGCAGTGCACTGGAATTGAAGGCCAAGTGCACTTGCAACGCACTGTCTCTTAACCAAGGGTGTGTTGGGCACAATTCCCATTTTTTTTCTTTGCAATGTGTTGGTGTCCAAATGTGAATAATATTCAAACCCTTTTCCACATTAATTATCAATCTGGGTGTGTTGGTTATTGCAAGACTAATGTGCACAGTATATGCAACAGCAATAACATAATATGCTATTGAATCGCAGGCTTAGTTAATGAAAGAAATAAAACTACTGTAACAGCAATTAAAGATGGATTGCAGAGTTATAAAATTATTCACGGCAATTACAGAATCATACCGAAACAACAGTTACAATAATAAACCAAAATACGAAATCAACAAAAAGGAAAATAACACAGCACCTGATCAAAAGAGTGGGCCCAACTCCCTGATCAGGGTTGCGACAAACTCACAACTCACTTATGGAACAAAAAAACATTGTGAATCCAATTGATCAAAAACACTTTTGTTACAATATCTGTCTCTTTCTTCTTAACCCCGATTCACAGCCCTGAGGCCCTTTTTATACAAATGTTTAGGGAACCGTATTTTTCCTCTAACAACTAAATATCTACAATTATACATTTGTTACAACAACAAACTATTTGCTGAAATGAAACCATGAAAAGCCTGAAATAGAGCTGGGTAAGTTGGAATATGTTGCAGTATTGCAACATGTTGAGAGAGTGTTGGGAATTCAGAGTTTCTTCGTGGCTTGCAAACGTATTCCCTTTACTTTTCCAAATCTGTGGAAATAACGGAGTTAATACTTACAAAGGTAAAACATCCACGACTATTATTTCATTAATAAAATATTCCATATAAGACAATGGGAAGAGGTTTACCTCGTGTGTTTTAGAAAAATTAATGATACAAAGAGATAGAAAGGTGGGCGAAAATGGGAGAGAAAAGTATACAGATTTGGTACCCAACGTCTCCCCCCAACTGGTCTATCTGCATGTCCTCATGCAACTTGTCGTCTTCTCATATATGGGTTGGAGTTACTGTGGGTGGCATGAAGCTATGTGAGGTCATATTCTTCGGCCATATCTGTCCCAGGGGGTTTATAACCTTCTCTCAGAACAACATCCTTCCACTAATCTGGGATGACATTGTATGCAGGAGTATATTTCTCAGATGGCAACCAAATGAGGGGAAAATGAAACCTAAACTCCATCCCACATCTAACCCCACAAGTACGAATGCATGCCATGTTAAAAAACATGGAACTCTTTCTAGTGCTCATGCAAAGTTGGGCGCTCTAAAAGGTTCTCGACCTCTGACGGCTGACGATGACAACATCCACCTCCTTTGACAACTATCTAGTGCTTCATTTCGGAAAGTTACTATTTGTCTGACATATAGGTCAGCACACAATTTATGGGTTTTCAACATATGTCCCCTATGCCCCTCAATCTGTAAAAAGGTAAAATTCTTATTATAAATCTTTGTTGCCTAGCCATGCTCCCTCCTCATCATTAGCGGCCTTGTAACTTGGTTTTCTTCAAACATATCATAGGATTTTCTCCATTTAATCTGATTGATAGTGTAGGAGGTGAAGGCTCTTAAATTAATATCCCCCACGAATGGAATAGGGTTGAAGGCCTGATCATGCCTTAGGAAGTAACCATGCATGTAGAGTTCGCACATTAAGTGCTGACCTATGATATCATGAATTTTCAAAATACAGAGGAACTGGATTGGATCCTCAATTTCATGAAAAATTTCCTTATATATACTCTCAAGCAAAAAGAAAAGAAATTATTCATAAAGGAATAAGGCATAACTATGTGTGGGAGGTCTACAGGCCATTACCTGTTGCACCAAAGTAAAGATCTTCTCCTTATCTAATTACATCATTTGCACTTGTTCTTCTAACTCCTTTATCTTGCCCTGATGTTTTTTTGCCTCTGTCGCACTCTATCCAACTAGTCTATATACCCTATAATAATCCCAGTAGCCTGCTCTAGAACTGTTATTGTCTCCTTCTTATTTCCATTCGCCGCAGATTTCCAGCTCTAAATTTCAGCAACAAGGAAGAATTCTCAGCCTTCAAATAGATGTTCAATCGGACCAGTCTATGTAGCCGTAGAGGAGACCTCAATTTTAGGTTTTACTACCTTCCACTTATATACTTTAACCTTCTTCCTCAACCAGGATACTTTCCTCTTCAGCTCCCGAACTTCCTTCTTCAATCGCATGGTTTCATTGAATTGAATCTTATACCTTTTCTTGAGAGGTAATCTTTTTCTTTTCACACTGTTCAATCAACTGGTTTTTCTGTTAGGTCTTTCTGAAATGGATCCCTTTCTTCGGGAGAATTATTTTACTCAGTTACCTTAGGGAATTCTATCACTCAATCAGCACTGTCATCGGCCATCCTATGCTCCAGTGTCTCCACAGAAATTCCTTTTTCTTCTTGAGCCTCAGGGTGTTTTTGCTAAGAATCAGCAATTGATGGACTGATATTGGTCATATATTTCCTTGAGTCAATGAACCTCAGTACTAGTGGGATAGCAATCTCCTCCATTAATCATTGGGACGAGCAAAACCCCCTCACCCCTCTAGGAATCATAAACTGAAAAGGAGAACAAGGAACACCTTCATCGTCCTTGTTTCTAACTTAGGCCGAACTTTCATGCAGTGCTACTTCAGTCAGGGTCGACACTGGTTCTTGTGGAATAATGTCGACTTTGAGAATCATTTCCTTTTTATCCTCTTGTCCTTCGTGCATTACTTCCTCACCTGTGTTTGATGCTGGTTCTTGTGGAGAAGTGTCGACTTCGCAAGCTATTTCTTCTCTATCTCCCTATTCTCCGTGCATTGCTTCCTCTCCTATGGTCGATACTGGTTCTTATGGGGCAGTGTCGACTTCATGGATTGTTTCTTCCCTGTCTCCCTGTTTTGACTGAATCGGGGGTGGTTCTTGTGTGACACCCCTAATTTTTTTTATACTCATATCTGCTTGGGCAGGTGATGTTGTTTCTTTGGTAACAACATCACTTTCCATCCCTCCATCTGATGTTCCATCCTCCTGTTCTTTGTTAACGAAAGTCGATGATTGTAGGATAGTCTCAACTTCATGCACTATACTCATAATTCCTTCATATGTAGGTTCCTCAGGCGAGGATGGTTCTTGTGTGGCAGCCTCGATTGTATCACCAATTGTCTCCTCCATCCCCATTTCTTCCAGTTCTTCCTGATCTATCTCCATCTCCATTTTTTCCAGTTCTTCCTAGTCTTTTTCCATTTCCTCTGATTTTTCTTCTTCTGCTAAATCAGCCAGAGGTACTGGTTCTTCCTCTCTAGCAGCAATAACAGATGTTATCTCTTCTTTTGATGACTCATAGAGTTCTACCCTGGAAACTTGAAATTGAACTATTGCATACATGACCAATAAATGAACCAGTCCATGATTGGAGAGGACTACCAGCATCTAGCGCGAACTCCGAGCCAACTGTGCCATGTGCTGAAGTTGTTTTAATAAAAATAAAGTCATGTTTAAGGAATGAACCTATGCCTACAAAAATCAAAGGTGAGCCAAGATTTTGAAATGGTATTTGAACAAAGTTGTGGCCCATCCTTCACAAGTTATGTATTTCATCACAAAACCTGCTACCTTGTTCCATGGATATGGTATAGATTTTCACTCATACCCTCTCCCATATTGAATGACGCTTTCTCCTACCTACAAAAATAGTTCGGGAAACTCCGAGATGGGAATTCTCCAAGAAAACCATTGTTGCCCTTGTTGTCTTAGCCCGCTAACTTCCGCGATTACTTCTTCTGTGAAGGGAATTTCTAATCCTCTTACCCGAGAGAAGTTCTCATTCAAATTCAGCACAAACTCCATCGTGATTCCTTTTTCAAACCCCTGAAATCTATCGAAGTAGATATCCCATCTTGCATTGACAAAAAATTGCCACACATCTGCATTATTGTGGACTAAGACTGTGTTTTCAGGTTCATGTTGCACAGCCAGTCCGCCCATCCTGTAGACTGTAACAGCACTCTGGAAAAGTAGACGTTGGAAAGAGTAGTGGGTACCAAATTTGGAAAAAATAGCATGGTGAAAAAATGAGGGGCAATAACAGTAAATACGGATGGTGATTCTCAGAAAACGAAGAAAATCATGGAAAAGTATGGTAAATGCAGTGAATTAAATAATAATTATTTAGTATGAGGTGGAAAGGACTAATCGATTCGTATCATATGTGTGTTGCGGATCCCAATACATCTTTAACGATTATACGGAATATGGTAAGGATCGTAGGTCATACCCTCACACGAGGTTGTAATAATTACTTTTGGAATAATCATTACGTCTTTGTTTGGTTATGACGGCACCCCCCCCCCCAACTTAAAAGTAGCCATCTGCGGCATCAATGTCTTTCGCATGGAATTTAATTAAATCCATAAGATTCAAATGGAGACATACCTGGAAGCCTACCTGGAGGAAGTGACGGTTGGTATAATAATGACGTAGTAATGATGTGGATGGAGTAACAGCATCGAGGAGTAGCAGCATCTGGAGTAATAGCATTGCAAGTAGCAGCACTCGAAGTAGCGGCATCGAGTAGCAGCATCACAAGTAGCAGCATCCGGAGTAGCAGCATTCGGAGTAACAGCATCGAGTAGCAGCATCACGAGTAGCAGCATCCAGAGTAATGACATTTGGAGTAACAACATCACAAGTAGCAACATCTAGAGTAACAGCATCACAAATAGCAGCATCCGGAGTAATAGCATCACGAGTAGCAACATCCGAAGTAACAGCATCATGAGTAGCAGCATCCAGAGTAACAGCATCTAGAGTAACATCATCATGAGTAACAGCATCCAGAGTAACAACATCTAGTGTAGTAGCAACCAAGGAGTAATAGCATCCAGTAGAAACAACCAAGGAGTAACAACATCGAGTAGCAGCAACCAAGGAGTAATAGCATTGAGTAGCAGCAACCAAGGAGTAACAACATCATGAGTAGCAGTAACCAAGGAATAACAGCATCATGAGTAGCCGCATCCAAGCAGTAACATCATCGATACTTAGAAAATTTTCAAGCTCTGAAACATTACTCCTTAGTAGTACCTCCTGCAAAAAGACAACAAATAAATAGTAACAGTGTGTGTGTGTATATATATATATATTATATATATATATATATATATATATATTTATTTATTTATATTTATTTATTTATTTATTTTAAGCGAGGATGCCGAGGAAGAGTTCCCTACGTTGATAACCTTCAAACCAAATTTCTCGGAGAGATGTTTTATGAAAGCATCCTTAGAGGCTGGTTGGTGGTATAATATCAGGCGATGTCCATTTTCTATGAAAGAAGCACGTCTATCATCAATTGTAACTAGCCTGATTGTTCCATTATCAAATACAACGTCCACCTCATAAGGTCCCATCCAGCGAGTGCAACGCTTTCCCTTAAAATCTTTAAAACATGATTCATAAAGTAATTCCCAGTCTCCCCTATGAAACACATTTTTTTGATAAACTTATCATGCCATTTCATCCTCTGCTTCTGAATAGAAGTAGTCCTCTGGACAGCCATTGAACAGATTTCATCTAGTTCATTAAGATGAGCCAGTCGTTGTTTCTGGGCATTTGACAGATCCAAAACAACTTCAAGATTTGTTCTGAGCGTACTGATTTCAAATTCTATTGGAAATAACGGAGATTTCCCATAAACCAACTCAAATTGTGAAAACCCAGTTGTGTTCCACCATGTTGTTTTGTATGCCCAGAGAGCTTCAGGCAGCTTTTGAGCCCAATCCCGATGATGGTATGCCACCGTTTTTGTCAAGATATTTTCTAATGTATTGTTTGTGCTTTCCACTTGTCCATTTGCCTGAGGGTGGTATGGAGATGTCACCCTGTGCTTGACCCCATATTTCAGCATAAGCTTTGCTATCATGTGTGATGTAAATTGTGCTCCTCCATTTGAAACAATCTCCCTCGGAGTACTGTAATGAGCAAAAAATTCTTCAAAGAGAAAATCTAAAACCACTTGTCCTGTTTCTTTCGCAACAGCTTTGGCTTCTACCCACTTAGTCATGTAAACAATGAATACCAAAATGTGAACCTTTTGCTGGGAGGGTGGGTTGAAAGGTCCAACGAAATCGATAGCCCGTTTCTCAAAAGGTTCAAGGACTACCTATGGATACAAAGGCATTTCATCAACTTGACCAGGCTGCCCCATGCACTAACAAATATCACACCTCCGAACATAATTTTGCGCATCTCAAAATATATAAGGCCAGTAATATCCCATTTGTAGCACCTTATGGCCCGTTATTTTATCTGCAAAATGCCCCACACAAGGGCCATCATTGGCAACCTTCAACACTTCATAAACATCATCCACAGATACATAGCGCTGAATCTGCTTATCGGCTCCTATATGCCAGAGGTACCATGCCATCCAGGAATATTGGGCACTGTGATGAATAATTTTTCATTGTTCCATGTATGATAAATGATGAGGCACCTTCCCTGTAGCAAGATAGTTCGCAATATCTGCATACCACGGAGGGTTAGTAGAAATTGCAAAAAGATGCTAATTGGGAAAGCTATCTTCTATAGGTGTGCATTCATCATTGTTATCCATTCTAGACATAAAATCAACAACTACATTATCTTTTCCTAGTTTGCTACTATTGTGATATCAAATTCTTAAAGCAATAGCAACCATATTATAATGCAACCAGGAGTGATAGGTTTATTCATCAAATACCTTATTGCTGCATGATCAGTATGTAAAAAATTAGGATACCCGGTGATGTAGTGTCGGAACTTATTGATAGCATAGATGACAGCCAGGAATACTTTTTCAGTCACCGTGTAATTCAATTCAGCATGAGTTAAATTCTTGCTAACATAGTAAACTACATACGATGTTTTGTCTACCTGTTATCCTAAGACAGCTCCTACTGTTGTCTGAGAGGCATCAACATGTATGTGAAATGGAAATTCCCAATCAAGTCCTCAAAGGATCGAAGCTTTGCAAACCAGTCCCTTGATTTTCATGAAAGTTGCTTCACAGTCTTCTGTCCACAAAAATTTTGCATCTTTTGTTAGCAATTGAAAAAGTGGATGTGCTATTTTAGCGAAGTTTTCTATAAAGCGTCTGTAATAACCAGCACAAAAAATAAAGCTACATACCTATGTGGGTGTCTTAGGTACTGAGAAGTGCAGAATTACCTCTACTTTGGCCAGATCAACTTGAATTCCAGCAGCTGAGAGTAAATTTCCTAGTGATATTCATTCTTCCCTCATTATATGGCATTTGACTGTCCTTAGAGATACATGGGTCTGTTTACATATTTTGAGTACTTGTTCCAGATTTTCCAATCCTTCTTCAAATGAATTTCCATATGGATTAAAATCATCCATATATATTTCAACATTGTCATCGACTAAATCAGAAAAAATTCCCAGAATTTCCCTCTGGAAGGTTGCATGTGCATTACACAAGCTAAATGGGAGGACCCTGTATGCAAAGGTCCCCCATGAGCATGTGAAAGTTGTTTTATCTTGGTCTTCTGGAGCTATCTGGATCTGGTTATACCCACTAAACCCGTCTAGGAAGGAAAATAACTTCTTCCTAGCAAAGGTGTCTAAGACTTGGTCAATGAATGGCAAAGGAAAATGGTCTTTTTGAGTTGCCTTATGTAGCTCCCTATAATCTACACATATCCAAGATTTACCATTCTTTTTGGGAACAATAACCAGCAAAGACACCCATTGGCTATCCAAGATGGGGTAAATGAAACCTATATCCAATCATTTCTGTAATTCTTCCTTGACAATGTTCTTTAGAGCAAGATTCATTCTTCGTTGGGGTTGTCTCATAGGGAAGTAATCTTCCTTAATATAAATATGATGAGTACATAAATTACCTGGGATCCCCTTCATGTTAGTATAATCCCTGGCAAAAGCTTCATTATGGTCTTGAAGGACTTTTAAAAGTTACTTTGTCTGGGATTCTGATAGATTCGGGTTGATATTGAGTGTTTCCCCTAGTTCAATTTCAATCGGAATACTATCATGGGATGAATTTATAGGAATGTCTTCAATTTCATCTTCTAGTTTGATGTTTTCCTATGTCTCACAGCTCATAAGAGACTCTAAAACTTAACGAGTTGAATTGGAAACAAAACCGGGATCATTAAGAAAAGTGTTAATGGTATCATCCTCAGTTTCTATTTTGAATTGAAGGGCCGGCCCAATGGTGAGGATTGGTCTAACTTCTTCATTTTCAAGTTCAGGCTCTTCTACTAGCATAGGTTTCTGTTTGGCTAATATTTTTTCAGATGGGCTGTGTTCTGTAGGGGGTAGAGAGTAAGGTTCTTTGTAACTGTCCCATTTGATATAATCATATGCCCAGATCGACACCCAATATAGGCATCTGCGGTTGTGAGCCAAGGTCTTCCCAAGATCAATGGATGACCACCAAATGAGGATCATGTCTCTAATAAAAGGTGGTCCACAGGATAGTTCCATGAGTCCACCGAAATAGTCACATCTTCCAACTTCCCTATCGGTTTAATTTTAGACCTATCTGTTAATTCCAAGATAGTAGGGATTGGTTAATTTTTTCGAGACATAATGCATTCATTGTTTCGGAGGTAATGATATTGATGGCAGCACCCAAATCTACCAATACGTTTGGGTTTCAACCCCATTGATTTGTATTGTTAGAATTGGGATCCCTGGGTCCCCATATTTTATAGGCATGGTCTTTTCTAGCATGATGCCAGACAGTCTACCCATCACATGAATGGTTAACGGATCCCTTGGTTTCTTCCCAGGTTTCTTAGAGCAGTAATATTTGAGAGTTTTTTCATATATAGGTACATCCCTCATAGCTTGGAGCAGGGGTATTTTGACAAAAATATTTTTCCATTCCCCCAGGAAGTCAAACTCTGCTTGAGGTTTTTTTTATTTAGGTTCAATCTTTCAGGATATGGTGGAGTAAATGGACGGCCCTGGTTAAGAACAAGTTGGGGAGGTGTTTGGTTTATCATGTTTTGGTCTAGTTTATCCCCAATTATCCTCTTTTCTGGTTCTATAACTTCACTGTCAAACTATTCTATGATAATAGGTGAAGTTGGAGCATTTACGACCCGCCTAGATTGTAAGTTTATCTCATTAAGTCTTGCAGTAGAAATGTTATATGATGGAAGGTTAAGAGTGTCTATTTTTTGGACCCCTTTATTATTAGGATTCGGATTGTGCTGGGTAGGAAGCTGGGGTCGAAGGGACGAGTTTCCTGGAGGTACATTGGAGGGAAACTGAAGTTGATGTTGAGGCATAGATTGGGGAAATTTCCCAGTAGGAGAGGGTCCATGCCAGTTATGATTCCATGAAGGATTCGAACTTGTCTAGGGAGTCCATTATTGCCAGGGGGGATATTGATACTGAGACCATATCGGTGAAAAAGGTACAAACTGGGGACCCATATTAAAATTATTAAAATACTGAAATGGGTCCTGAGGCATACCTGGATTCATAGCTAGTGGTCAAGGTTCCCATGTCTTTTCGGTCCCATGAAGTACAGTTGATCTACCACATTTTCTTCACTTGCCCCTTGAAAAATTGCCTTCAGTCCTGGCAAGGAAGAGCACGAGCTGGTCGCATGGGTCTGTTCGCAAATTGTGCAAGCTTCCATTATGTTTAATGGGCATTCTTTCAATGTATGCTTCTTTCTACACTATGGGAAGAATATAGCCATAGTCTTCTCTAACTCTATTTGTTTATGTTTTTCTTGCAGAGTGTCCATCTAGGTGGATAATGTTCTTAGGATATCAGTCCTTAGATTATCCAGTAGTTTTCCAATTTCTACCTTTGTAACACCTCGACCGGAAGTCTTTAATGACCAAATTCCTTGTCCACTCCTTGCAGCTCCTCGTGAAAACTGAATGCACAACTCACAGATAGTGTCTAAGTCTTCTTTTGAAACGTCCCCCTTTCCTACTATGTTTAGAAGTTGCAGGGAGTCTTCCCTAAGTGCCCGGAGAAGGATGATCTTCAGAATATCTTTATCCAGATCACTATAGCCCGATCTCTGTAGTATATATTTGAATTGTTCCACACAATATTCCATGTTCTCATCCTCTTTCTGTACAAACTTAAAAATTTCCTCTTTGATGTCACAGGATTTACAGTAATCTTGGTATTTCTCCAAAAATACTTCCTTCATCGCATCCCATGAGAAAATAGTCTTTCCTCCTAAACCCATGAACCATTGCAGGGTTGCCCCTCTTAAGATAGAAGGAAATATTTTTAGCTTCTGAGCATCGGCGATATAATCATACCCTCGATAGAAAATGTCAAATTCGAAGAGAAATGTATAGGGGTCTTCAGAAGAAAGCCCATCAAAATTAGGCAGAGTCGTTAAAGGAATGGGCTTCATCGATGCATCACCTATAATTTTTCCAATTGGAAAATCAATAGAAGAACTTGTAGGTTCCATGAATATCCTCCAACACTACCCGGGATTTCAAATAGTTCTGCAACTGGTACTTGGGGTGATTTGCCTATAGGAGGTTTCACAACACTCCCTTGGTCTCGTGGTGATGTTAAATCCTTTAGGAGATCTTCGTCCCAATTGGAATTGCTCAATTCTGTAGAAATTAGATACAAGATTTATGTATATATCCAGATTCTTCTGATCTAACAATATTTATCTTCTTGCTAAACACATAATCCTTCTACTGTTAATCTTTTGTGGAAATTAAAATCAATTGCAAACACATGAAGCAATAAAAACAATTGCACATAACATAGTTGTTTAATGGGAAAGCCTGAAGCTGAGAACCCCAACTATCATATATTATGTATCATGGAGATCATGTAACAATCTCATACAAAGCTTAGTACATCAAGTTCTCAGTACAATCAATCGTCACACACTAATCAGAAGAAATCTGCAAATCCATGCATTGTTTTCTTGCCACCTGATAGCCTACCTCCACTGCACAATCCCTACTGAAGAATATATCTGAATGAATTCGAATTACACTTGCCTCGACTAAAAAATCCTCATTGGAAACTCCAATGTGTGTGTGGCGCAATCAATGCATCACTATAGTCACAACAGATAGTCCATCTTGCCCTTTCACTTATCTCTCCACTAGGTCTCCACTGGAACTAACATGCACTGTAGTTAACTGATGTATTGTTCAGTTGATTAATGAGTTATTATTTGTGAATTAATTAACTAATTAATTCACTCCACTCTCACTAGTGTATCATTCAGTTAGACTAGATACAACTAGCTCAACTGAGTTTAACTCCATTAACTAAGTTAAACTGAATAACAACTCCAAGAACTACTCTTCCAACTCTATCATAATTTTTCCACTTCAATTCTAACTAAGTCCTCCATGCATGAACCACTAGTAAACCCTAGGAATTGAGTAATTCCTTCAGCCCACTGATTTTCCAAATCTGTATACTGAAATTAAGAGCTTCAAGAGAATAAGTTGATGTTTATTGTCAAATTATTATTAAGAGCTAATAATAATCGACACTTCTATTTTTAGATCGACGATCTATAAATAGACTTCGCCCAATATTCTAAAAATAGAATTTCATCTATTTTTCCAACTTTACCAACCATCCACAAATAGCATCCTGCAACTTCTGAAATATGATCACCGTGTCTAAAAATAGACTTGCACCTAAAAATAGCTTGCAGGCCCACTTAGTGAAGGCGACTCATTTTCACTAAGCTCATCATCTTGTTGAATCTCAACACTCCCTCTCGACAAGATAGGGATTATCCTTCACCCCAATCCTGCCTCTATGGTATTCAAATTTTCTCCTGGTGAGTGCCTTCATCAAAATATCTGCATCCTGATCTTCCATAGGAATGTACTGAAGCAACATGATCTTCCGCTGCACACAATCTTTGATATGATGATACCGGATATAAATATGTTTAGATCTATCATGAAACACATGATTAATTGAGAGTTAAATGCAACTCTGATTATCACAATGTATCACTGTAGGATCTAAATGTGAACCGAACAAACCAACCACGATCTTCCTCATCCAGATAGCCTCACATGTAGCTTGACTTGTTGCCATGTATTCTGCTTCCGCTGAACTGAGTGCCATGGATCTTTTTTTCCTTCTTTACCAAGAAACAGTTGTAGATTTGATACTGAAAACCCCTCCTTATGTGCTCTTTCTGTCCGTTGGGCTGCTTTCCCAATCTTCATCCATGAATCAATGCAACTTCACTTCATCCGTCTATCTGTACCATAAGCCATACTCAGATGTGCCCCTAAGATACCTTAGGACATGCTTTCCTACCTTCCAAAAGAGCTTGGTAGGCTTAACCATCGCTTGTGAAAGCTGGTTCACCGCATAGCATATGTCTGGTCTTGTATTAACTAAATACATGAGCGAACCCACCAACTTTAGATAAACAGTGGCATCCACTACCTCTGCTGATGTAGCATCCTCTTTCCTCCAATTTCCTGGAATAGGAGTATCAATAGGCTTGCAGTCTTGCATTTGAAACTTCTCTAGTATCTCCCGAGGATACTTTCCTTGAGACACAAACAGTTCACCTTCCCGCTGCCATATTTCCAATCCAAGGAAATAATGAAGGAGGCCCAAATCCTTCATCTCAAATTCCTTTGCAAGATCTGCCCTGCATGAGTGTATCAACTACTCATCACCCGTTAGTATTAAATCATCAACATAAAGAAAAATGATTAAAATCTTACCCACCACCACAATTTGGTATAGGTTTACATCTGCCTCACTCTTGGTGAAGCCAATTCCATTGAAATAGTTGTCAATCCGTCTGTACCAAGAATGAGGTGCTTGCTTTAGCCCATACAACGCTCTTTTGAGCCTTCACACATGTGACTCACTACTGAATATCTCAAATCCTTCAGGCTACTCAATGTACACCTCTTCCTCAATGATCCCATTAAGGAACGTAGTCTTCACATCCATCTGATGAATATGCCAACCCATCTGCGCTGAGAGAGCAAGGATGGTCCTTATGGAAGAATACCATGTGACAGGTGTAAAGGTTTCTTCATAATTAATCCCCTCAATCTGTGAGAATCCCTAGGAAAAAAATCTTTCCTTATACTTCTCGATGCTCCCATCAGCAACTTGCTTTACCTTGTAGATCGATCTTGATCCTACAACTGATTTTACCACTGGCCTTGGAACAATCTCCCAAGCATTGTTTCTGACAATGGAGTCATACTCCTCCACCATGGATGTTGGGTATGTGTTATATTCTTTCCATGACTAGCCCCACGCGTAGTACGTTGTGCCGGGCGCAGCAGGGGGGTCATAGGGGGGGCGACAGCCCCCCCTGTCGGGGTCAGGGGCAGCACCCCGGCGAAAAAAATTTTGGTATGTGGTCCCACTCATATGCGGACCCACCCATGTTTTGTGCATGATTTTGCACATGGTTAATGGATTGGGGTTTATGTATGCTTCGGCATGTATATATATGTGTTGTAACACTAAAAGTAATATAATGAAAAATCAAGTTGGTCATCCCGATTTGGGATCCAGGGGAAAATCTCTGTGTTTATCTGTTTTATTTTTTATGCTCTCGCTATTGTTTATTTTCTGTTATAAGATTCGTGTGTAGATAATTTTTGTTCATGGTTAAAACCTACAATGGCATCTACCCATGTGGGCTCCTGCACTACTTCTTCAAAATAAGATGGCTCTGTCATGACACACTTGCTCATAAGAGCCATGTATCCAGTAAAACGGTCAGGTGACTGTCTCTGTCTGCGCTGTGATGTATGGATTCCTACATTCTGTGCCGCATCAAGCTTCAATCTCTCAGCTTCTGTGGTACACTTTCTGCCTTGTCTGATGTTTGGTTCTGCTTGAGTGGACTACTCCACTCCATGAATCTCCTCCTGTGGCTGATCGACATCTATAGGCTCATCTTTGGGAACAAGAATTTCCTCCTCTACATGCAAGTGTAGCTCCCTCTCAAGCGACAACTTCATGGCTTTCACCTCATTGAATTTTTATATCCCGTCGCACCACAGTCATCCAAATGTTTGGAAAATAAACACAATAATTATGGGGTGTTTATGTGTACCCCACAAATATCCCAACTTCTGCAGTCAGCTCCAGCTTCTTCCTGACGTCCTTTGTCACATGAATGTAAACAAATGAGCCAAAAATCTTCAAATGAGAAATATCAGGCTTCTTACCAGTAAAAGCTTCTTCAGGTGTACTATACCAAGTACTCTATGAGGACAACGGTTTTTCACATAAACCGTAGTGTTGCATGCTTCCGCCCACAAGTGCATCAGTAGGCCGTGGTCATGTAGCATAGCTCGTGTAGCACCCAAGATCGTTCTATTCTTTCTCTCCATGACCCCATTCTGCTGTGGGTTATGAGGTGCTATGAGTTCTCTTCGAATTCCTTCTTTGCTATATAACTTTGAATTCGCCCGAGATATATTCACCACCATTATCACTCCGTAGAGCCTTCACTTACTTCCCCAAATCCTTCTCCACTAATGCTTTAAACTCATAGAACTTTGAGAATGTTTCTCTCTTCTTCTGCATGAAGAAGATCCAGCATCTACGAGAATAGTCATCAACAAATATAACATAATACCTGTGTTTTGTTGTTGAAGCAACCGAGAAAGGTCCACACACGTCTGTGTGAATTCTCTCCAGGATCACCGAAGCATGGTTCTCCTTCTCATGAAAGGTGGTCGTCACAAACTTACCCATATTACATCCCTTGCACTGACGTGACTGCACAAGAGTACCCTTGTAAATTCCAGTATAAATCTGCTGCAAAATCTTCAAGGTGCCATGGTGAAGATGGCCCAATCTCCTGTGCCATAATTCACCCTCATTCCGGCTCACCACTTCTTCTGCTTTACCGACCATTGCAGCACAACCATCTACCTCCAGCTTGTAGATATTCTTAACTCAAATCCCTATCCTCTTGGTTTGACCTGTTGTTTTATGTTGCAAGAAATCTTTTCCGTCACTAAAAACAATGTCATAACCTTTGTCTTCCAACATTGTGACCGAGACCAAGTTC
This sequence comes from Pinus albicaulis, assembly GCA_034641835.2. Lineage (NCBI taxonomy): Eukaryota > Viridiplantae > Streptophyta > Pinopsida > Pinales > Pinaceae > Pinus > Pinus albicaulis. The sequence goes on along the minus strand of CM076574.1, from coordinate 923,735,067 downwards.
TTCTTCAGCCCTGGAACATGCATCACATCTTTCAACAGAAATGGATTACCTGACTCCCTCTCAAAGGTAATGGTCCCAATTTTTATCGCACTTTATTGACCATCGTCGCCCATATCTATATGCATTTGAAGGTCCTTCTCCTCCAAGTCACTAAAAAACTCCTTGTCTCCCGTCATATGGAAAGACGCACCACTATCAAGATACCATACCGATCCCATTGAGCTTGAAACCAAGCATGCGATCAAGGAAAAATCAAGTTCAAATTGGGAGGCTAAGGCCTCTCCAGCTGCAGCTCCAGCAGCCTTCTTTTTCTTCTTCTTCTGTGGGTAGTTAGTGGCGAAATGCCCATGTTCGTGACAGTGAAAACACTTCACCTTGGACAAATCCTGCTTCTTGCCTTTTGCTTCAGATTTTGAAGTAAATTTCTTCCCCTTCCCTTTCCTTGATTTTGCAGCCAAAGCGCAATTCTCTTCATCTTCATTCTTCGATGAAGAGCCATCCCTGGTACTTCGCCTTATCTCTTCCTGCACAAGATCTGACCAAAGTCGCTCCCATCCCTGCAGTTCTCCCGTCCATTGACAGCGTCTTCGTAGCTATGCCAACTCTTCGGAAGCTCGAGGAGAGCCAAGATCACCAATTCTTCATCATCAATAGTAATCCCCACACTTCCCAGTTCATCCCTACAGTGGACAAACTTCGTCAGATATTTTGGATTATTGTCGCCCTTCTCCATTTTTATTTTTCTAACCTTATCTTTCAGCACCAAATTCCTCTATTCACTACTTCTTTGGAACAAATCTGTCAAAGCCTTCCACATTGCAGATGGAGTGGCTTTCCTGTGAAGGATAGACACAATATGGTCCTTCACACCTTCCAACATAATTCTTCTTGTCTTTGCTATCTTATTTTTCCATGCGTCAAGTAATTTAGCATCGCTAGATCCCGACTTAGGAACATCGCTATCGATGAACTCCTTCAGTCATTTATCCTCCAGCACTGCCTCCATCCTATCCTTCCAGGCTATGTAATTTGAGCTCCCATCAAGGGCACACTCTAATCGCAACCCATTGAAAGACATTTCAATGTATACTCAACTGTTGCACCAAGAATTTTATATAGCAAATTCGAATTGTCCACCAGCACAAACTCAACAATTCTTCACAATTACAATATTCAAGAATTAACACTTCTTTGATACCATGTATAAATTATATACAAGACGCATGTATATATCCAGATTCTCCTGATATAACAATATTTATCTTCTTTCTAAATACAAAATCCTTCCATTATTATTCTTTTGCAGAAATTAAAATCAATTGCAAACACATGAAGCAATAAAAACAAGTGCACATAACATAGTTGTTTAACAGGAAAGCCTGAAGCTAAAAACCCCAACTATCATATATTATGTATCATGGAGATCGTGTAACAATCTCATACAAAGCTTAGTACATCAAGCTCTCAGTACAATCAATCGTCACACACTAATCAGAATAAATCTGGAAATCCATGCACCGATTTCTTGCCACCTGATAGCCTGCCTCCACTGCACAATCCCTGCTGAAGAATAGCTCTGAATGAATTTGAATTACACTTGCCTTGAATACGCAATCCTCATTGGAAACTCCAATGTGTGTGTGGTGCAATTAATGCATCACTATAGTCACAACAGATAGTCCATCTTGCCCTTCAACCTATCTCTCCACTGGGTCTCCACTGGAACTAACATGCACTGTAGTTAACTGATGTATTTTTCAGTTGATTAATGAGTTATTATTTTTGAATCAATTAACTAATTAATTCACTCCACTCTCACTAGTGTGTCATTCAGTTAGACTAGATACAACTTGCTCAACTGAGTTTAACTCCATTAACTGTGTTAAACTGAATAACAACTCCATGAACTACTCTTCCAACTCCGTCATAACTTTTCCACTTTAGTTATAACTGATTCCTCCATGCATGAACCACCAGTAAACCCTAGGAATTGTCTAATTCCTTCAGCCCATTGATTTTCCACATATGTATACTGAAATTAAGTGCTCTAAGAGAATAAGTGTTGCGTGCAGGACTTACACTCAAGCAAACTCCTCAACACTTAATTTGTCAACCTGGGGGATCCGTAAACTTAGAGATGAAACACAGGAAATGCCAGATATGGTTTGAATCTTCCTAATATAAATCCCTATTTTCTTTAAAGGAAATATTGCAAAATCAAATTAAAAAGAGAAAAAGGAAACTTGAACCATCAAAATAATCTAAGACTGGAATAAGGAAGAATGCATTTGCAAGAGGGAATTAAAGATAAAAGGAAACCACTCTAGCTAATTATTGTTTAACTATTGAGTGTGTGTTTTTCTTTAGCATAGACACTTAGCGGTCTCATCAGATGGGCCCTTAAACCTGCTCCTTTAGAGATTTCCTTCTTGCACTAATATGTCCTGCACAATCGCAATCTGCTTGCACTAGTGCAGGAAAAGAGATTTATGCAGAAGGTATAAATGGTGTCTTTACTAAATTATTTTCTACTTCATGTAAGGGCTTGAACTTTTCCAAGTTTAAAGCACTCAGATCTCGTGGCAAGAAACTAGTTCTTGCACCAGATCAGAGCTTCCTCCACTTAGCATTTAATTCTTAAAATGAGTGCTTAATTATTGCAAGTGCTATTATACTGTTAAATCAAATTGCACACATAAAAAGTGAATGTTTCTGATCTTAACAGAGTGGAGTAATAAAGAAATAATATACATACATTTATCCTGTCATAAGAATTTAATGAAAGAAAGAAGATTGCGGGAAGTAGACTAAGAAGGCTTGCTGCATCACACCAACGTGCACTGGTGCAGGTTCATTCTCTTGCTTGGACCAGGCGGGGAAAACCAATCAAACAAAATTGCAGAAAAAGAGATATCACACCAAGATGCATTAGTGCAGGGTTATTTCTCCTACTTGGACCAGGCGGAGGAAAACCAATCTGAAATCAAGTGCAGGAAAGGCAATTGCAGGAAAAGGAAATTTATCTACTTCACACAATGGATCCGTTTTCACTCAGACAGGAATTTATGTGCTTAAAATTAAATCACACTTGACAATATAAACACAAATTACAGGAAAACGGGAAATGGGGTAAACGTGCTGGGTTGGCTGGGCCCTAGCCAACTAGCGTGTTTCCCTTTTAAATAAAAACATTTCTCAGTACCTTAATCAATTCATCAGCTCAAATAAAGAAATGCAATTTGTGAAACATGAGGTGAATCTCCCTTTTATTAATTCACTGAGGCAATTACATACATTAATACATCGTCCAGCCCAGATTCAGGCGATAACAAAATACAACAACCTGTTACCACCTCTCTGGTTGTGTCTCTGTTCTCTTCTCCTATCAAGACTTCTCCCTTAGTCCTATTTACATTCTACATTATATAGATCTTTGGCCAAAGGCTAAAATAGATCATTCAACCAATTACATAACCAAACGCAGAATTTATCTTTTCGGCCTTCAAAATTAGACAGTTAGAAAAACTAGCCGTAGCCAATCTCCAGCTTTCGTCCTTCACAGATTCGATCTCGGCTGCCTTTGGATCGATATTTGTTGTCGTGGCTGAAGTTGCTCAAAATGCGGCGGTGATCAAGGAGGTTTGGATCTGTTGCAAGGATTTGTTGTGCTGGCAACGGTGCAATATCTGATCCTGCACTAGGATCAGCGATCACGGTAAGTACTCTAACTACCAAATAAACATTGGAGATATCAATAAGTTACAAAGAGTGATTAAAAGTAAGAAATCATGTAATAAATGATTAATTAATGCTAAGTTGAATTAAAAGTATGAAAAATAAAGTTTATACGAAACATGTCAACTTGCTTGGACTAGTGCAAGATGAGTGTGCATAAAAGAGGCAAAACAAAGGTAAATGGTTATGATTTAGGAAGGGGAAAATGGAAAAAAGAGAGAAAATTAGGGGGCTAACATCCTCCCATCCCTAAGTTGTTGTGTGTCCTCACACAAATCTTTACCTTTGCAAAAGACCTTCAAAAATTTGAGCATTCCAGCTCAATCCTACTTTGACATACTGACATCAGCATGCAATGTTTCAGACTTCTTCTTTCTGATGTTATTTAGTTTCTTTGTCACCTTTTTAAGTCGCTTGAAACATTGCGCAGCTTTAGATAGAAATGCTCAGGACCTGGAGTAGGACGGATAGTTTCCTCCCCGGGACAAGCGAGTAGGTTCAAAAAGAAAACCAAATTTCAGGACCTAAAGTAAGGTGATCAAATACCCTCCCTGGGACGAGAAGTTGGCCCTTTAGAAAAATAATCAAAAATCAGAAAAGCAGAATACTACGCTCAGGACTTAGAGCAGGGTAACAAATTTCCTCCCCAAGACAAGAGATTATTTCTAATGAAAAAGAAAAAATAAAAACAGCACACTATGCTCAGGACTTAGAGCAAGGTAACAAATACTCTCCCCAATATGAGATATTAGTTCCAAAAAAAAAGTAATGAAAAGCGAGAAAATAGAAGACTACGCTCAGGACTTGGAGCAAGGAAATAAATTCCCTCCCCAAGACGAGAGATCGACCCTTAGATCAATTGTAGATCGTGTTCTTGCACCTTGTTAGCCTCCCCGGAAACGACGCCAAAATGTTGGTGTCCATATGTGAACAATATTCAAACCCTTTTTCCACATTAAATATCAATCTAGGTGTGTTGGTTATTGCAAAACTAACACACATAGTATATGCAAGAGCAATAACATAATCTGCTATTGAATCAGAGGCTTAATTAATGAAATCAAGCAAACTATTGTAACAACAATTAAAGATGGATTGCATAGTTATAAAAGTATTCACAGCAATTACAGAATCATATTGGAACAACAGATACAATAATAAACCAAAATACAAAATCAACAAAAAGGAAAATAGCGTAGCACCTGATCAGAAGAGTGGGCCCAACTCCCTGATCAGGGCTGCGACAAACTCACAGCTCACAAATGGAACAACAAAATATTGTGCATTCAATTGATTAAAAATAGTCTATTACAATATCCGTCTCTTTCTACTTAACCCCGATTCACAACCCTGAGGCCCTTTTTACACAAATGTTCAGGGAACTGTATTTTTCCTCTAACAACTAAATATCTACAATTATACATTTGTTACAACAGAAAACTAGTTGCCGAAAGGAAACCACGAAAAGCCTGAAATAGAGATGGGGTAAGTTGTAATCTGTTGCGCTATTGCAGCATGTTGAGATAGCGCTGGGAATTCGAAGTTGCTTCGTGGCTTGAAAACTTAATCCCTTTACATTGTCGAATCTGTGGAAATAACAAAGTTAATACTTGCAAAGGTAAAACCTCCACGACTATTACTTCATTAATCAAATATTCCATAAAATACAATGGGAAGAGGTTTACCTCATTTGTTTTAAAACAATTAATGATACAAAGAGATAGAAAGGTGGGCGAAAATGGGAGAGAAAAGTATACAGATTTGGTACCCAACATAGTGTGCCCAAATTTTGCCTATTTTTTGCATGAAATGGATCCTTATGAGTCTTATGATTGTGTTTGGATTCATCGGAACAAAATGACGATTACATGGAGGGAAAGAGAACATGAAGAACAAAACATGATTTCCCTAAATGATCCGAGTACTGTAAGAGCCCTCAGAGATTGCAGGTTTCTAAAGTACTTTAGACTATCGGGTATGAGGCAAGAGATGGAACTATTGAAATTCCTTGTTCGTTCATGGGATCCAGCGATAGAGGCATTTCACATTGGGGACAAAGTGGTCCCAATATTAGTGGAGTAAATATATTTTCAAACCGAATTATCGAAGAGAGGTCTGCCCATTTCTCTTTCAGGGTCTGCTCTTAGAGGAGAGACAGTGAGAGATTATATATTGCAGTATTGAAATCCAGGGGCTCAACCTAGTAAGGATGGGAAAATAAACATTTGCGATGTTCGTGACTTGCCATTGAGAACCATCTTATTCACGATCACAAAGCTTTCTGGTACCGCTACACTACATGTAGCAAACAAATCTTACATGCAGTATGCACTAGAGTGCTTGGAACCAACAGTTTTCAACTGGGCTGAAGTTGTACTCTCTAAAATGAAAGAACAGCTGAGCAAGGAAAAGGGAGGAAGGAAGAAAAATTTCAACTATGGTTCAATCCTCATTTATTTTTCCTTAGAGCATATTCCATTGATGCAGCCTCAGCATGTGACGCTGGGTACATATAACCCTAGAGATCCAAGGATGTAGAGATGGGTAGAACTGATGGCTAGACATGTTGGTCAATTGACCATCGTGTTCTTAACTACATTCTTCACCTAGTTTAGGCGATAGATAATCGCCATCGATGATTATGCATATGTAGGCGTCGACTTCCGAGGAGATCCAGATTTAGATTTACCATAAGACACTCAATGGGGTGCAATTGGTAAGATTTTTTTTACCATGTTTTTTTATTTTTCTAATGTTTATACATGTTTTTGTATTTTGATGTTTTCCCAAGACTCAACTAAAGTTTTCATGTATGCAGATGTAGGTCGAGTTCGACCAATGGGACAGCTAGAGAAAGGAGCGGATGAGCCAGAAGAGAGGGTTGTCGAGAGAGCAGTCCTTCATGATTTGGATATGGTTGAGACTCTTGCTGAGCTACAGTAGCACATATAGGGGTTGACCTTTGGGATTTTGGATTGTCAAATCGAAGAGTTACCCATGCGACAGCAGCGCCATACTATTGGCGTTCATAACCATTGGATGCGGTTATTGCGTAGGATAGATAGATCAGTAGCATGTTACCATGAGCATCACTAGTTTACTTTTGACTTTTTGCATACATTTTGAGGTCAGATGACCAATGTGTCTTGGGCACAAATTTTGTAAAAAACTATAACTATCTATCTATTTGTTTTCATTGTTTTCCTATGTTTATTGTGCAATCCTATTCAATTATGTGATTTGAATTGAAAATGTGTCTTTACATTTGTTGCAAATGTCTGTTTATAACATAATTCACTAAGGAATCGGTTAATGTGTTCAATTTTCTAGAAATGTGTTGATATTGAATGAAATAAAAATGTATTTCCAAAAGTAGAACTCTTAGGAACATACGATGCAGCATTGGATTTCTGATAGTATAAACACTAGTAAGTTGCAGTACCACAAGTTGTGATTCTAACCTAATGATGATGTGGTTAATACTAAATTAAATGGAATCATATAGAAGTTTGATCAATGCGCTATACTCAGCGATATTGTTTGTAGATCGATTGATACAATTCCCTTGAAAACTCACTAACTCGTCGTTCGGAGCGAAAATGGTCCACGCTGTAGAGCATAGATTATGTGTACGACGATTAGCACCATCAACATACCCAACGAATGGCTCCAAAGATTTAGAAAGCTGTGATGAAATGTAAAGTGGATTACTAACTTCAAGAAAACTCTAGGAAAACAAACTAAGACAATAAATGCAAATCAACAGCATATATACAATATAATACAATATTTTACTACGCTCATGTTTAAGCATAGTAACGTTTCAGGTACAACATTTTTTGGTGTTGTGCCTATGGAATTCCATCTTAATCTACCAACTCGTAGGCACCCTTAGCAAGAACTCCTTTGACAATATATGGGTCATGCCATAACATCTCATATTTCCCTGTACCTATCCCATCAGCTTCTTGATCATAAAGAAGGACCGGGTCACCCTCTGAGAATATCTGAGGTTGGACATGCTTGTCGTATTGTGCCTTTATATGTCTCTTATGTGCTTCATTGGCCAATGCAGCTTCACAAAGCATGTCATCAAGATGGATGAGATTAAAAAGACAAGCTTCTTCAGAAGAGGTGTCAAGTAACAATTTGATTGTGAGTTTCAACGAAGATATTTCATATTAAATTGGCAAGATAAATTCAATACCATACACCAATTGAAAGGTGGTAAATCCGGTTGCGTTTTTCACCAAGGTCCAGTATGCCCACAAATTCGAGTACAGGATCAAATGCCAAATTCATTTATGAACTCCTATCATTCATTGAAGCATTCATTTAAGAATCTTGTTAATAGCCTCAACTTGTCCATTTGATTGTGGATAATAAGGAGTAGAAATATCATGGGACAGTCCTAATTTGGAAGTCAACTCATTCATCATATGATTGTGAAAATGAAAACTATGATTTGTGACTATAGCCTATGGAACACTAAACTATGAAATGACATGATTAAATAAAAACAATGCAGTTGTTTGCCCTATGTTATTAAATGTAGGCATCGCTTCGGCCCACTTGGTAAAGTAGTCTAATGTGACAATAATATAACTATGCCCCCTGGACAAACGAGGGTTACAAGTCATGAAGTCAATGCCCCATTTTGCAAATGGTCCCACAGAGATAACAGGATGCATTGGCGCAGGTGGTTTGCGGATTTTACGATCAAATATCTAGCACGCATGACAACTTCAAACTGCAAGGATGGAGTCGCGAAATATGGTACACCAAAAGTAACTTGCATGGAGTATATTCTGCATGGTAGCGTATCTAGACAAGTGTTCACCACAAGCCCCAGCATGACAATCATTTAAAACCTTTTTGGCCTCCTCATGAGTGAGGCACCTTCTTAAAATTGTATCGACACCACAACGATAAAGTGTATCGTCGATGATCAAATAATATTTGTCTTGGTATCGAATAAGTCACTGGTCAAAGCGAGAGGTATCAGGCTGAAAATTCTGGGTCTGGAGATAAATGATAAAATCCCCATACCAAGGATCAAATGATCCAATAACAGAGACTCATCAAGAATAGATGGCTCCAATTTAGTAGCAGTTCTATCAGAGAGAATGTCTCAGAGAAGCTCATCCAAAACTAAAGACTTCCTTGACTTGGATTTGATGAATTCCAAATCAAACTCCTACAAAAAGACAATCCATTTTGAATACTTTCCCCCCATAAAATGACGTGATAAAATGTAAGTCATGGGGTTGCAATCCAAAATGATAATGGTCTTCTGGAACAGGATATAGTGGCAAAATATTTAGACAGCTTGAACAGCCTCCAAGGCAATATTTTCTGCATATGAATACTTCACTTCCATATCATTGAGATTACGACTCAAATAATATATCAGATGTTCTATCCCATTTTCTACTTGGACCAATACCATAGCAATGGTCATATCAACCATGGCGATATATAAGAAATAATCACTCTGATAATTGGGGGGATACATTAATGACGCTCGGACAAGTATATCCTTGATAGCATCAAAAGAAGCTTGCGCAACCTTATCCCAATGGAAGGGAATCCCCTTTTTCAAAATTCGAGTAGATCCTTTATCCATTTCGGCGTAGTTGGGTATGAACCTCCTTAGGAAGTTAGCCTTTCCCTGAAATTTCTGTAACTGATGAAAATTTGATAGCGTAGGCAAATCAAGAATGGCCTGGACCTTTATTGGCTCGATTCAAATTCCTTCTTTTGAGACAACGAATCCTAGAAAACGATCGGAACCAACACAAAACACACATTTATGTGGATTGAGGCATGTTTTGTAGTGTCGGCAGCATAAAAATATGGCTCTCAAATGCATCGGGTGATCGTTCCAGTTTCGTGAATTCACGGGTAAATCGTCTAGATAAGTTTGAACAATGTGCTTGATGTCATTCAAATCATAATCCATTTCTCTCTGAAAATTTTCCCCAGCGTTCTTTAAACCAAACGGGAGTTTCCGATCAGCGAATTTTCCCCAGGGACAAATGAATGATGTCTTATATTGGTCCTATGGGCGGATATTGATTTTATTGTAGCCATAAAATCCATCCATGAATGAAAATATTTTGCATCAAGCATAATCTTCAATAATCTGGTTGATAAAGGGAGTAGGATAGTTGTCTTCTATACAAGCAAGATTGACACCCCGATAATCAACACACACTCTGATGGTCCCTTGTTTTTTCATAATAGGAAAAATGTTGGAAACCCACTCAGTAAGAGGAATAGGGTAAATGAAACCAGCATGCAAACGTTTTTCAATTTCTGCTTTAATGGCAGCGGCCTTCTTCAGATGAACAGGGAAAAGGCATTGACATACCAGTTTGACGTCAGGGTACATATTAATGGTGTGTTCAACGATACTAGTATTTATGCCTGTAATTTCCTCGTAAGACTAAGCAAATGCATCATGAAATTCATGAAATAGAGAGCGATAAGTTTCGAGTTCTGATGGAGAACATGACACGCCGACATGAATGTTTTCTAAAACGTCGGGTTTGGTCGAAATATCGATAGAAATGGTTTCTTCAATATTTGCTAAATTTTGCTTGGATTCGATTACATTAATAGGAAAAGAATTCAAAAAGAAAGTTTTTATCAATGGGTGATATAGTTCAATAAGATTATCTTCTTCGTAATCCTGAAGATGGGAGCGATGATGATGACCTTCCCATGGTTCTCCTTCTGGCATCATGGATTCCACAATATTATCATATGTCAATAAAGTGGATAGAAAAGGATCAGATGGATTGCCAAAATCTAATGAATGGTCAACCCAAACGACCGACGATGATGATTTCAAATTCGCCACCCAAGCCATGTATATTGATTGGTATGCCAACTCAATTTGGTTGGGCGGCAAAAATCCATCCAACATATTAACTTCATAATCACCTGTAATCTTCCTTAAGCCATATGGAGTTAAAGATATCATGTAATAGGTCTCTATGTTTGCAATTTATGTTGACGTCACAGGCGGCGGTAATGCAAAGGTTCGCATAAGGGTGGAATCATTTAATAGTCCTACACCAATGTTCTGAAGTGTTATTTGGGGTGCATGAACTAATGGAATGCTTCCAGTTACCTAGGAACTGGAGGCAAAGAAGGATAGTTGATTGATGACTATGATAACACCTTTATGTGGAAAGGCGATCATTCTAAAATATGTAGAAACAATCGCAGTCATAGCATATACCCATGGCCTTTCAAGTAAAATGTTGTAATCAAGGGGTCTTTCAATGACCTCAACTTCACCATTTAATGTTTTTCCCCGTAGTTCAACATGCAGATTATTGATGATACCGCAAGGCTTATATATATGTCTATCGAAATCTTTCAACGTCGTAGGCAATTGAGATAGGCACGGCGAGCCAAGTGACTTCCAAAAATTTAGAGACATAATGCATGTATATTCTCCCTCATCAATAATAGTATGATGAAGAGGTTATTGAGAACATTTACTTGGGTGGAGAATGCCAATTCTGTTGGTAATTGCAACACATAGCCTGTATGATTAAAGACTACAAGATTGGAATCCGTCGGATCGATTCCACCAATTGCCAACAACAAAGCCTGCTTCTGGAGGGAAAATTTTGAAGCACCTCAAGTGCTGACATATTTGAAGGGGATTGAGCCAAACCTTCAACTATATTATAATTTTGAGCAGCTCGAGCTCGAGGATTAAATGTCAATTTATGAACAACTCCCTTCAATGGCTTTATTGTCAATTGAAGAATAGCAGTTGGTGATATCGATTCCGTAGATGGATTCATGTTCAAGGTAGTAGGTTGATCAGTAGCCTGACTACCATAATATTTATTATGCGTTGACACCAAAACATCAGTCGATGGCTTCGTGACAGACAGCATAAGCACTTGGGAACTAGAAGCTGGATCTGTAGCGACCAAATTTGTGTCTGGATTCAGAAATGGATCTGTTAACACAGCAGATGCATGCGAGGTGTTAACCAATTTTGAGAATTCGGTGTGGTGAGGACAGTCTCGGACAAAGTTCTCCTAATTACATATTATACAAGGGTAACTAGGTTTCTGATTTCCAGTCAATTGATCAGATGATCATTCCTAAGGGGTAGAAGTTTGTTTTTTCTTTGATTTCCCCTCTTTCTTACTTCCAGGTTGCTTGTCACTTTTTCCCTTTTCAGATGACACAGAATGAATTATGGAATAAGGCACAAGATTAGGTTCAGTAGATTGATGTGTGCTTGCAGTACCGATCATACCATCGACAGCATGAGATTCCTTAGATGGAGGAGGAACAATAAAATTAGATCGCGACGCATTGGTAATTTTCTCATAGAGCGTGCCAGACTGAGTATAAATTAATTCTAAGTACTTGGCACGAGCAATGACCTGTTTTTCACTGACAACGCCACCCTTATCCACATCCTCATTTATAGATGGTAACAGGGACTTAATGAACCACTCAGCAAGAAGCTGATCAGGAACGAATGTCTTAACCATTCTATGACAGTGACGCCACTCATGAATATGATCAGAAATGTGCCTAGCATTAGTCTGCTCAAAATTATTCAAGAGTTCTATTCCAATTTCATATCGTATGTGTAACTAGAAGTGGGTCAAAAAGACAGTAGCTACAGTGGTGAAATTATAAAAAGAATCTCTTGGTAACTCAATGTACCATTTCGCAGCCCAAACAGTGAGCGTACGCTAGAAAAGACGTAGTCGAAAAGAGTCATCATTTAGGGAGTTAGATGAACACCAAATGATAAGTCATAACATGCGTCAATAGGTGTTCCCCATGGTTTCCATTGAACTTAGGAATATGTGAGGGTAATTTATGAGTTATCACCGGCCACCAAGGAGCCTAATTGATTGGATCATTGGTAAGCAGTTTAAATCTGGTAATTCTAAAGTTGCTAAAAAGGGAAATTTTCAATTTAAATTGGGTTGAGCATAGCCAGGGTATGATGGAATTTCTTGGGGAACATGCCTTTGAGCACCAGCATAAGGTATATGTTTTTGGTAACCCAAATAGGGGTTGCTTTGATAAGAAAACTCTTAAGGATTCTATTGACCAAAACCTGGGTACGCTACTTGTTGAAATGAAGGTTGTGGAATTTGTGCTTGTGGCTAAGAAGGGGTCTATCCACCAAGATTATAACCCAAACTAGGATAGCATGGATTCAGTTGTGGATAGGTATAACCTGGTTGTGGTTGTGACATCCCATAATAAGGTAATCCAGCTTATGAATAAATAATTATGAATACAGGTGGTTGTTGTAAACCAGCCGAAGAAGTTGGAGTCTAAGGGCCCAATACTTGAGGGTATTGGGTTGAAGGACCTGCCTGAGAGAGTTGAGGTACAACATTTTGAGCCTGTAACAAGGGTAAGGGTTTATTAACAAGTGGAGTAGATGTGGGTGCAGCAATTTTAACCAACTTATACGAGTGTAAAATTGTTTGTGGTTGGATGGGTAGAGTGGGCTGCCACTGACAAAAATTCATTTCGAAATTAGGATGACCAAAGAACAATGGAGTATTGTCAAAATGGGTGGCCATAGTTTGCCCCCTGGCATGAGGAGTATAATAAGATGGAAAATATTGTTCTCCAAATGCAGGGAGTCCAGTTGAAATTGTACTAGATGGAATATACCCAGATGGAACAGCTTGATATTGCCCTGATGATGTATATAAAGGATCAAGCTGTTTAGTACTCACTATATATTTACTATTTAAAATACCATACGATGACATTCATGAATTCCATGGGTTTGAGGATGCACCAGAGAAGGTTCCATATAAATATTGGTAACCAAGTGGGATGGGAGGGCCACCATATAGATGTGACTCTAGTGAAGTTGTGAACATCGACAGGGTAGCAAGAGCAAGTGTTGTCGCAACTGGAACAGATGGTCCAGCTGAAGATGTTGGCTCAGGCACGGTTATTCAACCAAATGTATACCCTATTGGATCTACGATAACTCGAAGTGAAACAGGATCAACAAAAGCTAAGGAAGGTGATTGAGGAAAAGACTCGTACAGGCAAATATCCTCCCCAAAATGAGTTGGAGTTAAAGGTGTTTCATCTTGTGGTATTTCTTCAATTGAAATTAAACCAGGTGGAAGTATTTCATCGTTAGGCCCGAAGTATATTTCAGGAGGTTGACTGCACGATATGGGAGACTCAATGGCTACAATATATTGTGGGGCGACCGATATAGGAAAAAATTCCAGTCATTCGACTTCAGGATTCAGATGTTCTGGGAAAAAAGTGACAAGATCTAGATTAACTTCCAGTTGAACAGTGTCGAGTTCGGGAGGAATGGCCTCACTAATTGGATGGATCGTGACCACATGTAGCTATGAGGACTCTATCTCAACAACATTAAATGAACCAAAATTTGAAGAAATAACTCGAGATGAATCTGGTATATGTGAGGATGATGTCGAACCATAGGTACTGATAGTACTAGTTTCGGTAGAGCGATGTCGCCTTCGCCGACTAGAAATGGCTTCCGATGGTAAAGGTGGTTTCAATGTTATTCTACGCGAACAACAGGGAAAGGGATGTTCTTCTTCCACGATGACTAATTTATTTCATGACCAAAAATAAATAAAAACAAATAAAAGGGTAATTCTAGGCAAAAATTTTACCAAGTACTTATGAACTACAGAATACCTCGTGGCGAACCAAGAAGTACGGGCAGGCAATCTCCTCGAATGATTTGTTCGGTGTATCACAAGTTACAAGGTGGCTGACTCGGTTCACTATGAATGGATAGCAACCTAAATTTGTCCTCCCAAATATACTCAAAGGTACATGGAGGCCCAAATCTGTATTATGTAATATTCCCAATTAGCCCAAGCTAATGGGAATATTCTATTTTTCCTCGTGTTGTTTTTAATTTCATGTTGATGAATAAAATGTAAATTAGGACATGTAAAACTCCTGAAAATAACAAAATAAATCAATTCCTATGTGAACAGAGACATATCTGGACCATGTAAATAAACTCTTGCGGGTGTGAATGGATTTAAATCATGAGACTGGGTCAACATTGACCAAATCAATAGCACAATCTAGATGCATTGAACCTCCTTGAGGCACAGCGCAGTCCTAGATGGAGGTCCTACATGTGAAAGGGGTTAAACTAATGAAGTGGTTTAGGGTTTGACAAGACTCCAATCGTATAAAGGAAGAGGAAAGTAGCATGAAAAGGGTTGTTGAAGATTATTATTTATGAAGGTATTGTCTGTTTAGACATCCCTTATTGGGCTTTCCTACTTAGGAGTCCCATCTCCTTCCTTGAGAAACTCTTGGAGGAGCCTTGCTTGTCCTTTCCACTATCAGGCTTGGGCCAAGCTTCACCTTACACCTACAGCGTTGATCCTGTTGAGGGTTGGGTTTTCCTTGTGAGTTGCAGCAAGTGGAAGAACTAGATATGCTCAGATCTAGATTATACTAGTGCCTCTTCTCAGTGAGTGTGTCTTTTAACCTCCTGGAAGAGTGCATTAGTTGATTGAGCTTCAGATCCAAACTTTGGAATTAGGCCAAATCATTTACAGAGCAGTTGCAGGGTGTTTTGTCTGCATTTTGGAGGAGAGATCTCCAGTGTTGGGATTCTTCCTCTCATTGTGGTGATCCATGGATTAGCCATCCAATCCATGTTTGTTTCAAATATTATCTGCATTTCTATTGTATGATTCAGAAATTTTTGAATAATTCTATAGATCTACAACTCTAGATCTCATATCTACTCTCTGTGCTTCATGTTTTGCACAAAACCCCAAGGGGAATGTATAGATGAGCTCTTCCTGTACACAGATCTGAATTATATCTATCTTTTTATGTAAATATCTTCTCTAGATTTGAGTATTAATAAACTACTGCTTCAGCCCCATGAAATAACACTGTCAAGTTCATGCAAACTTTTCTTATGGCTGTAGCACCTCATTTCTAAGGATTTTTCCTGTATAATATTATGCTTTCTCTTGTACAATGTATGGGTTGTAAAATACATCTGATTTGCTATTACATATCTGATCTTTGAACCTCCATATCAGCCTACTACTTTGCTTTAGTGGATCTACATTATTTTCTGAGCAGAAATGTTTCTTGTTGCTGTAGTCCCTCTTTGGGGCACTTTTCAAGGGAACTAGGTGTGGGATATCTGTTTAACCCACTTAGAAGGATTTCTTTTTGATACCCTCTTGGATTTAGGACTTAGATACTCATATATAAGGAATCCAAGTGCTGGTTTTCATTTTTGTTGCATACATTACTAGAAAATGCATTTTCCAGTCATGCATTGTTGAGAGATCCCATTTTGGGATATTACATATTAACATTGTCTAATGCGAAATAGCACAGTGAGGGCACCTCCTTATACTTTTCGTACTAGAACACCACCCTATATACCCGAGGGTATGTGGATGTTGGGACGAGCTCCGATATACTTACATATGTGGAGTGAGGTATCACACTCAGAATGCTTTGCAGACAAGTTAGCAATAGCTGCTATGTTTAACGACATCAGAACGCGTCTCTATCCTAGACCTTCTAAATGTTATCGTTATGGTTCCAATGATTTCTTAGGTAAATTGATGTAAATTTTACATTGATCTTTGTTACACCATTTTTTGGTCATCTAACCTACTATCATTAGATGGACCCAAGTACACCATGTAAGACGAATTTTACCCTAAGTAAAATTGCTTTCACTATGTAAAATAACTTAATAAAACACATTTATTAGGTTTTTTATGGTCTAAATAGGAAACCCCAAAAGGAAATATTAAACAAATCTATATTTGTTTGATTTTCCTCATAGAATAATAAATTAAACAATAATTTAATTATTATTCCAAGTCATATTCAACCCAAAACAAGGAAATTAATTAGATAAATCCTTATTTATCTTATTATTTTCCAGGAATAATTATTTAAAGCTTATTTAAATAATATTCCTTGTTAAATATGACTAAATCATTTATAAATAATTAAATAAATCATTATTTATTTAATTATCATTCAACCACTTCCTTAAAGTAATAAATAAATCATTTATTTATTTATTATTTACAAATAAAGGGATTTGACCCAAGTCAAATGCCTTTTCCCTCCAACAAATATAATAAAATATTCCATAAAAGGTGGATCTAGATTTGGTTAATATTATTTTAATCATACACCAAGATCTAGAATGACTCAATATTTTGTTATAAATAGGAGGGTTTTTCCTACCATTCTTCACCTTTTGTTGCCTATTAGATCACTCTGGATCTATACACTTGGTCACATTCTACATTATTTGTTGTGTGAGCTCCCTTTGAGTTCTATCTTTGTCTGGGTTTTCTACACCAACAAGAGAGAGATATTCTAGATCTGAAGTGCTGAGGACTTCCAAGAACCCATCCCATTGAGGAGAATTGGATACACCTTCTTGTTTTCCTCCCAGGTGCCCTTAATACAAAAATTCTTTCAAAAAACATTGTTCTTGTCTTGTCTATTGGATGTATGGAGAAAACTCTTAATTTTACTACTTAATGTCTTTCTATGCATAGATCTGGTTTTTTGCAGCAACTAACTGCAAATCTGAAGATATTGGCAGCCACATTTGATGTTAGGGCTATAAGTTATGCGTAGCTAAAGTGGTATTTCTTCGTACGCTTCGACAAAAGATTCATACTAACAATTGGCGACTCCACACGGGTTTTCAATTACGACCACTGTCGTTTTTAGAAAGTTTCTCTTTGAGGTTCACCGCGTGATGTAATGGAAATTCCTAAAAATGAAAAATAAAATTATAAGAAAACTTTTTAATTTTAGCTTTTTCAATGAAAATCCTAGCTACTAAGGGAAAGAGAAATCAGTTTTTAGAGAAAACAACAAAGAGTGCAAACTAAAATGTAGCTTTCCTAACTTGTTCCTATGCAACACACACAATTCACTATATGTGCATGCATGTTTTTCTTTTCAGTCCCTTAATGTCAATGCAAGAAAGGAAACTATATGCATCATTTCAAATAAAACAAATGTTTTCTTCTTTGAGAAATGAGGAATTTAACAATAATTTCTCTTTTAGGAAAATATGAAGAATGGAACTACAATTTTTCCTATAGAAAACGAAGAATGAAACGAAAATTTCCTTTATGAAAACAAATGGATCTAATGCAAAAATAAAATACTTTGAATTTTATTTGCTAATGATAAAGAAAAACATTAAAGAGACATTGAACAAGTTTACTTTTCAAAGGACGAAGAATCTGGAAAGTTTACTGGTCTCTAAGAGGTATCTGAAAGTTGAGAATATAGCAAACAAATGGCTGAGAATGATAGAAATGAAAATTTTGAATGGAATTTGGTTGGCTAAGGGGGAAATGTAGTCTCTAAGGGGAGACAGTGCGTTGCAGTGCACCCCTGAGTGGGAGACACTCCATTGTAGTGCATTGTGTCTTGACCAATAGTGCGTTGGGCGCAATAGGGATTGAAAAATAAAGCTACAGAACACACTTATAATGAATTTTTTTCATTCAAATGTCTAATAACTGAAATTATATGCTACTGATGAGGATAAGCAGAGGAAAAAACACCAGGAATGAGAGGATACTCCCCAGTGGAGTCGCCAATTTTTTATGCAGAATTATGATCTACGGATAAATCAAATTCCCTAAGTGTGGTGCTAGGCACTTAGAAAAACAGAGGAAAGAATTTACTATCACTTTCTCTAAAATAAGCAGATACACGTAATGATAAAAGAGCCTACTTGTGATCCATTTGCTTCACCTTCTCTTTATGTCATTGTTACTCTCATTCTCAATCCAACTCAGAGAGTCAGATCGATTCCTACAAACAGAAACAAAGAAAAACAAACAACGTGCATATACAGATATATACCTATCTTAATCAAATGGATTAGATGTGAAATATATATATCATTCAAGAATCCATTGCATAAGAAACAGAGACACATATATGGGAAAATGAACAACAATATTTATTAAAGAGTATAAGGGGGAGGTTACAACCAATTATTGATTTTTTTTCCACCAGATCCAACTTCATCCCAGCCTCATCACACCAGCAGGATATTAGTACTTTCACTCTCTAAAATGAGAATCCAACATCATTTCTTTACTAAAATTATTCCTTCCCTAGCACTCGGATATGTGCTTGATTTATAGGGAAACTGATGGTAGTTTCTCAATGAATGAATTTTTAAGAATAGGTAAGACATGTTTCCAAGTTCAGAGGTGTTATATGGACACTTAGATTCAAATTTTGACATATATGGACTCTTCTAGAAGGCACTGGCCATGTGGAGATTCCTGGAACAATGAGAATTTCGCTCCCAGGTGACCAACGCACTCTTGAATGTCGTGAAGTGCATTACAGTGCACCCTTGATTGGAGGATGTTGCATATGAAACGCAGTTAGTCCATTTAGAGGTTGTGTTGGTGATTAAATAAGTGATATAACATATACTTCAAACCTTGTAAGTATCACAATATAAGTCATGAATGAATTGTTCTTCTCTTAGGGCATATAGCAACTGAAATATAAGGGGATGATAGGCCCTATTTCATTGGTCCTTGGGATTATGACTAGTTTGACCAGGTCATGGGGGATGATGCCCAAGTTGACCTATAAAAATTCCAAAAAAAATAGTTTTGATTTTTCTCCTCCTATGGTGACTTGGCTCAAGGGCCAAGTGATATGAGAGAATCCCAACACGAAACTGCGATAGAAATTAGCAAGACCTAGAAAGTTGCAAAGCTTTGTTAGATTGGTTGGGGCTAGCTAATCCCGAATGACTTGGATCTTGGTTGGATCCACATGCACCCTTGCTCATCAATAATTTATCCCAGATACTAAACCTTGGTCATGCCAAAACTGCACTTCTCCAAATTGGCATACAACTTGTGTTGTCGCACTGTTTGGAGGACCCGTCGAATGTGGTGGAGGTGCTCTTCCCAATTTTGGTTGAAGATCAGGATTCCATACAAGTACACTACTACAAATGAGTTGGTGAATGGCCGAAATATGTCATCCATCAGCCTCATGAAGGTTGTGGAAGAATTCATCAACCCGAAAGGCATGACCAGCCATTTGAAAAGGCCCTCCTTGGCTTTGAAGGAAGTCTTTCACACATTGGAGGATTCGATTGGTACTTGGTGATACCTGGACTTCGAGTCAATCTTGCTGAAATATTTCTCCCCTTTGAGTTGGTCCAGAAGGTCATCAATTTGTGGGATCGGGTACCTATTCTGGATAGTGATCTTGTTCAATGCCTGATAGTCAAGACAAAGTCTCCAAGTCCCATCCTTCTTCTACACAAACACGATCAGGCTCCCACAGGGCAATGAAATCGACCGAATGTGACCTTTCTGCAGCAGCTCATGAATTTCCCTCTTGATTTCATCATTCTCCATAATAGAGTACTAATAGATCGTTCCATTGGGCAGCGACGCACCTGGGTCAGATCGATGGGGTGCTTGACCTGATAGTGCAAAGGCACCCCTACGAGAGAGGTGAATATGTTCCCGTACTCCTCCATGACCTTGTTCATTTGTTGTTGTCGTGCAGAGGAGCCCTGTCTGGAGGTCATGGCCATAGTCTTCTTCTTTCCCTGAGGGCGGATCATCAGGAAAAAAAATTTCCTAGTTTTGGAAATGAGCTTACTGCATCCTTTTGCAGTAACCAAAGAGATAGTGGCAGGCGATGGTACCTCTAGTATCTTGTATAACTTATTTCCAAAAGTAACAATAACAGTGTGAGGCCAGGACTCATACACAACATGTCGCTTCCACAAGTATGGTTGGCCTAATAGTATATCACAAAAATCAAGACGAGCAATGTTAGATAATACCTCGTCTGTGAAGGGCCTGATGTTGTAGGGAAGGCGGCACTGTCAGCTGACTGTAATATTCCTACTTAGCCTAAGCTAAGAGGAATATACATTTTTGTCTCATTTTCTGTTGCATGAATAAATGAATAAAGGAGGACATGCAAAACTCTTGAAAAGAATGAATAAATCAATGCCCGTATGAACAGGGATAAATCTGGGCCATGTAACAAATCCCTTGCAGGTGTGAAAGGGGTTTGAGCTATGAGACTGGTTCAACCTTGACCAAATCTATAGCGCTTTCTAGATGCAATGTACCTCATGGATGGACAACGCAGTTTTAGATGGAGGCCCCTCATGTGAAAGGAGATAATTCATTGAAGTGGTTTAGGGTTTGAAAATGACTTCATCTTATAAAAGGAAGAGGACAGCAGCAAGAGAGGGTTTTTGATTATGCATATTTTCTAAGCATCTTGTCTATTTAGAAAAATACCATTCTCTGTTGTTTAGCTGAGAATAGTGTTGCTTAGCACTTGGGAGTTCCTATGCAGGGATCCCACATCTTCCATTAAGGATTTCTTGGAGGAGTCTTGCTGATTTCATCCACTATCAAGAATTTTTCCAAGCTCACCTTTCAACTACAGTGTTGATCCTGTTCAGTATTAGGTTGTCCTTGCAAGCTGCAGCAAGTGGAGGTCAGATCTGCTCAGATCTAGGCTAGTTTAGGCCCTCTTTTCACTGTGAAAGTCTTCTATCCCAAGGGCAAGACAGTTCTGAACCTTTGGAGCTAACATTTCACATCTTGGAATCAGGCCAACTCAGTGCTTAAAGCTACAGTTCAGTTTCCCTTCCAGGACAGTGTTATTTTCAGAGAAATATTTGCAGGGTGTTTTGATCCCCTTTTTAAGTAGAGATCTTTGGTGTTGGGCTTTGCCTTTCACTTTGGTGATCCATGGATTAGCTTGTTGATCCATGTACTGTATAAATCTGATCTGTTTCTAATGTAAAACATCTTCAGAAATTTCTGAATAATATTGCATATCTGCTACTTTAAGCTCAGATCTACTCTTTGTATTGCATGATTTGGTCAAAACCCTAAGGGGATCTTGTAATAGAGCCTTTATAGTGTACAGATTTGAAATGGATCTGATATTTTGTACACAGATCTGATCTAGATCTGAAGTGTAACATTTAGCTGCTAAAACTCCATAAAATAATGTTTTTAAGCCATTTTGCAGTAAATACATGTGTTGCAGCCCTCTTTTCTAGAGGTTTTCTTCTCCTTGTCTTCTATTTTCTGTTGTATAATGTAAGAGCATCATTATGGATCTTATTTGCTTCTATATATTCAAAAGATTATCTTTCTTATTGGCCTCTTTCTCATGCTTTCCAAAACTGCATTATTTCTGAAGCAGTTTGTTGTACATAGTTGCAGCCCCTCTCTTTGGGTGTTTTTCAGCTAGACTACGTGGTGGGAGATCTGTTTACCACACCTAGTTTGATTTTTTTTTGCTCTCCTTTTGGATCTAGACCCCAGATCCACTTATCTAGGGGATCTAGGAGCTGCAAACTCATTTCAATGCACAGATTTCCTAGAAGTGCGTTATTTCAGTAGGCATTGTTGTGTATTCCCATTTTGGGATATTACAGTGGTATCAGAGCTCCTTTATTGGCACAGCCTGTGCTTTCATTGAAGAGACAAAGCCAGCATGCTTTCAGAAGAAGATGGGCCTCTTACTGAGAGGGAGAAGAGGTATCAGAATAAAAGTCACAAGAAGTTTGATTACACCACTGATGATCAAGACAAGGGTAAAGCCCCTGAAACTGGAAGTGATAAAGAAGGAGAAGATTTTGCAAGAACTCTTTTGGTAGCCATGCAAGATATTGCTAGAGAGATCAAAGAGATGAGAATAGACAGGCTCAAGGAGTCTCCTAGAAGGCCTCATCCTGGGGAAAGCTCTGGCATGTCTCACCACTAGAATGATCAACCAGTGAACCAACCACAAGCTCCACAATGTTCTACTATGCCTACCTTTTTGGCTATGGAGAATGAAGGGCTTCATGAGAAAGCATCTCTTGAAGAATATTTTGAAGAGTATGAGTCCCAGAATCATAGATTCAAGGACCACTTGAGTTTTCAAGAGTTTTGTCATCTTAAGGACAAAAGAAGACCAAGGTATCAGTATAGAGATGGTGGATTCACTCAGAATCATGATAGACATCACTCTATGGGTAGATTATTTTTACCCAAGTTTGATGTTTCATCCACTAGTTCTTCAAAGGCATGGGTAGAAAAGCTGGATATCTATTTCCAGTTGAACAAAGTGCCTGAGATGGAAGCCATCAAGGTTGCAGCACTGCACTTTGAAGGTGAAGCACACAACTGGTGGTTCCATGGGTTTTCTACATTGGGCCATGTCAATGTGACTGCCTATTCTGGATTCACTAAAATACTAGTGGAGAGGTTTGACAGAAAGGATCCAGAAGCACCTTTCATGGGCCTTGCAAAGTTGAAGCAGTCAGGTAATGCAGAATCTTATATCTCTGAGTTTCTGAGATTATCTGTTATGGTTCCTGATCTATCTACAGCAAGGAGGGTGTACATGTTCATCGATGGCTTGGATGAACCTTTGCATGGGTTGGTGAAATCTACCAAGCCTATCACATTGCATGATGCCATTGAGAGGGCTAAAGACCTTCAAGATGCCTTGCCAAAATCAAAGGAAACTTTCCAGAATAAGCCCTCTTACCTTTCTAAGGGGAAGGAAGAGAAAGTTGCTCCTTCCAAAGAAAGCTCAATCAAGAAGCCTCTTGATATTGATATCCAGAGGGAGTTAAGGAAGAAGAATATATGTTTCACTTTCCAAGAATCATGGGCATCGAGACATAGATGTGCTGATGGGAAATCACACTACATAGAATTCTTCTCAGTTGTTGAGGAGGAAGAAGAAGATGAAGAACCAAGGAGGCGTCACAACGCTAACAATGTTGAGGGAGATCCATCGCCATCAGGAGATGGGAGTGGAGATTTTTCTCCTATTGGAGGAACTCTTGAATCTTTGAGGGGAGTACCTAAGTACTTGACCCTAAGAGTTCATGGTTCAATCATGAATCAGAGGGTATCTATTCTTATTGATAGTGGGGCTACCCACAACTTTATTGATGATCATCTTGTGCAAAGGAGGGCCATACCCATTGATACCTTTAAGGGATTTTTTGTTCTAGTCCCAGGAGATAGAAAAATGCAATGCATGCATTATGTTCCATCACTTATAGTCACCATGGGATCCTACACTTTGGTGGATCACTTCTTTGTAGTTGACATACCAGACACTAATGTTATTTTGGGTGTTCAATGGCTGATTACATTGGGGAAACTCACGACTGATTGGGAGGCTTTGCAAATGGAATGGGTGGACAAGAAGAGTGGTACACCTCACATGATCAGAGGTATACACTCTTACCCCACACCTAACACCTCTACACATAAAACAGAGATGGATTTTCGCAGTGGAAGCAAGGATCTCATTGTCCCTTCTCTCATGTTCATGAGATTATTGCAAGGGACATTCTCATCTAGTGGAAAACCACCAAGGAGGCCACCAGGTTAAGTTTTAGTGGGAGATATCTCACTACTTGATGCTCCAAAATCAGATCCAAGATGGAAGGGAGCATTAAGAGACACAGCTACAGCGCTGGTAGGCTTGAGCAAGCACCAGGAGGAGGGGAATTCTCCTCTCTCATCATCCTCACCATCCTACATTTCTTATTCTGCATTGTTGGATGAGGAAAAGGGGAGGTATGTCCTTCCTACTAGTACCTTTGGCATAATAGATGTCAAAGGAGAGATCAGCAACAAGGCAGGAAATATTGTCGATGCATCATCAGCGCTGTCCTTGTTGGGGAGTGTAGATCTATATTGGAGATCCCAGCTGTTGGTGGATTACTCCAAGGATATCTGCACTTGTATGATGTTGGATAGCTAAGTGCATGGAGAAGGTTATCTAATCCATGAGGGAGTCATCTATCACTATGATAGGATATTCTTGCCTAGAGCCTCCAAGCTCAAGGAGGAGGTTCTACAAAGGGCCTTCAAGGAGTTATGTTTCAGCCCTACCTAGTCTATGAAGATCTACAGCACTATCATGAGATGGTTTGAATGGGAAGGCCTTGGGAGAGAGCTACATCAGCATTTTCTAGAATGCAAGAGCTATGTGGAGTTGGGGCAGCCAAAGGACTCTATGCAAGAGTCATTTCTGTCATTTCTTCCTTCTCTCAAAGAGGGAGAAAAACTTGTGCACAATTCCATGTTTCAAAGAAACATTGATGGTGAAAAATCTGAACATGTAAGACAAGTTTTATTTTCTGATTTGATGTATTCTTTCACCATGTTGTTGTAGGCCATGGCTCCCAAAAGGAGTGTTGTACTATATGAATCTCATGGCAAACTTTGGGCCACTACAAATTCTGAACTTGGCCACTCCCTTGCTATGCAAAGGGGATCCCCTTTCATGATGAGTGCTTTCCAAAGGCACCAAACATATCTCACACTTTCAGCCATGGTGAGATAGTTTTTGCAGCAAGTAAGTGGTGGGGAAACCACTTACCATACATTGATCTGATGCAGGCAAGAGATGCATTGCGTTGGCACCTTATGTGGGATTTCACTAGTAAAAAATGATGAAATTAGTGACTAGGTGACTAAAAATGTTAGTCACTGCAATTATTTCAAGTGAAATACTACTAAATTTGAGCAATTTTAAGTGATGGAACTAAAAAGGACTAACTTAAATGACTAATTTAGTCTAGGAATAAAATATACGACTAGATAATAAGTGACTAAATTAAAAATGACTAACTTAAATGATTAATTTAGTCTATGAATAAAATATACGACTAGATAATAAGTGACTAAACTAAAAACGACTAACTTAAATGACTAATTTATTCTAGGATTAACATATATGACTAGATAATAAATAAATAAATTAATAATGATTAACGTAAATGACTATTATAGTCCAAGAATAAAACTATGACTAAATAACAAGTACAACAAGTATATGAATTAGTCATTTATGTTAGTAACTTTTAATTGTGGACACACTATTTGTTATGGGTTTTTTGTGGCATTGTTACATATCGTGATTGATTATTACACTAGATTCATATGGAATGATTTCATTAATTTGAATTCAAAGTATGTTTATTTATACATGGTCAATTGATATAAATATTGACTCCAAATTGGTGTATGAGACCCCTTGTTTGTGGAACAAGGGACCCACCTTCGAGCAACGATTTGACTACTAAGTCTACGAAGACATACATACTTTACCCCTCTGGTTTTATAGACATGACCTCTTGAAAGGAAATACACACTCTTAACCATTAGACCACCTCAAACTATATAATAATTTATAAAATATAATAATTTTATACTAATCCTTCTTCTCATACCATTATATTATTAGTTTATTACACTGTATATAATTTATACTTTTATACTAATCCTTCTTCTCATACCATTGTACCATTGATTTATTACACTATATAATTTATTACATTATATATAATAGTTTATAATATATAATTAGTTTATTACACTATATATAATTAGTTTATTACACTATAAAATAGTTTATATATCATTGATTTATTACACTATATATAATAGTTTATAATATATAATTAATTTAAGACATATATAAATAGTTTCATGCATTGGCAATCTAAAGATTTGGATATATGACATTCGCACGCATTTGTACTAACTTCAGAATTTTGGTTTGGCCATAGGCAGGAATATCCGATTTGGTTGTTTGGTAGGAGATTAGGAGATTTGGGAGGGTCATTGCTTTCTATTAATTGGAAATTATCAATTACTTGGTTGGGGGAGCCTTGTGGGTTGGAGGAGTAGTTATTATTTAGTATGCAGTATTCTAAATACAGCTCTCAGAAAGGGAGGGAAACTTGTTGTCGGCTAATGTAAGTGAGTAGTTCTGATCTTGTATTCCATCCTGATTCGAAAAACAGTATTCTTAAAGATTCATTGCATCCTTCCACTTACAGATCGATTTATTTACCTTTAATATGTTTACTCATAACCAACCTAGTTTCCCGAGCAAAAGCTATAGGTTTAGACATTGAACCAGTTGAATTCGAAGCTCATTCAGTACCGTTCATCAATCTGTGTAATCTACGCAAAGAAAAATCAAGAAGCAATGATATATTTGTTTTTATCCGGAGAAGAGAGAGCAACGCAAGTAGTAGAGTCGCCGGATGAGATCTGCTACATTTGGTGTTTTGAGAGATGGTATGCCTGGTGCTTAATGTTACAGGTATGTATCTGCCTGGATAATAACTTAGTTCTTTAAGCGCTGGTGTTGAAGGATCTGCTCTCACGAGGATTGATGATTTTATTGGGATCTTGGTTCAAGGACATGTTACCTACTTTCAATTCAGTGCATGACTTTTAATTTGATTGGGATCTTGGTTGAAGGTTCAAACCCCTTGTGTGCCTTTATAGATGGGAGGATGTCTCATTTTATTGAGCCATCCACAACTAGCATCAGATAGTGATTGCCCCTGCAAGTTGTCAACAAACCTAAAGGAAATCCATGGAAATTGACTCTCATGATCTACTTAGGATCAGAAGTAGAGTATACTTTCCCAATTTCTGTTTTGTTGGTTTTGAAATTATATGAAGGGAACAACTTCTTATGAATTTATTATCAACACTATCAATCTGATTGCTAGTGGTCATGGAAGGTAATGTGCTAGTTTACTTGCTCTTCCTTTTCAACACTTAATTGAAATGCAAATAACTGGACCACTTAATGTGGTGTGCATTCTTTATCTTGCTCAATGTTCAAAGGCTTGGTGAGACATGTGATTTCTATGAATGGCGATCTCTTTTCCACTCAAACAATGTCTACAATGATGTGTTGTTTGAACCAATGTGCACATCTCTTGGTCATATATTGTGTAATTAAGAATGCTTGAAAAAGTATTGGAGTGGTGTGCAACTGGTCTTCATGTTGCATCAATGACGTACCCATGGAATTTTGCCAAGAATCCATGTTGATATCGAGGGCTTGTTGAATGCAAGGTAAGGAAATAATAGTAGTAGTCACAATTTGACACTTGATCTCTTTGAACAATATTTGCTGTGAATTGCCCTAGCTAAAATTGAATTGGTCATTTTAGTGCATTAAGGGGTGCGTGACATCAGAAAAATACACAAGAAATATCTTTAAATAATTTTCCATTTCCATGAAGCTTTGTAGGTTGTGAATGTTCTTTAGTAGTGGTCAATTGGCAATAGCTGAAATATTTTTTAGAGAAATGTTGAATTAATCTTATTTCTTGCAAAATATAATATGCACTAGTTTTGTATGCTTGAATGTATGTTTCTTTGTATTTATTAATTCCTTTTATATTCATAATACTGATAATATTTGATCCAAGTGTTTCAAATGGTACTCCCAAGTTTTACTAAAAACTAGTATGCTATTCAAGTACACAATCACAAAATAGTTAAGATACAATGTGAGCACTTTGTTCAATATCCTTGTGAGTGTCATAGGGGCACAAATTATATTGAATTACTTCACCAACCATTGAAAAAATCCTTGTTGTGGCTCAAAAGTTTTGTTTCATATATCTTCGAGCTTGATATAGATTTAGTTGTACCCAAACTTTAGGTTAAGCTTATTAATATAATTACCTTCATGAATGTAATCGATTAGGTTCTTGGTGCATGACAATGAATACCATTCCTTGATGGTGTTTCTATTCAATAGAAAATAATACTTTCTCCATGTCTCATCCTTCTTTGGAAACAAAAAATGACAGATCCACAAAGCAATGAGTTGGTTCATATTTGGCCATTATTTATTAAGTCTCGTATCTACCTCTTGATCTCCTAGTATTCCAACAACAAATACTTGCACAATGACTCATTCAATAGCACCAAAACTTGTTGCAACTCATTGATGTGTTGGACTGCATGGCTTGGAGGCATCGTGTGTAGTTCTCATAACAACTTGAAATAGTGCTACAATAACTTTTCCAACTTATTTTGTTCTTCTAACTTCTCATACTTGTTGGATATGCATGCAACTAGGCCTTGGGCTATTGTTTTTGGTTTACCAATAGATAGTGGCACTATCCTATGCTCACAAGGCTGTTAAAGAAAACTGTATTGAAGCTTTTTATTAGCCTCTAGCCTTTAGTGGTTGAATTAACACCAAGGGAGTTGGATATTTTTTGTGTGGTCACTGAGTATTTTTGGCATTTTTTTTCTAGGCTTTTTTTAGGCATTGGCGATACACTATCTCAATCCCAGAGATATGAATAGTTGAATATCATATCACAAACATCAAATGAAACAACATTAAACTCCACTTCATCTACATTATCTATCGATATGAGGAACTTCATCCACTTTTACATGCACATTCAGCAAGTACTTATTCTTGCTAAGCAAAACCAAGGGATAGGGTTAAGTATGCATGATTGGATGTAATTATGCTTCTTTATCACTGCTTTTGAGATGATGTCTCATTGTTTTCCAGTGTCAAACACTAAAGTCACAAGATCCTTCCCGAGTTGGATATTAATGGAGAATAGTTTCCAAATCTTTGTGTAAATAGGATGTACAATTGCCATCAAAGAGATATAATCCATCACACTGTTAGATATCGATATCTATTTCACTCCTTACTCTATCATGATCGACATTTGATGCTTCTCTATAATGTAGTGACCAACATCCATCTTTGGAATTTCCATTTCACTTATCGATAGGGATAAAAGGGAAAATTTGTCTTCCTTAATGTGGTGTTGGTCTTTTGCTACAAAATTTTGTTGAATGGATTGATGGTCCTACCATATTTTTCAATGGTCACCTTTCCTTAATTGGAATTAGTGGCAACAACAGTATTAATCTTCCTCCAATTTTTTGTAGCCTCTACTAACCTAGCTTTTTGACAGGCATATGCAAGAGTGCAAATGTAAAGCATCTTAAACTCCATATAAATAAAATGGTATTGATTGCGGGGCATTTACCTGGAACACTGTGTAACCTGGTTTGGTCAAAATCCCCTTCTCTCAGGCTGCCAGTAACGACATCTACATGTGAAAAGAGTTTATTTGAGGATGGAAAAGGAGATTTTTGAGCTGAAATGCCTCGTTATAAGCACCAATGTTGTAATCAAGGGTTGTATGCATCATTCTTGTGTCTTTTGTCTACCATATTCTAGATGAGCTATGTTGTGGAATTCGGTGTAATAATATTGTGTATTAATAGTTAATGAATTGAAGGTTCAACTAGGATCATATTTCCCTTACACATAAGAAGGCCATCAAGTATATTGAGATGATTAGCTTTGATATAATTCATTTGTATATTAATTGTGATAACTATTACATAAAACAGGGAATTCTCTTGTCTTGAGGAGGACCGAGTTTCCTATATCCCAATGTCGATATTTGCAACACCATAGGAACATGCTATCTTCCCTCCTAGACTAATGAGAACCCCATCGACTCCTGCCAATTCAGGGTTTCGTTTCAAGGCACCATCAAAACAAAAAATGAAGGCTTTTTGAGTCTGACTCCACTGATGAAATTCTTGTGGAGTGATATGAATCTACCAACATGATTGTGGACATACTTACTTGGGTCCCTGGGTCGGGAAGAAGAACAAGAATATTTAAAATTAAATTGATCTAGCAATTGAAGTTCTTACTTGTCTAGATCTTGATCCAAAATGAATTTAATCCCTTTTGAATTAAGATGTTTAGATAGCAGTGCTTTAGCTTTAATTTCCACCATCTCCATTTCACTCATCATCTATTTGGAAGATGGCATGATTTTTTGCTAGCCAGATTTCCAATATGTGAATTTAGACAATGCAAAATAGACCCTTTCAAAAGAGCCTTGCAATGAAATGACCTTAAGTAATGATTACGACACGTCCAAAATAGTTTCTTCAGTGAATTGACTACTTGAAACGACTCTCAAGGCCATTTACCACCACTAACCAAGCCGCCATAGTGAAATGGAAATCCAAAAATAGGCAATGAGAAGATTCCAAACTAAAGGAAAAGAGCACACTAGGAGGGACCTTGGATCCCTCTCCTTTTCATATTTTCTGAGGTTAATATGTTGTCATAAGATAGGTTTCAATAGAAAATATTAATCTTTGGCAAGGCATCTGAATGCCATATTTTTCTCTAGATTGAGGCTTTGTGGGGAAGTGAACAGTGAGAAAGTTGTTGGGCATAGCTCTGCTTAACTTGATACTCAGCTAAACCCCACCCGCTACAGTCTAATTCCTCTAGGTTCTTAAGGGCACAGCCACGCAATTTTTGTTCCATTGAGGCCACCAAATGGAATAACTGTGAAAGTGGAGCCCCAAAATCTGACCCTCTCAATAATCCTAAAGCTCTTTCCCATGAAAAAATGTCAAAGAGGGAATTTTCTCCTTGTTGTCCAATCATATCTTTAAAGGAGTGAGATCCTTGAGAGTCAAGAAATTGGTGACCCATGATGTTATTCTTCCAAATATTAATATTTTACGATTTCCTAAAATCCAGGTAAACTAATCCATTATTATTGGAATGTCAGATTTCATAAGTCAAACATTTCT
The DNA here is from genome assembly GCA_034641835.2 of Pinus albicaulis. NCBI lineage: Eukaryota > Viridiplantae > Streptophyta > Pinopsida > Pinales > Pinaceae > Pinus > Pinus albicaulis. The sequence goes on along the minus strand of CM076574.1, from coordinate 923,703,796 downwards.
TGACCATTCAATAAATTTAGCATATGCTAGGAAAGATGGAATTGCCTTGTATCTTTATAAGAAGAATTGGGTGATTACAAGGACCGAGAAATGGTGTGGTTGGTCTTCAAAAGTAAAAATTCATTTTCTTTCAAGAGTCTGTTTGGGTCTTCAATTGACCAAGCAATACATGGCCTCCAAAGATCCACTCCTCCTCGATAATATATTCCTAAAGTTCCATGTGAGGAATATCCAAGGTCTGTTGAAACTTGAAGCAATACCCTATGACCATTTATCTTTGTTGAAAATTTATCAACGTATCCTTAATAGAAATTTTTCAATTTTAGTTCCTTAATCTCTGTATGAAAATTCCCTTGTAGAGTATTACAACAGTGGCAACATTCTCTGCAATTATTATTTGTTGTTGGAAGAATGAAGCAAAATGATTGAGATCCACATTCTCTTGTTCGCTTCTTTACATTTATTGACTCTGGAAAATACTCTTAAGAGACAGCTACCATTGTTGATTAAAGATTCCAAAATAATATAAATTTGTGTGACAGGATTGAGGGACTTGTCTAGAAGTGAATTAGCGTCAATATTGCAAATGGAAGACTTAAGCTTTATAGGTTCTGCCTGTTCTTGAGCTGTAAGTTGATTTTCTTCCTAGGTCACATTTACCATGTGTATTCCACCTTCTACATTCATTTTTTTTTGTTGAAGCACATCTTCTATATCTAGATTGGTTAATGGGTTCAATTTATATGAACTAGGAAAAAATTGACTTGATTAAGTTATAATGGCATGGTTTGGGAAACTAATTGCATGAGTTGACCAAGGGTTGGGAATAGTGTTTGGCTCTTTTGACTTGGAATGTTGGAACTACTGCCAAAGATTCTATGAGTTTCCAACATTGGAATCTATTGACCCAAACTTAGTTAGGTCAACAATATGGTGTTTCTAGGGCAACTCATCGCTTTGGCCAGGGTCAATTTTTAAGGCTTGGTATGTCCTTCTACCTTGTCATTCATTTTTTAGGAAATGAATTAGAGCTTTCTTCATTTTTATTGGAATTAATAATTATAAAATCCTAATGTCTGAGGGGAGTCTTTGAGCTTATTTATCTAGAAATAACAATCAAAGGGGTTGAGTGACATAATAGTATGATAGGAAAACTCATTCAAATTGGGTGAAGATGTTGCCTTATCCCCATTATAACTGTAAGACCCCTTCTGGAACGTGTAAGGTAACTTGAAACACGAATAGCTTCCTATTTGTGAAGCTTCTTTTTAATTGAGCTAATTTATAACCCTTTGGAGTTCCTACCATCTTCTTTTCCCAGGGATACTAATTTTTGGTAACCATTTTAGTCAATGCACTCTGTGTCTTGGAGCTAAAGGATATTACCTTGAAGTTTGAAACCTTGCAAGCAATAGTTTGATGGCTTCATTCACTTATCCCTGGAGTGCTGGAATTTGTGGTATGCTTAAGCTCTGAGACATTCTTGTATTCACTAAATTATCAAATTCATCACTCTAGTATGGATTTGGGTGCTTTTTTATGAATAATGACCTTCCATTGCTCAACCCTGTGCATGTTGATAAATCTTCCATAAATTTTTTGCAGGTCTTTCTCTTAGTACCTTTGTTGTGACCCCATATTCATGAATGAAACATTCAGATAAATTAGGCTTAGATCAAGGCATTTTGCTGGGATATTTTTAGCGAGATTTAGGATCCCATATTCAAGATGGGAATACTCTTGGATAGCTAGGGTATTGATAAATATAGCATCATGTTGTGGCAGACACTATTCAAGGAAATATGAGGGGAACTAATACTTTACTTCTTCAAGCCATAGATCCATCGTTATCCTCAAGTTCGTAAGTTCCAACGTTTCTGGGTCAAAAATAGGAACAATTTTATGTTGGTCATGAACATCAGTGTTGCAAAGAGGGAGCTATTTTATATGAGAAATTAAAGCTACCCGAATATAATTTATAGTTAGGAGAAGGAACTCCTTTGGAGATCAATTATCATACCTATGAACAATAAGAGACAAACCTGGAAATGATTTTTCTCACTGTGTAGTTAACCAATTATGGGTTTGCATGATTCCTCTTGTTTTCCTAGATATTGGTTTGTTCTTTCAATATGACAAGACTATTCATCTTCAATAAGGATTCCTTCAACAAATGGAATGGACCTTTCTGCTTTTGTCTCATATGGTTCACAAAACAACTTGTTGATATGATCAACCTTATTTTATTCCTTATCAAAGTCCATGTCATATGTAAGATTACTATCAAAGGAAAAATATCAAATCTTGCACTGCTATGTTCAAATTTAATAGGCAATGTTGATTGGAGATGGACATAATTAAGTGTGCCAAAGTTTCTACCATATTCAAAATCACAGATAGGAGTGTTGGTATCTTGAAACTTAAGGGATCTTCAGGATTTCCCGTAATTTATGAGTGTCTTATTACTCTCATTCTCAGGAAAACTAGAACTACAGTCTAGTGCATTATCTCCATTTGCGCTCAGGATTTTGTCATATGTTGGTTGAATTTCCATTTTCCAGTGTAGAAAAAAGGCATGGCATGATACCCATGTCATCACGTGCAAAGTCTTCTAGGGTGATTGCAAGGGTGGTAGAAATTTTTTCCCTACCCTCCTGCCGATATTCCCCCTCTACATTCAGGACCTTTTCTCACACTATCAATCATCCAAATCATTCAATACATTTAGCATATGCTAGGAAAGATGGAATTTCCTTGTATCTTTAAAAGAATAATTGGGTGATTACATGAACCGAGTAATGGTGTGGTTGGTCTTCAAAAGTAAAAATTCATTTTCTTTCAAGAGTCCGTTAGGGTCTCAATTGACCAAGAAAGACATGGCCTCCAAAGATCCACTCCTCCTTGATAATATAGTCATAAAGTTCCATGTGAGGAATATCCAAGGTCTGTTGAAACTTGAAGCAATGCCCTATGACCATTTATCTTTGTTGAAAATTTATCAAAGTATCCTTAATAGACATTTTTCAATTTTAGTTCCTTAATCTCTGTATGACAATTCCCTTGCCGAGTGTTACAACAGTGGCAACATTCTCTGCAATTATTATTTGTTGTTGGAAGAATGAAGCAAAATGACTCAGATCCACATTCTCTTGTTCACTTCTTTATATTTATTGACTCTGGAAAAGACTCTTAAGAGACAGCTACCATTGTTTATTAAAGAGTCCAAAATAATAGATATTTGTGTGACAGGATTGAGGGACTTGTCTAGGACCGAATTAGCGTCAATATTGCAAATGGAAGACTTAAGATTTCTAGGTTCTGCCTATTCTTGAGCTGTAAGTTGATTTTCTTTCTAGGTTGCATTTACCATGTGTATTCCACCTTCTACATTCATGTGTTTTTTTGAAGCACATCTTCTCTATCTAGATTGGTTGATGGGTTCAATGTATATGAACTGGGAACAATTTGACTTGACTAAGTTATAATGGCATGGTTTGGGAAACTAATTGTATGATTTGACCAAGGGTTGGGAATATTTTTTGACATTATTGACTTGGAATGTTGGAACTACTGCCAAATATTCTATGAGTTTCCAACATTGGACTTGACAAAAGGTAAAATGCATACCTTGTCAGTCCCAGGGGCATGGCTACAACATGAGTCACTTCGTCATCAATTTGTGTTGTGCATATGGCACCAAATTGTTCAACCATATGCCACAAAGGGTGAAGATGTGGTTGTGCTTCTCCAACTGCAAAAACCCTACTGAAAACCACTTTAAAATATTTTAAAATCTTTTTTTGTTCAGCTTATGGTGAATTTTCTCAATCACCTGTGTTTGAATTGCAAGGTATATGTGTTAGAAATGTGACCATACGATGAACTCAGGAAATATCTCTAAATTGTGAGAAGTCACAAAAGAAATGTTTGTTATAGATTAATTTTAGCATCTCACCGCTAAAGAAGATGCTAGTGTTCCATCTTCTGGCCTCTCATCAACGTCTACTTCTATCAGTGACATTCCCGTCAATCCAAATTGGCACCTACTACAGGGAAAATACATGTTATGTACATGGCAGTCTCCATGTTCTTAGGAACAATCACATATATCTTTAACTACCAATTTTTAAAGACAGAAATTAACAGTTGTAAGGTCTTGATTGGACACTGGAAAAGAATTGAAATGAACTTACCTTTCCACCACAATTAAATTATGTCTATTATGGGGCCAAACCCTTGTAGAATCATCGATAATTACTACTGAAAATTCCATTCCCAAAACACTGTCTAGATCTTTACTTTTAGGTAGCCTATCATCTCCATCTAGGTCAGCCTCATCACCCTTTGCCTAGGAATCACCAGAAGTAGAACAAGACGATTTTTATTTGTATGACACCTTAGTTGAATTTAGAAGTGTGTGATCAAGGTCCAAAAAAAGGCAAAGTTTCTTGGCGCTAAACATCTTATTTTGTTCATCAATTATTTGTGCTCGTTCCTGTTGGATTGCAATTCATTGTTCTTCACTTAGCCCTTCCAAGAGATGATTCACATCACCACAAGGATTCATATGATTTTGTGTGATTGTGGTAATTTCATTTGGAAAACTTTGTGAGAGGGGCATAACCATGCTTGAATCCTTCAGAAGTGTTATGTCCTATTTAATATCTTCTTCTAGAGATTTAGAAGATTCAGTGAATTCCTGCTCCAAGTCAACAGGGTCAGTTTTTATAATTGATTGGCTAACAGGCATCTGTGATGATAGAACTCGTAATGTTTTCATGTCAGAATTTTTTAGCATTTCAGCAATTTTTGCAAGCTTTTCCGTGAAATTCTATTCAATATTAAGCAAACAAGGAGCCTGTTGAAAATTTGGACCCGACTCTGTAATTTTTGGTCCTAAAGCCATACATATCTTCCTGCTCATTGGGAAAAAATGTTTATCTGTCCCACTCAAGTTCACATTATCATTACCTAAATTCATGTGAAGAATACGGCGGGGATCACGAGGTTTCATTTGAAGCTTCCCAGAGTCTCCAGCCTGCCCAACCAACAGATAACATGAATAATTCATCCAAAGGAACATTGGAAAACAATAGAAGAAACAATTAAACAGAGCAACAATTTACATTTGAAATTCTTAGAATTAACGGCACAGGTGTCTCTTCCAACATAGAAACAATGATCCAAAGTCATATTTTCAAAGACCACCAATTAATCCAAGACAAATCACCAAAGCCAGATTCCTTAGGACAACTGCTTCAACTGACATATAGGGAATGAAATTAAAACAAAATGAAAGAAAAAGAACTTTTCAACTGTTACATCTCTCAAACACTCATTACCCGTAGGATACAACTCAAACTCTACTGAATCAGCAGCATGTCTTACCGTTGAAGTTCCTTGAATGGCAGGTTTGGAAGAAATTTCTAGTGCTTGTAATGCCATTTTATGTTGTACATTAGAATTCTTTAGTGTTCTTGGGTCAGCTATGATTACTTTCCCATATGTGGTAACAAATTTTCTACTAGGACCTGAAGGAGGATTTGTATGCTAACATTGATCAGGCATTTTGTGCAACCTATGCTAACAATCTCTATTGTTCTTGCTTAATCAGGTGCATTAGCATAGTTTGGTTTACCGCTATATCTTTCAATAAAGAAGGTATTATATTTGAGTTATGACAAGACTATTCATCTTCAATAAGGATTCCTTCAATAAATGGAATGGACCTTTCTTCCTTTGTCTCATATGGTTCAAAAAATAGCTTGATGATATGATCAACCTTATTTTATTCCTCATCAGAGTCCATGTCATATGTAGGATGACTGTCAAAGGAAAAATATCAGATTTGGCACTTCTCTGTTCAAATTTAATAAGCAATGTTGATTGGAGATGCACATAATTATGTGTGCCAAAGTTTCTACTATTTTCAAAATCACAGATAGGAGTGTTGGTATCTTGAACCTTAAGGGATCCTTAGGATTTCCCTTCATTTATGAGTGTCTTATTACCTCATTCTCAGGAAAACTAGAACTACAGTCTCGTCCATTATCTCCATATGCGCTCAGGATTTTGTCATATGTTGGTTGAATTTCCATTTTCCAGTGTAGAAAATAGGCATGGCATGATACCCATGTCATTACGTGCTAAGTCTTCTAGGGTGATTGCAAGAGTGGTATAAAGTTGTTTCCTACCCTCCTGCTGATATTCCTCCTCTACATTCAGGACCTTCTCTCACACTATCAATCATCCAAATCATTCAATAAATTTAGCATATGCTAGGAAATATGGAATCACCTTGTATCTTTAGAAGAAGAATTGGGTGATTACAAGAACCGAGTAATGGTGTGGTTGGTCTTCAAAAGTAAAAATTCATTTTCTTTCAAGAGTTTGTTAGGGTCTTCAATTGACCAATCAAGACATGGTCTTCAAAGATCCACTCCTCCTTGATAATATAGTCCTAAAGTTCCATGTGAGGAATATCCAAGGTCTGTTGAAACTTGAAGAAATTCCCTATGACCATTTATCTTTGTTGAAAATTTATCAAAGAATCCTTAATAGAAATTTTTCAATTTTAGTTCCTTAATCTTTGTATGACAATTCCCTTGTCGAGTGTTACAACAGTGGCAACATTCTCTAAAATTATTATTTGTTGTTGGAAGAAGGAAGCAAAATGACTGAGATCCACATTCTCTTGTTCGCTTCTTTACATTTATTGACTCTGGCAAAGACTCTTAAGAGACAGCTACCATTGTTTATTAAAGAGTCCAAAATAATATATATATGTGTGACAAGATTGAGGGACTTGTCTAGAAGTCAATTAGCGTCAATATTGCAAATGGAAGACTTAAGCTTTCTAGGTTCTGTCTATTCTTGAGCTGTAAGTTGATTTTCTTTCTGGGTTGCATTTACCATGTGTATTCCACCTTCTACATTCATGTGTTTTTGTTGAAGCACATCTTTCCTATCTAGATTGGTTGATGGGTTCAATGTATATGAACTGGGAACAATTTCACTTGACTAAGTTATAATGGCATGGTTTGTGAAAATAATTGCATGAGTTGACCAAGGGTTGGGAATAGTGTTTGACATTATTAACTTGGAATGTTGGAACTACTGCCAAAGAAATGAGACAGGAAACAAGAAGAATACTTATAAAAAAATTTCTCCTCTTCAAGACGAAATTGAATGTTCGCTTTGCAATAACTTTGGACATAAGGAATCTGAATGCAGGAGAAAACTACATCCAAAAGAACAAATATCCACAAATTCTAAGGTATGGAAAAAGAAGGACTTACAATTCGAAAGCTGCGACATAGCTTTATTTGCATAAGGAAAATAAAAGCAATGGTACTATTAGTCATCAGTAATTTTCACTATCCGTAGATGACTAATTATTGGTTCTAGATTTCTAAAAATAAAATTCCATGAACATTATGAGTTTTAGAAATCTCACTGCCTTCATTATCCTTAAAGAAATTTTTTTACTATCCTACCATTTTGTCATTTCATGATCACCTTGTAACTCCTACTGACCCCAAATGGCTTGTGCCTCTCATTTCCATCCTTTTTCCTACCCATAATCTCATTACTCTGTTTTTCCCTTACTTATGGCTCCATTGTCCATCTAAGGTTTTTTAGGGCTTTTTTCTTGGTTTCATGACTTCCATGGTTAAATCATCAACAAGGCTTGTATCCTAATGCTCTTATACCTCCTCCTATCCTTAATATACCTTTATAAACTCTTCCCATCACTCCTATCCCTCAAAATCATCATTTTTCTACAAAACCTAGCCTATTGCTACAATTTGACACTTTTTCGAGACTAGGCCTCTGTTTTTCCCTTTTGGAACCCTTACCCTCCCTCAATACTTAAAATTCCTCGTACTCTCTAACATACATCTCTATCCCCCAAAATTTCTCCAAGAATTTAGACAACCCTTAACCCCTTCATTCCCCTCCCTCTAAAAGGCAGTCATAAATCCCTTGTTTTGCCTACACCAAACCCTAATTTCCCCTTCCAACTAAGCTAGGGTTTGCTATGGAAAGGAGGCATAGGAACAAATGATCAATATGATAGATCATATCAGCAAACATAAATCCATACCAACTCATAAACATCATGCCTCCATCATTTTCCAAGAATTCATTCCAAGAGCCAAGTCATTTGCCGCACTTAGGGCCATTTTTTCTTAAAACTATGTTTCTGACCAAATAGAGATGAATTTTTCAAATGTGAGAGAGGTTTTTTTCCATCATAGTTCCAATAAGAAAAAATTCCTTTAATTTTTACACAGGTATCATGGCTTGGGAGCAATGTCAAAAATACAGGTGTCCTGGGAGAATTTCTGCACTCCTGGAGTGACTTGGGAAAATTAGTTTTTCCCATAGCTGGAGTGTCCAAATGACTTTCTTGATGAATAAAATGACAACAATACTTTAATAGATTTCCAATGAGATATCATGAGCTCAATTTGGAATTGAAGAAGGCATCTGAACGTGGTTTGCACCGGCACTCTGCATTTTTGCACCATCACTCAGCACTTTTTTACCAGTCTTGGGAGAATCCACTTTTGACAGGGCCAATCAACTCCAATCAGAAAAAAACTAGTATATTTGGAAATTAGACAAGATAATATTTCCAACAAGCTATCACGGGCCCAATTTGAACATCTAGAAGGCCTCCAAATTTCCTCTACAAAAATCACTACACGTAGGGAGTTTAGGCACTACGCTTATGGCAGAAGGTTTCAAGAGGCTGTTGAAAGTGACTTCTAGGGTTTGCCAAGGTGAATTTCTTCACTGTCTCAAAGGGAAATAATGCAAAGAGTATCAATGTAAGGGAGGTCAAGCCTTCATTTTCAGTCATTTTCCCTCAAATGGTCAAAGTAATAAAGGCATAAGGTCGAGTTTTAAGATGAAAAGTCAAGTTGATCATGAGGTTTTTGTTGTTGATTGAATGTGTCAAACACCAAGAAACATCAAAGAAGGGCTAAATCACCATCACAGGGCACCTGAAAAATCAGAAGTAGCCAAAATGAGATAGCATGCATGAGTGTGAAGACCATTGGGTTTGTCAAATGAATGTATCATGCCAAAGGATCAGTAAGAAAGAGGAAAACAAGTTCTCTTAGTCACTCATCCAGCAAAGGGCCATTTGACCTACAAGGAAAAAAACATAGAAGTTTCTAAGGGTGATGGCACCATGAAAAGTGCCTAAAAAGTTGTAAGAATGATTGAAAAGTAGGAGCAGGCCCAAACACAGCAGAACATGTGACTCAAACAACCATCTGCAAAACAAGTTTTGCAAGCATCATTAGGTCCAAGTAAACCAAAATTCACCATGTTAGCTACCCAACGAGCAACAAATAAAATGATCATAAGGGAAAGAGCACTATTTTTGTGTTTTAAATCACCCCCTGTAAAAGGTGAGAAGAATATCAATGAAATAACAAAAAGGTTGAGAAACATTATAAAGTAGGTTTGGGAAAAAATAAGTTTGTGTGCCCAAGGCTATAAAAATCAAATTCACTTAAACACTTGAATCATTATACATTGGTTATTTGTAAAAAGAGAAAAAAAAACCTTCAGGAGAGATTTCTGAGTTTTTTGGACAATTTTTGTGCAAGGTCACTAGCGTTGCACTCAAAGCCCGGCGTTGCGCTCACAGACCACGGCGCTGAAAATAGAGAGGCCCTCACAGTGAAAATTTCCCACTGTGTTACATGTATAGTGGGAGGTGCTGCGCTTATATCCCGGGGCTATGCAAAAGCAGACTTGACATGCCCAGGCCTGGCGCTGCACAAAGGGCGACCCGACAGCCACGGCACTGCGCCAGAGGCTGGTAGGCCTGCACGAGGCGTGCAGCACTGCACACAAAGGGCCCAACTTACCCATTTTTCCTGCCCGGCACTACACTTATGCCAAAATCCTCCAAATTGCAAATAATTTTCCAAAGGCTCAAGAAAATCAACTCCACCTTGCCTTCAAAGACCTGCAAGCAAGGTTAAAATGATAAGAACGAAGTAGCAATGAACAATCAAGTAAAAGTGGGATTGAAGATGACCATGATTCAAGCCCAAATGAGAATGAAGGTGAATGATGAATTAATTCAATAAGAGGCAGGAGACATGGAAACAGAGCAGGGTAATGGCTGTGAAAACAATGATGAAATAAAACAGTAAGAATGGGTCAAGCCAAGGTAAGCAAGGAAATCAAAGATAAGGCAGAAAACATGAATGTTGATGATGAAAAATAGGTAAGTAATGAATAAATCAGCAACCACATTAATAATGGTAGGGATGAAGATGAGAAGGACAACATGGGCACAAATGAGACAGGTAACCAACAAGCAGAGGATGATCTTCCAGAAAATGAAGAACAAACTAAGAACCCTAGAGACAGTCAAAAAAATGAAAATCTTGATCAAAACAGAGATAAAAGAGAAGATGAAGAGGGATTTTCAAATGAAGAGGATAAGCACAAACATATGAATAAGATAAAAGAGACCTTGGCCTACACACTATGCCTTAAAAAACAAGCTCACTAGTGCCAAGCTCAAAGAGGCCCTCATTGAAATTCAAAACACTAAAAAGAGGAAAAGACCAATTAAACCTTGAAATATTGCCTCAATATTTTCTACAGGCTTCTTAAACCCCATGAGGCAAACATCCACCAAATTTGAGAGAATTTTGAACATTTTTGGTTTTTTGTGAATTTGGAGGCCTATAAGCGCAGCGCCACTGGCGCTACGCCTTTCCCTTAGGCATCCTCAGAGGGATAATTTTACATTTTTTTATTTCTTATGCCTATTACACTATTCTCACCAAATTTTATAGAATTTGGATCATTTTTTACCCCTCAAAAGGTCAGAAAACACCTCATTTTTCACCATTCTACCTCATTTTCAGGCCTGGCGCTGCGCTCAAAGTAGCTTTGGAAATTTGAATTTTTGAACAGGTTACAAGGGCTCAATCAGAAAAAAAAATATATGTTTGGAAATTATATTCATCAAGCTTTCCAACGGGCCATCACAGAGAAATTTCCGACATCGGGAAGGTCACCAAAACTTGGCTACAAGTAGACCCATTTTTTGCTTGTGTTGGCGCTGCGCTCAAAGCAGTTTGGGGAATTTGGATTTTTAGATATGTTACATGAGCTTAATCATAAAACCAAAGATATATTTGTAAATTATACTCAGCTGGCTTTCCAATGGGCCATCACGGAGAAAATTCCGACATCGGGAAGGTCACCAAAACTTGGTTGTAAGTGGACCCATTTTCTGCCTGTCTTGGCGCTGCGCTTAGAGCAGTTTGGGGAATTTGATTTTTTGGATAGGTTACATGGTATAAATAAGAAGACCAAAGGTATATATGGAAATAATACTCAGCAATATTTCCAACACGCCATCACAGATAAAAATCCGACATCGGGAAGGTCCCCAAAACTTCGCTGCAACAGGACCTATTTTCTGCCTAGGATGGCATTGTGCTTATAGACAGCACTATATGTTTTTGGCAAAAAGTTAAAAAAACACACTCATTTATTACAAAATTATATTTTTATGTTTTTTTAGTAAAATCACTCTAGAATTAGGTGCTATAAATATTTTGGCATTTATTTCATGGGATATTTTGTGCCTTGGGCCTTGCATGGTCTCTTGGGCATTTATGAGTGATTTTGACATTTTCCAACCCTATCTATGGTTTTTTCCCTCCTTTGATAGATAAATATAGCATGAGGGTTTCATTTTAAATGTTTCCATTTGATGATTTTTGAGAGCAATATATGGTTCTCTTGGGTTTGAAGAAGAAATTGGTCTTGTGGAGTTTTTGAATGGTCTGCTTTGATTGATGATGAAGGAGGATAGCTTGCAGGATCCCTAAGCATCATTAATGGTCATGTGTATCTGTTTAGTTCTTGTTTCCTTATGTATCATTTTGTTACATCCTTCTATGTTGCAATATAATAGAAGAGTATAGGCTAAGAAATGTTGTTTGAGGCACCTTAGTCCTTCCTGTTTTCTATTGTCTTTATGTTTTCCTCTGCTTGGTTAGTTTAAGGAATTCTTAGTTGCTTCTTAGACCTACCTATGCTTTTTTATTCCATGAATGGTTCAATATAGTAGTTTTAAAATATGTTTTATGGTTAGCCTTTCTTATTTGATGCTATTTAAACTCTGTTTTAGAATCTCTCTTTGAAGTACTACTTGTTATGTTTTAGCCAAAGAGGCCATGATCTGATAATGTCCTTTGTCCATGCTTAAGAAGTTGCCTTAAAGTTCTTTGTAGATTTATCATAGATGCTTAGGAGTTCCCTCTTCTTTGATTAAAGTTATATGTTATCTTGTATGTTTTCTAAACCTTGAAGGTGAAATCACTAGAAGTTAGAAAAGTTTCTTGCTTTCTATGGTTCACTGAATTGTTCATCTTGAATTCTTGTTTGCTTAAGTATAATCAAAAATTTATTTTTTTTCAATGTCTTATGATTATTTCCTTATGTTGATCTATATTCGAGGCCATCTTGTTTAAAAAGTACTTGTTTAAGTATTCTTCACTGCCCTTACACACCTACTATTCTCACCAACTTAATTTTCATTTCACTTCACACATGCCTTAAAGATCCATTTGACAATGCTATATTTTCCTTGTGATACATCTTGTTTCATTGTTGAGATATCCATGACTTTCATAGACTCCATAGCCTAATGATTTGAATACCTCTCACTCCACCTATTCTACTTGATCATCTTACCCCAACCAAAACAAACCACAAACCCTACACTTGACAACTAGCCTAAAATCAAAACCCTAGAAGCAAACAAGTTCACATCCTTTGCACAAAATAGAGAGATCCCTCTCTGAGTCCAGGAAGGCTAGGTCCTAAGACTCCAAAGACCGGTCTGATGTTACCCTGTGCATTTGGTCTACCAATGTGCAAAATCACGGGAACCTAACATAATGGCGATCACAGTGGGACTTTCTGAGTTGTGACAATCTAAGTATCCCTTAGGACTCCAGAAACCCTTGTTAAAGAGTATCCAGTGATTTATCGCCACCTCATCTCCAGCACAACATAATGGCGATCATGGTGGGACCTTCTGAGTCAGTGACAATCTAAGTACCCCTTAAGACTTCAGAAACCCTTGTACATAGCTTCCATTAATTTATCACCAACTCATAGCCTAACAAAATTGGAAATCAAGGTGAGAGGCTTTCTGAGATTAGTGACAATATAAGCACTTCTTATAACTTCAGAAACCCTTATCAAATCATAGAGAACTCAAATTGTTAGCCAAAGAGTACAATCTGGTTGTTTCACCATCCTGGAAAAATGATGACTCGGCTATAGGACACTCATAGAAACCTTAGGGCTACATAAAGGAACTCAGAAAACCCCAAAACATCCCTAGATTGGTTTTTTGTCAGTTATTGGTGGTGGACCATAAACATACATCCTTAAAATAGCAAAAAATATCCACCCGGCGACTCCACAAGCCTCCAGTAGGCCTACTAACCCCACTAGTTCCCACAGACTTCCCTGGAAATGAATAAATCAATCCTCATATTGCTAATGGTGGATAGCAAAGTTGAAATCTTCCACCTGGCGAATCCACAACTCTCGATATACCTAGAGATTTCACTGGTAGAAGACTCTAGACTAGTTATAAAGATGCAATGACCCTTTTTCGGATTGATTGAACAAAATTTCAAGGTTGGTGGCAGACCTTCTATATAATGAAATTTCAAATCAGTTATCAACGCTTCAACTTGATGATGATCTCCCAAAATTTTTCTTCCTCATTTTAAGGTCAAGAAAAATTAACCCTGAAGTTAAGAAAATTTTTCTAGAGATAGTGGTTGAAAAATATGAAACTGACATTGAACTTTTAAATTCACAAGATCAGTCATACAATTTCCAAAACCCTAAAGAATTTTTTGAAGCACTCCCTTCCCCTAAGCAAGAAGAAATTGTATTACCCTTTGACTTGCAGGAAACAGATGATTGTGCTTTCAAGGACCAGATTGAAGATGATGTTTTCAAAGCTAAGGTTTGGGATGCAGATAACCAACCAGTCATGAAAGGCCTAAGAGAAGAAATTTCACATCATGTTTTTGTTGATCCTGTTAGCTCCCATAATTTTCTAGATTGATTGAGATACAAATGGAGAGGGTAACATCAAACCAATCTTTGGAATCCAAGGACCTAGCCTTCCTGGATTCAGAGAGGGATCTCTCTATTAGGTGCAAATATGTGAACTTGTTTGCTGATTGGGGTTGATTTTAGGCTAGATGTTAAGTGCAGGGTATTTTGATTTTTGTTGGTTGGGTATGATACTTTGATATATTTTAGATAGGAAACATGGAAGATTGTTAAGTCATTAGGCAATGGAGTCAAACAAGGTCATCAATGCGTTCATCAATGGTGTCAAGAGCATTTGTAGGGAAATTTAACTTGGTTGGTGGATCTTTAAGGTTTTGAAGGATCATGAGATGAAAATTAAACTTGGGAACAACAAGCTAATAAAGGGCTGAAATCAAATCCTTTATATACTTGTAAACTGAGGGAGTTAGAAAATTGATAAGAACAACAAGAGAATCAAAGGCATAAGCAAAACCTAATCCATTTGATTTCAGACTGAAAACAGATAATTAACCAAGACAAACATTCAGATAAAAACTTAGAAAGGTAATAAACTTATTCAACTTTCAGAGCTTTTATCATCTAGAGCAAGAAAACATTTAAGATACACAAGTAACTATAACCATAGAAGGAGAGAAAACTCTAACATCCAAAGTTACAGCTATGAGGTTTCCTTAAAACAATTTTAGTTAAGTAAAGGCAAAGAGCATGATTTTAAACAGACTTCTTTGACAAACCTAGACAAAGCTTCTTTAAAGAGATGATTCCAAGAATAGAATATTTCAGTGGCAACAATATGCAGGGCTAACCATAAATCATAATTGATGCTAATTGATCTAATTTATTTAAGAAATGGACGAGCTAAGAACTTGTTAGAGAGCAATAAATGATTTCTCTAATGTATCTTAGCAGAAGAAAACATTAAGGCAGTGAAGGAAAAACAGATTTAAGCTGCCATTAGAAAAAAAATCTTAATCTAAATTCTTTGTCCTACTACAACATAGCAAGATGGAAAACATAATGGAAAACTAGAAAACATAAACAAAAGAAAACTTCACCATCAACCAAGCCTATGGATCCTGCAAACAGTCCTTCTCCATCAACAAGCAAATCAGATCATGCATGAATTCCAAGACATCAATTTCTCTTCAAGAGCTTCAAAGGACTATGTATTATTCCAGCATCAGTCATCAAAATCCAACATTTACAATGAGTTCCAATGCAGTATTTATACTGAAAATGAGGAGGTGAAACTCTTCTAGGGTTCAAAATGTTATTAATTACAGAGTAAATGCATTCCTAGCCTTGAAAACCATGCAGGGCATAAGGTAAGAAGATCTGCAGCTACTTCTTTGTTAAATAACTTTGTCTTAATTTCTGAGATAAAGATAGGTGGAAAAGATTGACTTTAAGGCTTTATCTTATCTTTACAATAACTGTCCTAACATTTTGAAATGTATTATTTGTTGTAATAACTGCTTAATTGGCTTTATGGATAGAAATTAGGCTCAATGTGTCAGTTAGATATTTCTAAGGGAATAACTGCTCTTTGTTGATGTATTCAAGGCCTTTTAGCCTAATTTTCCTTCATTTCATCACTAAACTGTATTTAAGGCCTGATCTGATTTTAGCATTCATAATTTCACTATGTTGTCTTTATCTATAATCTGCATGGTTTGAGTCTTTAATCTTCGGATTTATGCTTTTTAACCTTCATTCTTCATCTCTGGTCTTCGTTGCCTTTTTGCGTACAGGTGGCTTTGGCGTGTTGGAGGGTTTCATTTAATCAATGCTCATGATACGCTGATCAAACCTTTAAATTCGAACCCTGTGAACTCATTTTCTTCATGATTTTTCCCTGAGGATTGTCATCCTGGGCCTTTCTTACCACTGCTCTGGCTTGTGAGAGGGCTGGCTTATTTGCCCGCCATTAAACCTGCAACTCAACATAAAATATCAATAAATCCTGCGTTTTTTCGATACAACTGCTTCAGAGGCTTGGCGAAGGTGAAGGAGCTGTGTAGAGGGGAATGAATGTAGTGAAAGGAGATTCCATGGTCGAAACCATAAGAAACAGGGTTTAAACTTATTTTATGGAACGAGAGGAAAGGCGGTTTTGCAGAAAATCGTAAGTGTTTTTCGCGTAGCTAGAAGGTGGTAAGCGGTAATGGGCTGATCGAACGCGATACGGTTTATAGGACAACATGTGTCCTATCAAAACCGCCCATTTCGCGTTGATATGGAGCGCTAAATCATTTTGGTGGACCGAGTGCGAAAATAATTCTAGACCGTCAGATCTGGGAGATCGACGGCTGGGATCAAACATGAAGGGAGGAAAGATGTGTGGGAGGAAGAAATGTGGGACCCAGCTATGACGTCAGCATTTTTTTCAGGTAGTGAAAAGCTATTGAGCGGAGTTGAAAAGAGGGGATAAATGGGGGCCGTTGGATCGTGAGGATCAATGGCGGAGATTTACTCAGAGAAGCAGAGATAAAAGATGGAGGATGAGGGGTTAGGGGGATGGCGAAATTGTGAAGGAGTGATGACCATAAGATCTGGAAGATATTAACAGCGGGGATTAAACGATGAAGGAGAATGAAAAGGGAGGGGTTGACATGCAAGATTAATGTGGGTTGTTGGATGTGGGGAAATGGATGGTTGAGATTGAATCGGGGTCGCGCACATCGGAGATTCGGACAGACAGGAGGAGGAAATGTGGAGGGAGCGATTGCGATGCAGCGCGGACCGTCCGATCTGAGGGAGATCGACGGTCGGGATTTTTTCGGCAAGGAATTCCATCGGCGGAAAAAGGAGTGGGAACGAGGAAACGTCGAAGTGCGATGCAGCGTGGACCTTCCGATCTGAGGGAGATCGACGGTCGGGATTATATCGGCAGAGAATTCCATCAGCGGAAAAAAGGAGTGGGAACAAGGAAAGGGCAATGCGCCGATGAGATGGAATGATGCGTAGACCGTCCGATCTGGGGAGAATGAACGGCCCACATTGAATCGGGATTTCGCATCGGCGGCGAACATTTTTAAAGTGAAAAAGGTTGCGGGGACCGGCGAAAAGCCGAAATGCCGATGGGCCAATGGGCCGATGGGCCTAGCACTCGGTCATGGAGTGGGTCATATGACGAAAAAGTGGGCTAAGGCTAAGCTAAAAGGCGCTTAAAACCTTATGCTAAAATGAGCGGAAAAGGCCAAAAAATGAGGTTTTTTAACCTTTTTTAGGGGTTCCGATAAGGGGGAAAAAGAGGTTTAAACCATTATAAAGGGGTTTTAATGGTTTAAATGGTTAAATGAAAGGGTTTAAAGGGATTTTTCAAAGAAAAATGATTGATTTGGATAAGTGATAATGAGTGGGAAAAATGAATGAAACAAGCTTAGGAAACAGACTCTTTTGGTATCAGCAGGGCAACTTAGAGGCTTTGATTGAATATTTTTAGTGGATTGGTAGACTTAGGATAAAGAACACAGTGGGCTTTCAAGAACCCACAAATTTTTTCATAAAAATTCATTTCTTGAAATCTTAATAACCTTTTTAGCCATCATGAGATATAACAAAAATTATAGATGGCCAACAGATCCTGTAGCAGATTACATGGAGGTCCTGATTGGCTCAAGTTCCCAGGCATGGATTCTCTACAAGAATCAAATACATCAAAAGTTGTCACTTCCTATGGTAGCCTTGATTTTGAAGACAGATAATCAAGGTATATTGTGGTTCCCTCTAACAAGCAGTCATATTTTCTACCTATTTTTGTTACTGCTCAACTGGTTGCACTGACACTATTGCATCACCTATAACAGCAAAAAATTCCAAGTTATATTAGGGTATATAGGCGTAAATAAGCTCAATACTATGAGCATGTTTCTAGTTGTTTATTCTTAGAATGCTGATCCAAAATGAAAAAACAAAAACTCAAAAACATAGAAAGAAGGAAAAAGAGGGTAGATTTGAAAAGAGGTACATCCCCATACCCAAAAAATAGTACTATTGAAAGTGTGCAAGCCTAAATGCCATTGCTTGTTCAAAAAGAAGATCTTGTTCAGTCATCTAGCCTAATCATGGTTGAACATGTTTTAAATTTGTGTTGATAATTTAGTAAAAAAAATATTGTCAAAATTATTCAAGCTAGACTTGTCAGAAAGGATAGATTAGGAATGAAAGATACTGGTTCCACAAGCTCAAATCTGAACCAAAGAGAAAGATGAGGAGGCCTAATAAATTATAGATCACAACCCTCATGTTTTCTAAGTTTTGTGTGTAAAAAAATAATGTCTGTGTGCAGCTTGTCCTAATGCCATAGCTCATGGTAGATCAGATAGCTTAATCTTGGTTCAAACCATGTTTTCAATTTCATGTCAATATCTTAGAGAATGAAGTCTATCATACAGCTTAATATTGACAGTCAGTTAGTCTAGGTAGAAAAATAAAAAGAGTTCACTAGCATAATCTGAACTCTTGGAAGTGATAAGGCTAGAAGAAGGTAGTTTGTTTTGCTTTCAAAAGAAGAAAATGTCAAGGGTTTTCCAGTCCAAGTGCACCCAAGGAAGAAAAAATGCTAGGCAAAGTAAGCTGGGTAGGTAAAGATGAGTTTGAAGCTAACATGTCCTTCATATTTTTAGATCATAGCTTCAAGAGAAACATCATCAAATGAAAGAAGAAAAATCTTCCCAATGGATGAGGCACTGGTCTTCATAAACCCAGAGATCTAAAGTTCTAGACACCTCCTAAAAAGAAGTTGCCCTCCCCAAGTGGATCCACTATTATTCATCAGTAATTTTCACTATCCGTAGATGAATAATTATTGGTTCTAGATTTCTAAAAATTAAATTCCATGAACATTGTGAGTTTTAGAAATCTCACTACCTTCATTATCTTTAGAGAAAAATTTTTACTATCCTACCATTTTTCCATTCCATGATCACCTTGTAACTCCTACCGACTCCAAATGGCTTGTGCCTCTCATTTCCATCCTTTTTCCTACCCATGTCCCTTGGCTATGACTCCATTGTCCATCTAAGGTTTTGAGAGCATTTTTCTTGGTTTCATGACTTCCATGGTTAAATCGTTAACAAGGCTTATATCCTGATGCTCTTACACCTCCCCCTATCCTTAATATACCTTTATAAAAACTTCCCATCACTGTTATCCCTCAAAATCATCATTTTTCTACAAAACCTAGCCTATTGCTACAATTTGACACTTTTTCGAGACTAGGCTTGTCTTTTTCCCTTTTGTACCCCTTCCCCTCACTCAATCCTTCAAATTCCACTTTCCCATACTCTCTAACATCCATCCCTATCCCCCAAAATTTCCCCAATAATTTATACAACCCTTAACCCCTTCATTCCCCTCCCTCTACAAGGCAGTCATAAATCCCTTGTTTTGCCTACACCGAACCCTAATTTCCCCTTCCAACTAAGCTAGGGTTTGCTATGGAAAGGAGGCATAGGAGTAAAGGATCCATATGATAGATCATATCAGCAAACATAAATCCATACCAACTCATAAACATCATGCCTCCATCATTTTCTAAGGATTCATTCTAAGAGTCAAGTCATTTTCCACACCTAGGGCCAGTTTTTCTTAAAACTATGTTTCTGACCAAACAAAGATGAATTTGGCAAACCTGAGAGAGGTTTTTGTCCATATAAGTCCACAAATAAAAACCTCCTTCATTTTTTACACAGGTATCATGGCTTGGGACCAATGTCAAAAATACAGGTGTCCTGGGAGAATTTCTACACTCCTGGAGTGACCTTGGGAAAATTAATTTTTTTCATAGCTGGAGTGTCCAAATGACTTTCTTGATGAATAAAATGACAACTATACTTGAAGATATTTCCAATGATCTATCATGAGCTCAATTTGGAATTGAGGAAGGCATCCAAAAGTGGTATGCACCAGCACTCTGCATTTCTGCACCATCACTTAGCACTTTTTTACCAGTATTGGGAGAATCAACTTTTCACAAGGAAAATCAACTCCAATCATAGAGAAAGGGGTGTATTTGTAAATCAGACAGGATAATATTTCCAAAAATCCATCATGGGCCCAATTTGGACATTTTGAAGGCCTCCAAATTCCCTCTGCAAAACGCGCTACGCGTAGGGAGTTCAGGAGCTACGCTTATGGCAGAAGGTTTTAAGAGGCTATTGAAAGTGACTTCTAGAGTTTACCAAGGTGAAGTGCTTCACTGCCTAAAAGGGAAATAATGCAAATATTATCATTGTAAGGGAAGTCAAGCCTTCATTTTTAGTCATTTTCCCTCAAATGGTCAAAGGAATAAAGGCATAAGGTTGAGTTTTAAGATGAAAATTCAAGTTGATCATGAGGTTGTTGTTGTGTGATTGAATATGTCAAACACCAAGAAACATCAAAGAAGGGCTAAATCACCATGCCAGGGCACCTGCAAAATTAGAAGTGGCCAAAAGGAGATAGCATGCATGAGTGTGAAGACCATTCGGTTTGTCAAATGAATCTTTCATGCCAAAGGATTAGTAAGAAAGAGGAAAACAAGTTCTCTCAGTCACTCATCCAGAAAAGGGCCATTTGACCTCTAGGGAAAAAAATAGATAAGTTTCTAAGGATGATGGCACCATGCAGAGTGCCTAAAAAGTTGTAATAATGATTGAAAAATAGGAGCAGGCCCAAACACAGCAGAACATGTGACTCAAATAGCCATCTGCAAAACAAGTTTTGAAAGCATCACTGGGTCCAGGTAAACCAAAATTCACCATGTCAGCTGCCCAAAGAGAAACAAAGAAAATGATCAGAAGGGAAAGAGCACCATTTTTGTGTTTTAAATCACCCCCTGTAAAATGTGAGATGAATATCAATGAAATAACAAAAAGGTTGAGAAACATTATAAAGTAGGTTTGGGCAAAAATAAGTTTGTGTGCCCAAGGCTATAAAAATCAAATTCACTTAAACACTTGACTCATTATACATTGGTTATTTGCAAAAAGAGAAAAAAAAAACCCTTCAGGAGAGATTTCTGAGTTTTTTGGATAATTTCTAGGCAAGGTCACTGGCGTTGTGCTCAGAGCTCGGTGTTGCACTCACATACCCCGGCGATGTGCGTAGAGAGGTCCTCACAGTGCAAATTTCCCACTACGCTGTGCATATAGCGTGAGGTGCTGCACTTATAGCCTGGTGCTACGCACAGGAAAACTTGACACGCCCAGGCCCGGAGCTGCACACATAAGGCGACCTGACAGCCACGGTGTTGCGCTAGAGGTTGGCAGGCCTACACAAGGCATGCAGCGCTACACGCAAAGGGCCCGACTCGCCCATTTTTCTTGCCCGACACTATGCTTATGCCAAAATCCTCCAAATTGCAAATAATTTTCCAAAGGCTCAAGAAAATAAACTCCACCTTGCCTTCAAATACCTGCAAGCAAGATCAAAATGATAAGAACGAAGTAGAAATGAAAATTATATTGGCAAGAAAAGACGTCTCAAACCCGAGACTGAAGTTCAAGAGGGAGGCCAACAAGGGTTTCTGCAGTAGTCTAGCACAATGTCGGCATTTTCACCCTGATCCAAGGAACATAGAGTCTCACCCGAGGCGTGTCACGACCTTATTAAGGTTGGGGTCAGATTAGATATCAATTGAGCAAGGCAGATGCATAACCCATACAGAACTAAGTACCTCGAGGAAGTGTAAATACGAGACGGATAACAATACTCATGCACATGATCAGACTGTTAACCAAAAATTTAAAATAGCTACATGTTCCACTAAACCATAACACAAGAAAGAACTTAGAACAACAACCTTATATTAGAAAGTATTGCATTAAAAGCAAAAGACAATTACTATGCTCCTCAGAGTGTTCCTGGTAGAACTAATTACAATCACATCACATAATACAGAACAGAACAATGATGGAGAGAGAGAATAGAACAACACAACATGAACAGAGCTCTCCTACAGCTCCTTCTCCCTTATCTCTACTGAGCCAACCTCCTTTATCCGTTGGTAGGTTACCTATTTTTTCCGTTGCCAGCGCGACTGACAGTCCTCCCTTCCTTTCTGCTCAGTTTTTTACTGCTTCTCCCTGATTATTGGGAATTCCACTGATTTTCTTCTGCTGCTTCCCTCTGCCATCTGTGCCTGCTTCCGCAACAGCCGTGCCAGCTGCTCTTGAGATCTCCACAACTGTGACAGATCTTTGTCTATCATGGTTGTGTTCCACCACATTTTCTCCACAACACAAAACTATTTAATTTCGAAACAAGGGCCCCGACCACTTCCTATTGACTTTTCTCGAGTCAATTGTTTCCTACCGCCTCAATCTCCATAGGTCTGCTTGTCTCCGTGGCCCGTTCTGTTTTCTCCCTTTCTTCTGCGTGTCCAAACAAGGGCCCCAGCTCTGGGACCTTTGAGAGTGCGGATGCTTTTAGCTCTCAGAAGCTAGAAATGGCATGTTTCCATCCCTGAATGAGCAATTCCATTTCGGTTGTGACCTGGGTGGCTTCCTTCTCTCCTGCGATGGCCTGTAGACTACCGAAGACGTTATTGATCTGAACGTTGGCCTCAACGGCTATTCGCTGCATTTCTTGTGCAGTGGTCTTCACCGATTTTCTGAGCTCTTGGAAGGCTTGCTTGGTTGTGGCTAAATGCTCCTCAATTTTCTGTATCTAGACTTCCAGCTCCTCCGCTTCAATGTACAATTGGTTGAGTCCGTTCGGGTTTGTGGCTTCTTGAATCTCTTTTGATATCTGTTGTAGTTTTGTTGAAACTAGTTGTGACTTGAAGGTAAGCGAGGTTGAACATTCATGTAGACCCTTCAGTAGGTCATACACTTCCTTTGCTACAGTACTCAGAACTTCCCTCATCCTGGCTACCTTTGTTTGTCACTCTGTTATCTTTTCTGTATAAACGACTACTGGGTCCAACAGTCCGAGCCTGGTCTCCAATGTTGCCCTTAGTTCCTTGTTTTCTCGATTGAGGTTCGAGCAGGCCACTTGGACGTGAATGGATCATCTAACTATATCATCTTCTGCTATGTCACCTGGTATCTGATTGTTGTGAGCTGTCACCGTGGGCTAGAGATCCTAGAAGACCTTGGTCACCATGTCCATTTGGCCCTGTAGTTGGATATTTTCTATCTTCAGTTGTTCGCGCTCTTCAGTAAGTGCGATAATTTATAAATGTTGCTGCTCGAATCTCTATTGAAGCTCTGTGTGAAGCCCTTCATCCTGTTATGATGCTCGCTGGATGAAATTGTATAATTGTGTCGTGCCCCAGGTCTGCACGCTTTTAGCTCCAGAGATATCTTGATTCGGTTGGCGCTCTTGAAGTGGCTGACTGCTTGCAATGGACTTTGATGAATGCTCTTTTGGTGACTGGGGTGGTGTTGGTTGCGGCGGTGGATTACTGGGGTTACCCATGCTTATATTGGGCTGCACTTGCTGAAGTATCAAGTTTGAGTGCTGAAATGGATTCAGATCTTCGGTCGGGGTTGTTGTATCTTCGGTAAAAGGTGTCCCTCGGCTTAAAAGTTCCTGGAAAGAAACGTGTTCAACTAGGATTTGGTTAACCTCAGGTACCACTGTTGTACCAGAGTTAACCTCTACCTCGGCA
This sequence comes from Pinus albicaulis, assembly GCA_034641835.2. Lineage (NCBI taxonomy): Eukaryota > Viridiplantae > Streptophyta > Pinopsida > Pinales > Pinaceae > Pinus > Pinus albicaulis. The sequence continues at coordinate 923,680,053 of CM076574.1, read as the reverse complement.
TCTCTGTTTGTTTTAGTTTGTACTCTGATTGGGTCAGATATGGTGATTGATGTGGAGCGTGTGTGGGATGGATGATCTTTGGAGGTGAATGAGGTGGTGGCCGATGATTGGTGAGTGTGAGGAGGTGATATACGGACATTTAGAAAAGAATATGGGTTTATTGGGGGTATCTCCTGAGTCGCCTGGGGCTCTGTCACTGGCTCTTCTCTGATTGGGACCCCCGTGTCCATAAGTTGCGTTTGATCTTCCCATGTGAGATCAACGACTTGGCTGGACATTGTGATTTTCACCTTCTTGGCCTAGGGTGTGGCTACGGGTGGCTTTGAGGCTTTAATTTTTCTGACGAGAGTCGTGGTTGCTACTGGTAGTGAATTAAACAAATTTAATGGTATGGTGGTGACTATGGGGACTACGATGGAGGAGGATGCAACATTTGTGGCTTGAAATTATGTAAATGTGGGAAACACAGAAGAATCACTTGTTAAGGTTTGGACTACCCGGTTAAAGCTTTGTACCTTGGTATTTAGCTGCTAGATGATTGGAGTCAGTTTTAGCTACGACATCCTAGCCATCGCTTCCTTTGTTGTCTCTCCTAGCAATGGATCCGGTAGCATTCCATCAAATGAATAGACGTAGACTCCACTTCTTATTTCCATTGCTACTCCTAGCCACGAGCATACTTCTGCGTGAAAAGCCTGCTCATCGATTTGAAATTTCAACGGCCTCATATTAAAGGTTGATTCCGGCACACATGCTGGCTGGATGTACATTTTCTTATGGTTAACCCCAAACCATACTTGCGCAGCGTAACTATCCAGCAAGGTCCTTCGAATCCTCTGTTGGCTTATCGCGACATCTACCATCTCGTTGTACGAGAATTTGAATGCCTCCTTGTTTACCTCCTTCATGTTGGGGTCCCTTGATGTTTTCCAAGGTGTGAACTTCATTGCTAGTGGTTGGCTTGCTACCACTTCTAGAGGTTGTTGATCCCTGGAAATGTCCATTTCCACATGGCTCAACAGAAACTTGGTGCACTGCATTGCAGCCCCTGTAGTGTCGAAAACCAACAAGTTTCTGTTAGGGTCCCATGATTTGGCAGATTGGCTAAACCAAATTACAGGGTAACATCAAACCAGTCTTTAGAGTCCTAGGACCTAGCCTTCCTGGACTCAGAGAGGGCTCTCTCTATTGGGCGAAGGATGTGAACTTGTTCACTTTTAATAATTGATTTTAGGCTAGTTGTTTAAGCACAGTTGGTTTGTTTGTTTTGGGTTTGGGTAATATGATTAAGTAGGATAGGTGGACTGAGAGAATATCAAATCAATAGGGCTATGGGGTCAGATGAAATCAAGGGTTTCTAAATGATGAAGCAGAGTGTATTGCAGGGCAGATTTAGTAAGGTTAATGGATCCTTTAGGTGATGTATGAGGTGAACATTAAGTTTGGTGAAAATGCTAAGAGGTCTTATACAGCTATAATTTGAAGTAATAACTCACGAGGTATGGCAAACTATTAATCTCTATGAACAATACTCAAACTGATAAACATACAAGATGAACAATCCACTGGTACATAGAAGCATTAGAACTCCTAACTTTAGAAATCCACCTTCAGATTTTTGAGAAAACACATAAGATAAAATAAAAATTAAATATATATGAAGAGGGAACTCCTAAACAGCATATATCAAACTATCAGGAACTCTAAAACAATTTGATGAGCATATACAAAGGGTGAGATCGAAACAAGACCTCTTTGCATTGACCTAATCAATCAATATTCCATAAGAGAGCTTCACAATAAGTTTTTGAAAAATTTTAAATAAGCAGGGCATACCATGAATCATATTTATAAGCTAACATACTCATCATTCATGAAACAAAAAAAACAAAAAAAATTAGTGAGCCTAAGGAGCAATCAAGAATTCCTTAAGATGACTAAAAGAATAAAACATCAAAGCTATAGCAAACATGAGGTTTGAGGTGCTTCCATGAGCATATCTCAACCTATACTTTTCTGATCTATATCAAGCAAGAAAACTGAAACAAAATGAAGACAATAAAACACTAACAAGTTAGAAAAAAATCACCATTCACCAAGCTATGGAATCCTGCAAGCAAGCTTCTCCAACATCAAGCCACACAAGCCATTCATTCACTTCATAAAACCAAATATCATCTCCAAGCTCATAAATCATGTATTTCTCTATAACACATCAAGTCCCAGCTGTTTACAATGAATCCTCATGGCTTATATAACAATCAAGGAGGAAGAGAGCTCACTAGAGCATCTAGAAGCCTATTGGCCAAAAACAAATATCCTAACTTGTCCTTGAGGCCCTACAAGGTCCAAGGCACAAACTATCTTCCAAAATATATTTTCCGGACTGAAATAGAAAAAATATTGACTTTTAGGCTCTGACATACATGACGAAATTTTCCTAACACACATTTTCTTGGTTACACACAGGAACGCAGCATACTGTTTCAAAAACTTGAAAATTTTCCAGGAGCGCAGCACCAAAAAAGGTCTTATTGCAACAGAGTTTAGGAGGCCTTCCCTATGTCGGAAAAGGCTCTGTGATGGCCTGTTGGAAAGCTGTGGATGTTTAATTTCCAAATATACATTTTTTTTCTCAATATCACCTCTGCAAGTTTCCAAAAAAGTGGAAAAATCCAAGGCTTCTAAGAGCGCAACACCTATTCAGAAAAGAGGGCAGAAAAGGTGAAAAAATGAGTGTTTTTGACCCTTTTGGGGGACCAAAACAACTCCAATTGAGCTGAAATTTGGTGAGAATACTCCTCTCATGATGGGGAATCCAAAAATGAAAGTTTCTCCCTCTAAAAATTCCCTAGGAAAAACCGCAACATAGGGGGTGCTGCACTCTCAGGCTTGAAATTTTGCAAAAAACAAAAACTTGTTCAATTTTCCTCAAATTTTGTATGTAGGTGCCTCAAGGGTCCTTGGAGACCTGTAGTGAAGATTGAGCCAAAATATCAAGCCTAGCTTTTTCTTTCTCATCATTTGGTGTCGGGCCTCATTTTGGGCAGTTTTGAGCTTTTGCCCTTGCAATGTGATTTCTTCGTTTGTAGTGCTTAGTCATCTTTCTCTGTAACCTCAAATCTTTTTCGGCCTTCTCTAATTTGGCCTCTAAATGTATATTTTCCCTTTCAAGCCATTATTCTCCGTTATGCTCAATTTCTATGGCAAGGAGTTTGGTGAGGGGAAATTTTTGTGCTTGGGCTGATTCTTCCTCTTGATTGTCTTCTTCCTTCTTCAATTGTTGTTTACCTTTGTCCTTCAATGGTTTTTTTACTTTTCCCTTCAATGGTTGTTTACCTTTGTCCTTCACTGGTTTTGAGGAGGAGTGCATGGCCCCTTGCCTTTTGGAGGTAGCAAATACATGCCTCCTTCCTTTTTGATAAGTGATGGTGAAAGGTGCAATAAGTTTCACTTGCAAAGTTTGGTCATTGACAACCTCAGGGTTGTCTCCTTCTTCATGGATGTTTTCTATGAGTATGTCCTCCCTACTTTGTTGTTGGATGTCCTTTCAATCAACATTTTCAACATCCTTCATGCTTTTATCACTAACAGGACCTTTAAAACTGCCATGCTCTGTTTCTGCAGTGTCAGAGGTGCCTATGTTTGGCATATCTTCACTTTCATGAATATCCTTCTCCTCACCCTTTGCATTATTGTTTTCACTGCCAACTTCATTTTCTGCAACACTTCCTTCATTCTTGGGACCTTTGTAATCATCTCCTTGCTTATTGAAAATAATTTTAAAATCTGTTTCTGGGCTTCCTTTTCCATTCTTGTCACTGTCATGGCTTTCTATTTCTTCCTCGCCACTGTCTTCTATAGTGTTCTCAGTTTCATTTTCCTCATCAGAAGATACACCGTTTTGGCTTCTTTGACCATCATCTGTATCACTACTTTGATTTTTTTGCTCTTGGCCATTGCTTCTTTCTTCTATGCCATCCCCCTCTTCCTCGTCATTTTCTCTCTCACTGTTTTGTTCATGATCAGTACTACTTTCTTCAAGGTCTTCATCATATTTTCCCTCACTGTTTTTATCATCTCCCTTATCTTCATCACATTCTCCCTCATCTTCATCACCTTGATCATCACTCTTTCCCTCATCTTCATCACATTCTCCCTCATCTTCATCACCTTGATCATCACTTTTTCCCTCAACTTCAGCACCTACTTCATCACCCTTTTCCTCATCTTTATCACCTACTTCATCACTCTTTGGTTCATCTTGATTATCATTGTTTTCTTCAAGGCCCCCACTGATTTCTTCAATTTCTTCTTTATCTACATTTTCTCCTTTATTTTCATCATCTTCTCCCTTAATGCTCTTCTCATGATCATCACTGCTTTCTTCATGATCATCAGTGCTCTCATCATGATCATCTCTGCTTTCTTCATGATCATCTTTCTCAGGGGAAGGTGTATGAATAAGGTTTGTTTGGGAAGGTGATTCATGTGAAGAAGATGAACCAAGGTTAGTGGAGGGTGATGGAGGGGTATGAGGAGTATTTTGAGAAGATGATGGAAAACTTTGCAGAGGGATGGATGGTGAAGTGGTGAAATCATCATGGGTGATAAAGACCTACCAAGGAATGCCTTATTGTTCTAATTGGTATGAGACAATTACCTTGATCGGAGAATGATGAAATAGGCTTGACATTTGCTGGGCCGGAGGCCTATTTTTCACGATGGAGGACATTTTTTCAATGTTTTTGCAGAGATAGTAGGGCAAGTGCAGTAGCTTAGTCCTGGTGAAATGCATGAGGAGTCTAATATGATAGGAATAGACTCTAGAGAACCTACCCTCATAGGTAAATTATTTCATAATAATCTTCATGAGGAGGGAATATCTATCTAATAGATGAGAAAAATGAAAAATGGCTTTACATTCAGCTTGAAAATTAGGTTTTAAGAATGGATGATAATGGGTCAAGTTAAGATTCTTCTGTTTAAACCACCTTTCTCCTATGCCAGGTATTCTAGTGGCTTCAGAGATAGCACTGGGGGTCAACTCAAACCTCACCCCTGCTAGATGTACTTTATGTCGGTGAAGCTTTAGGGTAAATAACTCAGTCAACTAAGGATGGATTTTGATCTCTTGTACTTTGTTACAGAACTCAAAACTCCCTAACTCTTGGAAACATGAAAGAATAGAAGGGGAGGTTGTTAGTTCTGCAGTGCTTATGGGTTCAAACTAGTTGGGCTTCCCTCCCTTCTTCTATTGTTTTCTTGGACTGGTCTCTTCATTTAGGTTAACCCTCTCCTCTTCAAACATGGTTTTTTTGTTCACCCATTTCTCCAATTCTTTAAACAGAAATTTTTTTTCTTATGAAATGATGAAGAGAAAGGTTTGAATGACATACTGAGGTTTTAAACAAGGTTAGGGGATTTAGCAAAAAATAGGTTAACCTTCCTTTTAAATTTTTCTTGAAGCATTCTTTGACACAAACTTGGACCTAATTGGTGCTTTTATCACTTTACAAAATCATAAGGAGGTGGTAATCTATGAAGAATATCTTTTTAAAACTGTCCTCCATAATGAAAAGGTGCAAATTCTGAGCTTTCTAGACAATTTCGGGCACCTCTGCACTTTTCTGGGCAGTGTTGCACTTTTATTCCAAGAGCGCAGCACCTCAGTCAGGCTTGAACGCAAACGCGTTCAGTGCTGCATACCCATTTCAAGAGCATAGTGTCGGGCGATGAGAGAAGTTGCCGAAGCATAGCACCTGTTGGCGGGCGGGAGCTGCACGCGGCATCGGGCTATGGGAGCAGTTGCCGAAGCACAGCACCGTTGGGCAATGTTGCACGTAGAATTGGGTGACGGTGGGTGGCCACTTCTGCACGCCAGGCGAGGGTATAAAATCTCAACACCTATCTTCAGGCGCGCAACGTCTAGAAGAAAATAACACAGGAGAAATCTACAGGTGTGCAGCGTCCACTTATAGGCGCGCGGCACCGAGGAAATTTTGCTCGAGGATGCCTTTGGAAGCCGGAAAATTGCACTCTGTTTTGAAAAAAGTTGAAATGAGGGGGAAAGGAGCCGTTGTAGTATTCATAACACTCTTTTTGAAATAATTAAACTTTAAAAACCCTTTTTCCTAAAGTCTCATTTTGCACTTTTTATTTGCCTCTGTGTTTTTTGGAGCTAGTCCTTTTACTAATATTTCTTTTGCAGCTTGGGCAAATGATCAGATCTATGATGATTCAAGCCTTTTATGCTCATGTGCAAGGTGATTTTAAACACTATATTTACCTCCATATCCTTTGATATAAACCTTTGACTGCTTATTTGTGAGAAAACAGGGTTTGAGCTGATGTTCTGTTGCTGTTAGTGAAATGGTGCAAAATGCCTTAAAATCCCTTCTTTTTGACCTTTTGAGACCTCAGAGTTGGTCCTTTTATCCAGTGGAATTTATGCCCTTTGATCCTACCCTTGAAGACAGTTAGGAATTCTTTTTAAAACCTTTGTTATTTGATGAATGAGGTTCTCCTTGCCACTTACCATGATCATTAATTTTTGAGTTTTTAGGGATATTTTAGAAAAGAAAACAAAGCTGCCCTCTAAGTCTTTAAAGAAATCATCTTTCTGAATTGATTACTTTTTCTCAAAAAAGTTTCCACTGATTTATTTGAGGAGTCTTTTAGCTTTTGTAGCCCAGCTATTTCTCCAATGTTTGTCAAAAAATCATATATTTTCATTTTCAACCAAATCACTCCTATTGTTTTCTTCTTCAGTTTGATTTTCCTTTCTTGATAGTGGTCTTAGTCTTTTCCTTCACCTTGTGGCGCATCTGATAAATTTTGTCCTTTTGCAGGGGTGTGGAAAAGGGCAATTTTCCCTCTACCATTCTTATGCTTGAGGCAAACATCCTTTACACTGATCATTTTTGATGAAATGTGCCATGTTGCTCATATGTCACTGACTCTTTGAGATGTGCACAGGTATTTGTATGCGCAGTAATTTATTTCTTTTTATGAGATCAAGACCTTTCCTGTAGCTTTCAGCTTGTTGTACCTTTTCATCAACTGCAAATGACTTTTTAATTCTCTTAGGTGTCCTTTTTCCATTTATATAATGAGCTCTTGACTTTCCCTGTAGCATCCAGCTCTTTGTACCTTTTTATCCACTACAAATGCCTTTATGAACTCCTTTAGGTGTCCTTCCTTGCCATGTTCTGTTGTTGACAATTTACAAAACATTTCTGCAGGAACGCTTGTATATGGTAATTTCTCCTTTGCAGGCTTACTGCTTGATCAAGAGGATAATCTTTGGAAGTCTTTGATGTTCTTTGGACAATGATAAGCTTCATCTTCTTTTCATTTGATTTCACCTATATCAGAGCTTTAGAAAACCTTGGAGGAAACTTGAAAGGGCTCTGAAGTGGTCTGAGGGGTTAATTTTCTTAGGAAAACCTCCTGGCCAAGGGCATAGCACCATTTCCTAGGAGTGCAACGCCATGTGTTATTTATATGGGAAAAACTTTCCAGGAGCGCAGCACCACCTCCCAGGAGCGTAGCACCATTTTGCAGAGGACATTTGGAGGCCTTCCCGATGTCAGAATTGGGCCCATGATAGCTCTTGGAAATATTAACCTGTCCAATTTCAAAATATACCATTTGGTTTCTGATTGAAGTTGATTTTCCTGGTCAAAAGTTGATTTTACCATGGCTGGGTAAAATGTGTTGGGTGATGGTGCAGAAATGCAGAGTGCTGGTGCAGACAAATTTTGGAGGCGTTACACAACTCCAAATCTATCTCATGATAGCTCATCGGAAATATATTCAATTCTAGTTATCATTGGACTCATCAAGAAAGTCATTTGGGCACTCCAGCTATGAGAAAAACTGATTTTACCAAGGTCACTCCAGCAGTGCAGAAATTCTCCCGTGACACCTGTATTTTTAACATTTCTCCAAAACCATGATACCTGTGTAAAAAATGAAGGATTTTTTTATTCTTTGCCATATGATGGGAAAAAACCTCTCTCAAATTTTCCAAATTCATCTCTATTTGGCCAGAAACATATTTTTAAAATAAACTGGCCCTAGTTGTGGCAAATGACTTGGCCCTCGGAATGAATTCTTGGAAAATGATGGAGGCATGATGTTTATGAGTTGGCATGGATTCATGATTTCTGATGTGACCTAAGATATGGATCTTCTTCTCTTATGCCTCTTTTCCATAGCAACCCCTAGATTAGTTGGAAGAGGAAAATAGGGTTTGGTGTAGGGGATTTAGGACTGCCTTGTAGAGGGAATGGAATGAAGGGGTTAAGGGTTGTCTAAGTTCTTGGGGAAATTTTGGGGGATAGGGATAGATGTTACGGTGTAGGGGAAAGTTGAATTTCAAGGATTGAGTGAGGGGAAGGGTTCCAAAAGGGAAAAACACGGGCCTAGTCTTAAAAAGGATCAAATTGTGGCCATAGACTAGGTTTTGGTAGAAAAATGATGAATTTGAGGGATAGGAGTGATGGGGAGTGTTTATGAATGTATATTAAGGATAGGAGGAGGTGTAAGAGTGTTAGGATAAAATATTTGTTGATGTTTTAACCATGGAGGCCATGAAACCAAGAAAAATTCCCTCAAAAACCCTAGTTGAATTATGGAGTCATAAGCAAGGGACAAACAGAGTAATGAGATTTATGGGTGTGAAAATGGGACAGAGATGAGAGGCATGATTCCATGAGGGACCTTCCATGATTGATAGGTTGACTATGACATGATAGGGTAGTAGAACAATGAAAAATTTATCCTAAGGATAATGAAGGCAGTGAGATTTCTAGAACTCACAAGATTCATGAATTTTGTTTCTAGAAATCTAGGATAGACATTTTAGTCATCTACAAAGGAAAAAAAAATTACTGATGACTAACAGTGGCTCCACTTGGGGAGGGAAGCTCCTTTTCAGGAGGTGTCCAGATCTTTTAGATCTCTGGTTTATGGTGACCAGTGCCTCATCCATTGGGCAGAATTTTCTTCTTTCATTTGCTGATGCTTCCTTGAAAATAATTTGAAAACATGATTAGCTCAACTTCATCTCTACCAACTCAACCTACTTGCCTAAAATTTTCTCTTCCTTGGGTGCACTTGAACTGGAAAACCTATTGACATTTTTTCTTTTGAAAGCAAAAACAAACTATCTACTTCTACACTTATTTCTTCCAAGAGTTCAGATTATGCTAGTGAACTCTTCTTATTCTCTACCTAGTCTATTTGACTGTCAAGATTAAGCAATATGAAAGACTTCATTCTCTAAGCTATTTGACAAGAAATTCAAAGCATTAATTGAACTAGGATTAGACAATCTGATTCACCATGAGTCGTGGCATCAAGACAAACTGCACACAAATTGTATTTTCATAAGTAAACAAAACTAGAAGGTGTGAGGGCTATGTTTCATCATTTGCTAAGCATCCCTATCCTTCTCTTTGGTTCAGATTTAAGCATGTGGAACCAGTATCTTTCTTTCCTAATCTATTTTCTTCGACAAGTCAAGCTTCAATGATTTGACCAGCATTCTTTCACTAACTTATCAACAATATATTTAAAACATGCTCAGCCATGATTAGGCTAGATGACTGAACAAGACCTTATTTTTTGCATCAGTAGTGGCATTTAGGCTTGCACACTTTCAATATTACTATTTTTGGGTATGGGGTTGTACCTTCTTTTCAAATTTGCCCTCTTTTTCCATTTCTATGTGTTTTTTGTGTTTTTCATTTTTTCTCAAAACAATCTGAAACTAAAAAGATGCTCATAGGGTTGAGCTTATTTTGCATGCCTATCTATCCTAATCTAACATATACATTATAGAAATTTATTTGGTGAACTCTCTTTTCCAATATAACCAATCAAGTAGATGATTGCATGGGTGATCTTGTTTCAGCTCTTTGAGGATGCTGAAGAAATCAAAAGGCCACTTGCACCTCACTTGTGCTTAAACAGTAGTGCCTAAAATTCTCTTTAAACCTCGCATCAAACTTTTCTTGGCAGAAAACACTCCTCTTTTAGATTTCTCAAGGAAAACAACAAATGGATCTTGGAATGATACCTGATCTTGAGGACTTGAGACATAAGCTTCATCTAGGACTACTCCTTCTTCCACTTGGCTATGTTTGGGACTCCTTTGGGAAAGAAACTCCACCTCTTCCTCATGATCATATGAACTGGTAGATTCATCATATGTGGCAATGTTATCCTCTAAAAAACCTGATGTGCTTTGATAGAGTGGGCTGAAATCTGTGTGAAGGCCATCATATTGATGAGTAGGAGCACTCTTTGGCAACAGATCTTCTTGAGAAAGAAGTGTAGCAACTTTCTTGTGATCATCAATTTCCATGCCTTCATCTGCAATTTGTAATCCAAAGGAACTTGGTGACTGCTTATCTGGAGCTGAGAAAAGTTCTATGTCATAAATGATTTCCTCAACCATTTCAGGAGAAGGTTTCTTATTTACAACTGGTTCAGGAAACTCATTAGCTTTCCCAACCTTATCATCAAAACTAATAGAATGTTGATTTTCAATCACATGAAAACTATTTATGATGGACTGAAGTGAAGTAGAGCAAAGAGTCAGAGACTCCTCACTTACTTCTAAACTTTCAAGGCTTTCATCATCAGTGTCATAGGTGACCTGTCTTAGCTGATTACTACTTTCAATCTGATGATAGTGAACTTCATCCCACAAATCAACTGTTGATGGCTCTGCAAGGTTAGCTTCTGCTTGGATATCATAATCATCAATATATTGATCAAACCTTGGAGAATCATTAATATAAGTAATGTCACCAGCCATACATATTGGACTATCATACTGTTTCTCTTCAAATTGATTTACAAATCTATTTTCTGACTTATGGTATGCAAGATTAGCAGGAGAATGATCAGAAAATTTTTGGTTATATGAAGTTTTAGAGGCTGTCTACATGTTTAGAAGCTTATTTATATCTTCCTCAGTTAAAAAAAGGAGGCATTTTTATTTTTCCTTGGAAATAACTACAACATTCCTCTTTCTCTTGTGAAGGCTGATTTAGAGGTTGAATTTCTTCTTGAGCCTCACCTAGAAGAGATGATGAATCATCACTTGTGTTGTTAGAGGGTTCCTGCGGGTGTTATTTCATTTGTTGATTGGTTTCATCCTCTATCAACTCTTCTTGATTTTTGTGATAGTTACTTTGAGCATGAGATTCATAAGTTGCCTCTGATAGGTTCTTAGGGTGCCAATTTCCTTTTAAAATCTGAAATGAATTGAAGCATAAGGGTAGAGACTCTAAATGTGTTATCTCCTCCTTTATTTCATATTTGATTTCATCCTTAACCAACTTTTCTTGATTTATGTAAGAGTTATCTTGAGCATAGGTTTCCCAAATAGCTGCTAAGAGATCTTCAGGATGCAAATTTCCTTTCAAAATCTGAAAAGAATTAAAGTATAAGGGTAGAGACCCTAAAGGTTTTGACTCTTCCTCTATTTCAGATTTTGTGATTTCAAGATGACTGATTGTTTCTTTAGGGCACTCCTCTCTATTTTTATTTGCAACTTGCTCGTACTTCTCTCTTAATAATGAAGCACAAGATGTAGGAAAGTAACTAGTACCTACTTGGCAGCCTTCTTTACTCTCTTCTTTGCAGTCTTTCTCATCATGCATATTTTGTTTTTTGTTCTTGTTTTGTATTGATTTAGTTTTCTTTTCCCAAGGAAGAAGTATATTTTGTTTTGAATAAGAAGCACCAACCTTAACCCTGTACCTTTCCTCTTTCCTGTCAAGTAGATGCATCAATTTTAAACGTATCTATCAATATCTCTAGTTTTTCCTCTATGTTAATACTTGGATCCATCTTTGTTTATCAGAAAGAGGTCACTGCATCTTTTCAACCAGTCTAGAGTTCTCTACTAGTAGAGTCTTTAGGTCTATTGTTGGTTGTCGAGTCGTCAGGTGGAAGATTTGAAATTTTCTATCCACCATCAGCATGATTGGGATTGCTTAATGCATTCCCAGGGGAGTTTATAAGAACTAGTGGGGTAATAGGCCTACTGGAGGCTAGTGGAGTCGCCAGGTGGATATTTTTAGTTGTTTTGAAGATAAGTGTCTATGGTCCACCACCAATACTGACAAAAAGCCAATCTAGAAATTTTTTGGGGTTTTTTGAGTTTCTATATGCAACCCTAAGGTTTGTAAGAGTGGCCTATAGCTGAGTCATCATTTTACTACGATGGTGAAAAAGCTAGATTCTTCTCTTAAGCTATCAATTAAGTTTTCTATGATTTGACTGATATTTGAGAGTTCCTAAGGGATGCCTAGGATGTTTTTGACTCAAAGTCCCACCATGATTTCCATTATGTTAGGGAGCAGTGGGATAAATCCACAAGATAGTTTTCTTAAGGGCTTCTAAAAGGTTTAGGGACGTCTAATTTTGTTTCTTACTCAGGTTCCCACCGTGATCGCAATTATGTTAGGGTCCCGTGATTTGGAAGATTGGATAAACCAAATGACAGGGTAACATCAGACCAGTCTTTGGATTCCTAGGACCTAGCCTTCCTGGACTCATAGAGGGCTCTCTCTATTGTGCGAAGGATGTGAACTTGTTCGCTTTGAATAATTTATTTTAGGCTAGTTGTTTAAGCATAGTTGGTTTGTTTGTTTTGGGTTGGGGTAAGATTATTAAGTAGGATGGTGGACTGAGAGAATATCAAATCAATAGGGCTATGGGGTCAGATGAACTCAAGGGTGTATAAATGATGAAGCAGAGTGTATTGCAGGGCCGATTTAGCAAGGTTAATGGATCCTTTAGGTGATGTATGAGGTGAACATTAAGTTTAATGAAAATACTAAGAGTTCTTATACAACTATAATTTGAAGCAATAATTAACGAGGTATGGCAAACCATTAATCTCTATGAACAATACTCAAACTAATAAAAATACAAGATGAACAATCCAGTGGTACATAGAAGCATTAGAACTCCTAAATTTAGAAATCCACCTTCATCTTTTTGAGAAAACACATAATATAAACAAACAATTAAATATATATGAATAGGGAACTCCTAAACAGCATATATCAAACTATCAAGAACTCTGAAACAAGTTGATGAGCATAGACAAAGGGTAAGATCGAAACAATACCCCTTTGCATTGATCTAATCAATCAATATTCCATAGGAGAGCTTCACAATAAGTTTTTGAAAACTTTTAAATAATCAGGGCATACCATCAATCATATTTATAAGCTAACATACTAATCATTCATGAAACAAAGAACAAGTTTTAGTGAGCCTAAGGAGCAATCAAGAATTCCTTAATATGACTAAAATAAGAAACCATCAAACCTATAGCAAATAGGAGGTTTGAGGTGCTTCCATGAGCATATCTCAACCTATACTTTTCTGATCTATAGAAAGCAAGCAAATTGAAACAAAATGAAGACAAGAAAACACTAACAAGTTAGAAAAACATCACCATTCACCAAGCTATGGAATCCTGCAAGCAAGCTTCTCCAACATCAAGCCACACAAACCATTCATTCACTTCATAAAACCAAATATCATCTCCAAGCTCGTAAACCATGTATTTCTCTATAACACATCAATTCCAAAATATTTACAATCAATCCTAATGTCTTATATAACAAACAAGCAGGAACAGAGCTCACTAGAGCATCTAGAAGCCTGTTGGCCAAAAACAAATATCCTAACTTATCCTTGAGGCCCTACAAGGTCCAAGGCACAAAATATCTTCCAAAATATATTTTCCAAACTAAAATAGAAAAAATATTGACTTTTAGGCTCTGACATACATGATGAAACTTTCATAATGCACATTTTCTCAGTTACACACAGGAACGCAGCATACTGTCTCAAAAACTTGAAAATTTTCCAGGAACGCAGCACCAAAAAATGTCTTTTTGCAACAAAGTTTTGGAGGCCTTCCCACTGTCGGAAAAGGCTCCATGATGGCCCGTTGGAAATATGGGGATGTCTACTTTCCAAATATACATTTTTTTACTAAATATGACCTCTGAAAGTTGCCAAAAAATGGAAAAATGCAAATTTTCCAGGAGCGCAGCACATGTTCAGAAAAGAGGGCAGAAAGGTGAAAAATGAGTGTTTTTGACCCTTTTGGGGGACCCAAATAACTCCAATTGAGCTGAAATTTGGTGATAATACTCCTCTCATGATGGGGAATCCAAAAATGTAAGCTGATCCCTCTGAAAATTCCCTAGGAAAAAGCGCAGCACAGGGGGTGTTGCGCTCTTACACTTGAAATTTTGCAAAAAACAAAAACTTGTTCAATTTTCCTCAAATTTGGTATGTAGGTACCTCAAGGGTCCTTGGAGACCTGTAGTGAATCTTGAGCCAAAATACCAAGCCTAGCTTGGTCTTTCTCATCATTTGGTGTTGGACCCTCATTTTGGGCAATTTTGAGCTTTTGTCCTTGCAAAGTGATTTCTCCGTTTGTAGTGCTTAGTCATCTTTCTCTGTAACCTCAAATCTTTGTTGGCATTCTCTAATTTGGCCTCTAAATGTATATTTTCCCTTTCAATTCATGATTCTCTCTTATGCTAAATTTCCATGGCAAGGAGTTTGGTGAGGGGAAATTTTTGTGCTTCGACTGATTCTTCCTCTTGATTGTCTTCTTCCTTCTACAGTTGTTGTTTACCTTTGTCCTTCAATGGTTTTTTGACTTTGTCCTTCAATGGTTGTTTACCTTTGTCCTTCACTGGTTTTGAGGAGGAGTGCATGGCCCCTTGCCTTTTGGAGGCCGCAAACACATGCCTCCTTCCTTTTTGATAAGTGACGGTGAAAGGTGCCATAAGTTTCACTTGCAAAGTTTGGTCATTGACAACCTCAGGACTATCTCCTTCTTCATGGATGTTTCTGTGAGTATATCCTCCCTACTTTGCTGTTAGTTTTCCTTTCGATCAATATTTCCAACATCATTCATGCTTTTATCACTAACAGGACATTTAAAACTACCATGCTCTGTTTTTGCAGTGTCAGAGGCGCCTATGTTTGGCATATCTTCACTTTCATGAATATCCTCCTCCTCACCCTTTGCATTATTGTTTTCACTCCCAACTTGATTTTCTGCATCACAGCCTTCATTCTTGGGACCTTTTTAATCATCTCCTTTCTTATTGAAAATAATTTTGAAATCTATTTCTGGGCTGCCTTTGCCATTCTTGTCAATGTCATGGATTTCTATTGCTTCCTCGCCATTGTCTGTTGCAGTGTTATCAGTGTCATTTTCTTCATCAGGAGACACATTGTTTTGGCTTCTTTGACCATCCTCTGTATCACTTCTTTGATTTTTTTGCTCTTGGCCATTGCTTCTTACTTCTAGGCCATCCCCCTCTTCCTCATCATTTTCTCTTTCATTGTTTTATTCATGATCAGTACTACTTTCTTCAATGTCTTCATCATCTTTTCCCTCACTGTTTTTATCATCTCCCTTATCTTCATCACATTCTCCCTCATCTTCATCACCTTGATCATCACTCTTTCCCTCATCTTCATCACATTCTCCCTCATCTTCATCACCTTGATAATCACTTTTTCCCTCAACTTCATCGCCTACTTCATCACTCTTTTCCTCATCTTCATCACCTACTTCATCACTCTTTGGTTCATCTTGATTATCACTGTTTTATTCAAGGCCCCCACTGATTTATTCAATTTCTTCTTTATCTACATTTTCTCCTTTATCTTCATCATATTCTCCCTTACTACTCTTCTCATGATCATCATTACTTTCTTCATGATCATCAGTGCTCTCATCATGATCATCTATGCTTTCTTCATGACCGTCTTTCTCCGGGGAAGGTGTATGAAGAAGGTTTGTTTGGGAAGGTGATTCATGTGAAGAAGATGAACCAAGGTTAGTGGAGGGTGATGGAGGGGTATGAGGAGTATTTTGAGAAGATGATGGAAAAATTTGCAGACGGATGGAAGGTGAAGTGGTGAAATCATCATGGGTGATAAAGACTCCCAAGGAATGCCTTGTTTTTCTAATTGGTATGAGACAATTACCTTCATCAGAGAATGATGAAATAGGCTTGACATTTGAAGGGCTGGAGGCCTCTTTTTCACGATGGAGGACATTTTTTCAATGCTTTTGTAGAGATAGTAAGGAAAGTGCAATAGCTTAGTCCTAGTGAAATGCATAAGGAGTATTTCATAATAATCTTCATGAGAAGGGCATATATGTCTAATAGATGAGAAAAAGGGAAAATGGCTTTGCATTCAGCTTGACAACTAGGTTTTAAGAATGGATGATAATGGGTCAAGTCAAGATGCTTCTATTTAAACCACCTTTATCCTATGCCAGGTATTCTAGTGGCTTCAGAGATAGCTATGGGGGTCACCTCAAACCTCACCCCTACTAGATGTACTTTATGCCGGTGAAGCTTTAGGGCAAATAACTCGGTCAACTGAGGATGGATTTTGATCTCTTGTACTTTGTTACAGAACTCAAAACACCCTAACTCTTGGAAACAGGAAAGAATAGAAGGGGAGGTTGTTAGTTCTACAGTGCTTATGGGTTCAAACCTGTTGGGCTTCCCTCCCTTCTTCTACTATTTTCTTGGAATGGTCTCTTCATTTAGGTTAACCCTCTCCTCTTCAGAGATGGTGTTTTGTTCACCCCTTTCTCCAATTCTTTAAACAGAAAGTTTTTTTCTTGTGAAATGATGAGGAGAAAAGTTTGAATGAGATATTGAGGTTTTAAACAAGGTTAGGGGATTTAGTAAAAAATAGGTTAACCTTCCTTTTCAATTTTTCTTGAAGCCTTCTTTGAAAAAAACTTGGACCTACTTGGCGCTTTTATCACTTTAAAAAATCATGAGGAGGTGGTAATTTATGAATAATACCTCTTTAAAAATGTCCTCCATAATGAAAAGGTGCAAATTCTGAGAAATCTGGACAATTTCAGGCGCCTCTGCACTTTTCTAGGCAGTGCTACGCTTTTACGCCAGGAGCGCAACACCTCGGTTAGGCCTAAACGCAAACACGTTCAGTGTTGCACGCCCTTTGCAGGAGCACAATGTTAGGCGATGGGAGCAATTGCTGGATCGCAGCACTTGTTGGCAGGCGGGAGCTGCACGTGGCGTCGGGCGATGGGAGCAGTTGCCAGAGTGCAGCACAGTTGGGCAGTGCTG
This sequence comes from Pinus albicaulis, assembly GCA_034641835.2. NCBI lineage: Eukaryota > Viridiplantae > Streptophyta > Pinopsida > Pinales > Pinaceae > Pinus > Pinus albicaulis. Next base: position 923,662,864 of record CM076574.1, on the reverse strand, counting down.
CACGTAGAATCGAGTGATGGTGGGCAGCCACTTTTTCAGGTCGGGTGAGGCTAGAAAAGCATGTTACCTATCTTCAGGCGTGCAGCGTCCAAAAGAAAATAGCACAAGAGAAATCTACAGGCACGCAGCGTCCACTTACAGGCGCGCAGCACCGAGGAAATTTTGCCTGAGGACGCCTTCGGAAGCCAGAAAATTGCACTTTGTTTTAAAAAAAGTTGAAATGAGGGGGAAAGGAGCCGTTTTAGTATTCATAACACTCTTTTTGAAAGAATTAAACTTTAAAAACCCTTCTTCATAAAGTCTCATTTTGCACTTTTTATTTGCCTCTGTCTTTTTTGGAGCTAGTCCTTTTACCAATATTTCTTTTGCAGCTTGGGAAAATGATCAGATCTATGATGATTCAACCTGTTATGCTCATGTGAAAGGTGATTTTAAACACTATATTTACCTCCATATCCTTTGATACAAACCTTTGACTGCTTATTTGTGAGAAAACAAGGTTTGAGCTAATGTTCTGTTGTTGTTAGTGAAATGGTGCAAAATGCCTTAAAATCCCTTCATTTTTACCTTTTAAGACCTTAGAGTTGGTCCTTTTATCTAGTGGAATTTATGCCCTTTTATCTTACCCTCTAAGATAGTTAGGAATTATTTTGACAACCTCTGTTGTTTGATGAATGAGTTTCTCCTTGCTACTTACCATGATCATTTTGTTTATTATCCCAATTTTTGAGTTTTTAGGGATATTTTAGAAAAGAAAACAAAGTTTCCCTCTAAGTCTTTAAAGAAATCATGTTTCTGAATTGATTACTTTTGCTCAACAAAGTTTCCACTGAATTATTTGAGGAGTCTTTTAGCTTTTTTAGCCCAGCTATTTCTCCACTATTTTTCAAAAAGTCATATATTTGCATTTTTAACCAAAGCACACCTATTGTTTTCTTCTTCAGTGTGATTTGCCTTTATTGATAGTGGTCTTAGTCTTTTCCTTCACCTTGTGGGGAATCTGATAACTTTTGTCCTTTTGCAAGAGTGTGGCAAAGGGCATTTGTCCCTCTACCATTCTCATGCTTGAGGCAAACATCCTTTACAGTGATCATTTTTTATGAAATGAGCCATGTTGCTCATATGTTACTTACTCTTTGAGATTTGCACAGGTCTTTGTATGCGTAGTAATTTATTTCTTTTTATGAGATCAAGACCTTTCCTGTAGTTTTAAGCTTGTTATACCTTTTCATCAATTGCAAATGACTTTTTAACTCTCTTAGGTGTCCTTTTTCCATTTATATAATGAGCTCTTGACTTTCCGTGTAGCCTTTAGCTCATTGTACCTTTTTATCAACTGCAAATGCCTTTATGAAATCCTTTAGGTGTCCTTCCTTGCCATGTTTTGTTGTTGACCATTTGCAAAAAATTCCTGCACAAATGATTTTCCATGGTAAATTTCTCCTTTGCAGGCTTACTGCTTGATCAAGAGGATAATATTTGGAAGTCTTTGATGTTATTTGGACAATGATAAGCTTCATCTTCTTTTCATTTGATTTCACCTATATCAAAGCTTTAGAAAACCTTGGAGGAAACTTGAAAGGGCTCTGAAGTAGTCTGAGGGGTTATTTTTCTTAGGAAAACCTCTTGGCCAAGGGCACAGCACCATTTCCCAGGAGCGCAATGCCATGTGTTATTTATATGAGAAAAACTTTCCAGGAGCGCAGCACTATTTTGCAGAGGGAATTTGGAGGCCTTACCGATGTCAGAATTGGGCCTGTGATAGCTCGTTGGAAATATTAACCTGTCTACTTTCCAAATATTCCATTTTTTTTCTGATTGAAGTTGAATTTCCAGGTCAAAAGTTGATTTTACCATTACTGGGAAAAACATGCTGAGTGATGGTGTAGAAATGCAGAGTGCTGGTGAAGACAACCTTTAGAGGCCTTCCACAACTCCAAATATAGCTCATGATAGCTCATTGGAAATATATTTAAGTCTATTTGTCATTGGACTCATTAAGAAAGTCATTTGGACACTCCAACTGTGAGAAAAACTGATTTTACCAAGGTCACTCCAGCAGTGCATAAATTCTCTCGTGACACCTGTATGTTTGAAATTTCTCCAAAACCATGATACCTATGTAAAAACTGAAGGAGGTTTTTATTCTTGGCCCTATGGTGGACCAAAACCTCTCTCATGTTTCCCAAATTCATCTATTTTTGGCCAGAAACATATTTTTAAGAAAAACTGGCCCTAGCTGTGGCAAATGACTTGACCCTCGGAATGAATTCTTGGAAAATGATGGAGGCATGATGTTTATGAGTTGGCATGGCTTCATGATTGCTGAGGTGACCTACCATATGGATATTCTTCTCTTATGCCTCTTTTCCACAGCAAACCCTAGCTTAGTTGGAAGAGGAAAATAGGGTTTGGTGTAGGGGATTTAGGACTGCCTTGTAGAGGGAATGGAATGAAGGGGTTAAGGGTTGTCTAAATTCTTGGGGAAACTTTTGGGGATAGGGATATATGTTAGGGAGTAGGGGAAATTTTAATTTCAATGATTGAGTGAGGGTAAGGGGTCCAAAAGGGAAAAACACGGCCCTTGTCTTAAAAAGTATCAAATTGCAGCCATAAACTAGGTTTTGGTAGAAAAATGATGAATTTGAGGGATAGGAGTGAAGGGGAGTGTTTATGAAGGTATATTAAGGATAGGAAGAGGTTTAAGAGTGTTCAGATACAATATTTGTTGATGTTTTAACCATGGAGGCCATGAAACCAAGAAAAATGCCCTCAAAAACCCTAGTTGAATAATGGAGTCATAAGCAAGGGACAAACAGAGTAATGAGATTTATGGGTGTGAAAATGGGACAAAGATGAGAGGCATGAGTCCATGAAGGACTTTCCATGAGTGATAGGCTGACTATGACATGATAGGGTAGTAGAACAGTGAAAATTTTATCCTAAGGATAATGAAGGCAGTGAGATTTCTAGAACTCACAAGATTCATGAATTTTGTTTCTAGAAATCTAGGATAGACATTTTACTCATCTACAAAGGAAAAAAAATTACTGAAGACTAACAGTTTATTAGGTTCAGTATGGTGGACTGTTGAAAACCTCTGAACTCTGGAAGTATTCTTGCTGCTTCCTATCTCGCTTCCATTGCATAATTCTCCATGTAGACCTGTTTCTTCATTGTTGGAAATTGGAAGGATTATGTTAGGTCAGTATCAATCAAAGAGGCACTATCATATTTGCCTACCAGGGATTCCATCTTATGAATCCTCTCATCGAGCTCGTGCCTAATAACTGCTGGCGCTACCCTGGTCATTTTAGATCTTCTCTTGTACACTTGTAGAGTTGTTCCTCTTTCCTTATGAATTCCTGCTTCTGGACACCCTCCCTGCTCTTCCTCTGGTGATGTTTCCCTTGCTACGCTTGTTGTTTCTGGTTCTAACTCGGACTTCTCCGGCATTCTCATGCTTTATTTCATGCAGATTATGTAAGTAACTGGCACGCATGAGGTTGATAAGACCCCATAACTAATTAATTTTCTTTGCCTTCCCCCGCGGCTATAATCGTGCAATTAGTTACCAGGTTGAGGTGGGTTCTAACAAATCTGATTTTGGCTTCAGGGTTTCGGTAGATGTGGTGGGTGATGGTTATGGCTTATTATAGAAAATTTATTGCAGTATGGACGATGCTAATTATGGCAATTATTTTTCAAATCTCGATAATCCTACAGACTGACATGGGTACTATCAGTAATGATGATGGAATGATGTTCAACACGCTTTTCCTTCTGACATGGATGACACACTAGACACTACCCCCCCGACCACAATCAGTTGCATTGCGGTCTCCACAACGCAACATTGAATTTTTCCTGTGCTACAAACTATATTTTATTGGGAATTTTATCTAAGCTCTTCTCCAGTGTGTGAGAGTTATTGAATCTATCTAATCTATTATAATCTACCCTTTTGACTCCTCTCGGTTGCGAGAGTTATTGAAAAATGAAATGCAGAACTTACTCGTAGTAGGGTTTCAGGCATGCGTCGTTCACCCATCCTAGCAGTATCTGGTCGTCCAGTTGTGCTAACTGAACTACTCTTGAATCTTTGAGTTTGATTACATGGTAAGGTCCTATCCAATGCATTTGCAATAACTTCTAGTACTTACTGTCATCAAGCAGAACTTTTCCACCAAACTTGAAAGTTTTGTGCTTGATATGGCGGTCGTGCCATGCTTTTTTTCCTTCCTTTTGGATAGTTTGGTGGAATTCTGCTAAAAACCTGTCTTCTTCCAGTGCCTATAGTTCTTCTAACCTTTCCTTTAGTGAGTCTTCCTCTAATAGTTGAAGTGGGGTTGTGATTAGAAGACTGGGTATCAAAAACGCTGCTGGTACTACGGCTTCTCTCTCGTACACCAACTAGAACGGCGTTTGGTTATTGAGCCTCTTGACAGTCATTCTGTACGCCCACAAGGTTGTTGGTATACGTTCGTCCCATTCATCTCGTCAAGCGTTACAGATTTTTGTTAAGCCCTTCTCTATGATTTTTTTGAATGCCTCTACAGTACCATTGGCTTGTGGATGGTAAGGGATGCTCTTGTGATGTTGTACCATGAAGCTTCCGAGCAGGGATTTAATGGTAGCATTGATGAAATGCATACCTTGATCACTTGTCAGAATTTTCGGGTACCCAAATCTATAGATTATGTTTTCAAATATGAATCGTGTTGTTGTTTCATTTGTGCAATCCTTCACTGGCATTTCCTCTGCCCATCTCATCAAATATTCTGTTACTATGATGATATATCGGGCTTGTGAATATCTTGCAGCACGTGCAATTAGGCATATAAAATCAACTGCCGATTTTTCTAATGGTTGCAGTGCTTTTACTGGGTGCAGTGGAAGCTCATCTCTGTGCGATGGACGTCCCGTGCTCTGGCAAACATCGCACTTCTTTATGAATGCCTTACTATCAATGTGTACCGTCGGCCACCATAAGCCCACCTACAGTACTTTTCTAGTTGTCGATTTAGCCCCTACATGTCCTTCTGCAACTCCAGAGTGGCACTCCCATAGTACAGCTTCCCTCTCGTGGTCCAGGACATATCTTTATAATATTTGGTCCAGCCCCATCTTGTACAAGTGTCCTGCGATGAGTTGGTACTCTGCTGCTAAGACTAATAGGTGTCTTTTCTGTATTGTGGTATATTCTTTTGGGCACTATCCTGTTGTTAGGTAGGTTTTGATCTAATCTTGGTATTCTGGGATGGCTTCTACTCTGAAAATATCAGCGTCTGGCAGCTGATCATCTAGAGATCCTTCGTTTTCTCTGTTTTCAAGCCTTGATAGGTGGTCTGGTCCCACGTTCAGTCACCCAGGTTTGACTATCACCTCGAAGGTGAACTCCTGAAAGAGTAGGAGCCATCTGCATATCCTTCCTTCTAAGACTGGTTTCTTTACTAGGTACTTCAAATCTGAATGGTCTGTAAAAAACTTGAACATACCTCCCAATAGGTAGTGGCGGAAATTTTTAAGGGAATACACTATTTTTAATGCTTCCCGTTCTGTCGTGGTGTAGTTTCGTTCCGTTGTTGATAATTTCTGACTTGCAAAGTACACTAGGTGATCAACTATAGTGTCACCTGGTTGGGATAGAACCGCTCCGAGTGCGATGCTCGAAACATCGATATGGACATGAAATTTCTTGTCCCAATCTGGATGAACCAATATTGGCGCACTCGCCAATTTTTCCTTCAAAGTGTTTAGGGTCGTCGCGCAACTTTCTGTCCAGTTGAACTATTCTAATTTCCGCAACAACTTCTCCAATGGGGTTGTTATATTCGCGTAGTTGCGGATGAATCACCTGTAGTAACCTGTATGGCCTAGTAGTGGCCTTAACTATTTCACAATCTCTAGAGCCTCCATGTTGATTATCACTGCTACCTTTGTTGGATCCACGCAAACTCCTTGTTTGCATACAACGTGTCCTAAAAATGTTCCAAATGGCACCGCAAAGATGCACTTCTTTAGGTACAATGAGATCTATAGTTGTCTACACCTATCAAACATAAATCTCAATAGCGTTGCATGGTCTTTTAATAGGCTGTAGATGATCCAGTGGTCCATATAAACCTCCCGGAATTTGTGGATGTAGTCACGGAATGTTGCTATCACAATGCGTGAAAATACCATTGGCGCATTCTTCAAACTGAATGGAAATACATGATATGTGAAGGAGCCCCATTCGGTGGTGAAATTTGTCTTTTTCTTATCTTCCTTAGCTATCCTTACTTGATGGTACCCTAAGAACCCATCTGTAAAATAATATGCCTCGTTCCCCGCAACATTGTCTAGGACTTTGTCACTGAACAGGGTGGGGAATGGGTCATGTATACAGGCGTTGTTCAAGCTCCTATAGTCAACACAGAATAGGATTTCCGCCTTATCCTTTTTGCTTTGTATGACTATGGGACTTACCCATTCTGCTTCCTCCACCGAGAAGATTAACCCTGCCTTTAACATTTTTTCGATTTCTACTTTAACCTTTTCCTTCACCCTTGGATTCAACCGATAGGGTCTGTGTTTGATTGGTCTTGCATCAGGCTTCAGAGTTATATTCATTTCTCCCAGATCCCCTTTGATTCCTTTCAATTCTGCTACGAACAATGGGAACAAGTCCTCATATTCTCGTAGTAGACTAAAAATTTCCTTGGTCGTTTCTGCATCCCAGTAATCCCAGATTGATGCCATTTTGGGCTTTTCTTCAGTCCCAATGTTCATTTTATTGGTTTTGAGTGGTAGAAAATGAATTCCTTCGATTTTTGGGTCTTCCTGAATATCCCGCTCCCCCTCTATTTCTTCAAATTACAGATGTCTAAGTCCCTCTAGATCATCATCGTCTATTTCACTGTTTATATTTTTGCATGCTACCGACTGCCAGATGCTTTGGTTCGGGAGTGGTTGCTCATCCTCCTCCTGATTCTCTGGGAAGAACAGTACCCTTTTAATGGCCTATAATGCTTGGGTGACTGGTTCTATTCTTCCTTCAAATAAGAAGCACTGTGTAAATTTCCCCATAACTTCTTTCCAAGTGCTAGTTCCCCTTTTCCTCTCTTACGTTACGTACCAGGCTTGTGGAATCATATCCAATGAGTGTATAAAATTGTGGACCCACAGCTCCTATGGGTATCCTGTAGTGTTCCATTGATATTCACACTCCTTCAAATGCTTTATGGGATCTGAGTCCCCCTGGAATTTTTGAGTGCATTGTGGTCCTTCGTCTTCTTTAAACCTGGCTTTCAGTGTTGTTGCAGCTCTGTCCCATCACAACAGTGAGTTGCAATGGTTACTCCGCCATCTTGAAGATGTGGATTGCAAGGCCATGTCCATGAGTGGGACCTTATGATCCTCTGGTACTTTATCTTCTATCTTGGTAATGAAAGTATTTACAACGTTCATTTCAGATAAAGTTTGGTAATCTCTTACCTCAGTTCCGATCCAATTGATTCTTCTAATGGTGGTGCATCTCCTTATGTTGGTCTCATATCTCCCTTGTTGCCAATCATCCTAGGCTACCTCCGAGCCCAAGTCTGACCTTTGAATGCTCCTCCAACTTACATATCCTCTCGTCATCGGGTTGATGTAATCTTCCCTTTTTCCTGCAGTCATTTGATAAAGATGGTCAAGAATCTAAGTATCTTCTCTGTTATCAATAGACTCTGTGTATTGGGGACCTTGATACGGGTCGAGCGGCTAGGTGACTCTGACCTCTCCATCCTCAAAGATCATTAGTTCCTTCTTTAAATCTATTACTGCATAGTTTTCAAAAGCCCAGTCGATCCCCAGTAATGCTGGATAGGGATCTTTGTCTCCCATAATGCCGATGACCTCAAAGTCTGTGTATGTCTTTACTCCTGCAACGTCAACTTCAACCTCCTCCAGTTTGCCTATGGGCACAATGCAGAACTGGTCCGCCATACGGAGTTGAATTGGTGAGTATGTTAGCCTTATTTTCCCCAAAGCTTCCCATGTTTTTCTCGGCAAGATATTTACATCGGACCCCAGATCAAGCATTGTGTCCTTAATTTGGAATCCCGCAACTTGAGTATTCACCTGGAACTCTTTGCATGTCCTTCCCTTATTCCTCTTCACTCTTCGTATATATTTCTATGTTGTGTCAGTTGACTCCCCTGGCTCTGTGGCCTTCTACACTACTCTTTCCATGTTCTTCTTTAATTGTTCCAACTTTGGCGTGTTGTTAACAATATTTAGAAATAGACAGAACCATTCTTCGATTGTAGTACCTGAATTGGCGTGGTTCTCATCATCTTCTTTGGTTTGTGGCAAGTCAATTCCTTTGCTTCCCCTCAACTGGGTAAACGTTTCCATTGCTTCTTGAAATAATTGCTTCTGTCTTTCTGGCCTGAACATTGGCTTTGTAGATGTTGGCCTTACCAGTTTTATTAGGTCCATGATTTGTGCATCTTCCCTGGTTATTTTGCCTCCTCTCATCACTATAGCCACATTCTTCATGGCTTGAGCCTCTATTATTCTCGGCTCTGCATTCACTATATTTTTTCCTCTTTGTCTGGCTCTTTCTTCCCATATTTTAATGAGCTCTAGGCAGTCCTCTATTGCGTGCGTGTTAACCCTACACTTAGAGCACCAGGGTCTTCTAGGAAGTGGACATTCCCTAGATACGTGGCCCTCTTGGTCACAGTTGTAGCATCGTGTTGGTCCCCTTCCTCCCGCTCGGACTCCTCTCATGCCTCCTCCTCGTCCTCTGGGAGCCTCGTTCACTCTATATGAAGGCCTGTAAAATCGTTCTGCCAAGGCATCCAAAGCCCTACACTGCTCTGTGCTATGTGTGGTAGACGCACAGAACTCACAATATATGTTGTTCGGAACGTTGGAGTATTTCTACAGTATGGGGCACAGGCAGGGTGAATGAACCATGCTTTTACATATTTCGCAATATTCAGTCGTCGCTGAATTCTATTATGCGGGGAACCCTGTGTATGGGTGTTGCGGTGGATATAACCCCTGGGTGTTTATCTGTGCAACCCCTCCTACTGGCGGAGCTCCTGGTGCCCCCGTCACTAATGTTCCCACATTCTTGCCCCGCAGCCGAGGACATTTGGTTACCACGTGTCCTTCCATTAGACAGTGCATACACCATACATTTGGCCTCGCTAGGTGCATTGGTTGAATTTCTTTCAATTTATCTACAGGCTAGCTATTTGATGTTGTAGTCCCAGTATGGAAGGGTCCTGAGCTGACTCTCCTCCTCTAAATTCTTGCAGATATCCCGCCATGGCCTCTATCTTCATATCCTACTCCAATGCATCTTACAACGTCTCGATCTTCTGTTGTGTCAGCAGGGTTCTTGTCAGTGGGAGAAGAGCCTTGATAAACCAATCCCTTTGATGGTGTTAGGGTATCGTGATTTGGCAGATTGGCTAAACCAAATGACAGGGTAACATCAGACCAGTCTTTGGAGTCCTAGGACCGAGCCTTCCTGGACTCAGAGAGGGCTCTCTCTATTGTGCGAAGGATGTGAACTTGTTCGCTTTGGATGATTGATTTTAGGCTAGCTGTTAAGTGTAATTTGTTTGTTTATTTTGGGTTGGGGTAAGATTACTAAGTAGGATAGGTGGAAATGAGAGGTTGTCAAATCAATAGGGCTATGGGGTCAGATGAAGTCTAGGGTGCCTAAATGATGAAGCAAAGTGTATTGCAGGGCCGATTTAAAAGGGTTAATGGATCCTTAGGTGATGATGAGGTGTAATGAACATTAAGTTTGGGAAGAAACTAAGAGGTCTTAAACGTATATAGTCTGAAAGCAATGACTCATGAGGTAGGGCAAACCATTAATATCTATGAACAATACTCAAACTAATAAACATGTAAGATGAACATTCCCGTGATACATAGAAGCATTAGAACTCCTAACTTTATAAATTCACCTTCAGATTTTTGGGAAAACACATAAGATAAACAAACAACTCAATATATGGAGAGGGAAATCCTAAACAGCATATATCAAACTATCGGGAACTCTGAAACAAGTTGGTAAGCATGGGCAAAGGGAAAAATCGAAACAAGGCCTCTTTGTCTTAACCTAATCAATCAGTATTCCATAGAAAAGCTTCATAATCGGGTTTTGAAAACTTTAAATAAGAAGGGCATACCATGAATCATATTTATAAGCTAACATACTAACCATTCATGAAACAGAAACAAGTTTTAGTGGGCCTAAGGAGCAATCAAGAATTCCTTAAGATGACTAAAAGAAGAAAACATCAAGACTATAGCAAACAGGAGGTTTGAGGTGCTTCCATGAGCATATCTCAACCTATACTTTTCTGATCTATAGTAACCAAACAGAATGAAACAAAATGAGGACAAGAAAACATTAACAAGTTAGAAAAAAATCACCATTCACCAAGCTATGGAATCCTGCAAGAAAGCTTCTCCAACATCAAGCCACACAAGCCATTCATTCACTTCATAAAACCAATATCTTGTCCAAGCACATAAAAACATGTATTGCTCTTAAACACATCAAGTCCCCACCGTTTACAATGAATCCTCATGACTTATATAACAAGCGAGGAGGAATAAATCTCACTAGAGCATTTAGAAGCCTATTGGCTAAAAACAAATATCCTAACTTGTCCTTGAGGCCCTACAAGGTCCAAGGCACAAAATATCTTCCAAAATATCTTTCCCGAACTAAAATAGAAAAAAAATTGAATTTTAGGCTTTGACATACATGATGAAATTTTCCTAACGCACATTTTCTCAGTTACACAGAGGAACACAGCATACTGTCTCAAAAACTTAAAAATTTTCCAGGAGTGCAGCACCAAAAAAGGTCTTTTTGCAACAGAGTTTTGGAGGCCTTCCCGATGTCGGAAAAGGATCTATGATGGCCCCTTGGAAAGCTGTGGATGTCTACTTTCCAAATATACCTTTTTTTCCTCAATCCAACCTTTGAAATTTTCCCAAAAGGTGGAAAAAGCCAAAGCTTCTAGGAGTGCAGCACCTGCTCAAAAAAGAGGGCAGAAAGGTGAAAATTTGAGTGTTTTTTACCCTTTTGGGGGACCAAAAAAACTCCAATTGAGCTTAAATTTGGTGAGCATACTTATCTCATGATGGGGAATCCAAAAATTTAAGCTGATCCCTCTGAAGATGCCCTAGGAAAAAGCGCAGCACCGGGGGTGTTGCATTCTTAGGCTTGAAAATTTGCAAAAAACAAAAACTTGTTCAATTCTCCCCAAATTTGGTATGTAGGTGCCTCAAGGGTCCTTGGAGACCTATAGTGAAGCTTGAGCCAAAATACCAAGCCTAGCTTGGTCTTTCTCATAATTTGGTGTCGTGCTTTCATTTTGGGCAGTTTTGAGCTTTTGTCTTGCAAAGTGATTTCTCCGTTTGTAATGCTCAGTCATCCTCCTTTGTAGGCTTAAGTCTTTGTTGGCCTTTTCCAGTTTGGCCTCTAAATGTATATTTTCCCTTTCAAGCCATGATTCTTTGTTATGCTCAATTTCCATGGCAAGGAGTTCGATGAGAGGAAATTGTTGTGCTTGGGATGATTCTTCCTCTCTTTGCTTTACCAATGCTTTTCTAAGACCCATAGTCTTAGATCTTTTCCTGGCTTGTCCCTTTTCCTCATTATCTTCCTCATAGGCGCCCATGTATTCCTCCAACTACACTTGTGACCTTTGAGCTTCTTTCCAATATTTGAGTGCCCTTGTTTCATACATGGCCATTTGGCCACTCATTTGTTTGTTCTGCATTTGGAAGAAGTGAATGAGATCCTTTGATCTTTCTAGCTCAGCCTCCAAGTCTTTAATCTGTGCATTTCGGTCTTGTAGAAGGGAGTTCAATATCCTTGTTTCATTTTCCTCATCACTGTCTATGTGAATGAGTTCAAATTCTATTTCTTCCTCATGATTGTCTTCTTCCTTCTTCAATTGTTTGCCTTTGTCCTACAATGGTTTTGAGGAGGAGTGCATGGCCCCTTGCCTTTTGGAGGCAGCAAACACATGCCTCCTTCCCTTTTGATAAGTGATGGTGAAAGGTGCCATAAGTTTTACTTGTGAAGTTTGGTCACTAATGACCTTGAGACTGCTTTCTTCTTCATGGATGATTTCTGTGTGAGTGTCCTTATTACCTTGCTCCTTGCTGTCCTTTTGATAACCATCTTTAACCTCTTTCAAGCTTTCCTTGCTACCAAGACCTTCAAGACTGCCATGCTTTGTTTTTGCACAGTTAGAGGCACCTATGTTGGTCATTTCTTTACTACCATGACTATCCTCCTTTTGATCTTTTGGTCCACTATCTTCATTGTCAATATCACTCTTTATACCACTGTGAGCATTGTTTTTAGGGTCACTATTTTGGGCACCTTCATTTGTTTTTTCATCACGGTGAGAATCATTCCCTTATTTATTTGATGAGTCCCTTTGACTGATCTTTTCTTCACTGCCCTATTTATTGTATTCATTACTTGGCCCCTTTTCATCATTTCCTTGCCTATTGAAAACAACTTTAAATCATGTCTCTTTGATGCCTATGCCATTCTTGTCACTTTCATTCTTGCTTTCTTCATTGCTTTCATATGTCTCTTCTCCACTGTCAGCATTTGTACCCTCAGTGTCATTTTCTTCACTTTCAGACCCACTATTTTGACTTTTTAGTTCATCATAGGAACCAATGTTTTGACCTCTATTTTCTTGCTCACTGTCTTCTTTTTGAAAAGCTGCCTCTGATTGTGTGTCTTTAGAGTCATCCTTTTCACCATGGCACCCATTGTTTTGACTTCTTTGCCCATCATATGTGTCACTGTTTTTACCTATGTTTTCTTCTTGGCCATCTCCCTTTTCTTCACTTTCCTCTTCATCTTCATCATCCTCTCCCTCATCTTCATCATTTTCTCCCTCGCTATTTTCTTCATGATAATCTCTCTCTCCCTTATCTTATCATCCTCTCCCTCACTACTTTCTTCATGATCATCTCTCTCTCCCTTATCTTCATCATCCTCTCCCTCATCTTCATCATTTTCTCCCTCGCTATTTTCTTCATGATAATCTCTCTCTCCCTTATCTTATCATCCTCTCCCTCACTACTTTCTTCATGATCATCTCTCTCTCCCTTATCTTCATCATCCTCTCCCTCGTCTTCATCATTTTCTCCCTCGTTGTTTTCTTCATCATCCTCTCCCTCATATTCATCATTTTCTCACTCGTTGTTTTCTTCAAGGCCATCAATGTTTTCTTCATGATCAGATTTTTTAGGGGAAGGAAAATGAGGAGGGTCTATTTGAGGGGATGATTTATGTGTAGAAGATGAACCAAGGTTAGTGGAGGGTGATGGAGGCGAGTGAGGGGGATTTTGAGATGATGATGGCATACTTTGCAGAGGGATGGGCTGTGGAGTTGTGAAATCGTTATGGGCAATAAAAACCTCCCAGGGAATGCCTTTTTGTTCTAGCTGGTATGAGACAATTACTTTGATGAGGGAAAGGTGAAAGAGGCTTGACATTTGTTGGGATGGGGGCTTTTTTTGCATAATGGAGGACATTTTCTCAATGCTTTTGCGAAGGTAGTAGGGCATGTGCATTAGCTTGTGTCTGGTGAAGTGCATGAGAAGTCTAATATGATAGGAATAGACTCTAGAGAACCTACCCTCACAGGTGAAGTATTTCATGATAATCTTCATGAGGAGGGCATATCTATCTAATAGATGAGAAAAAGGGAAAATGGTTTTACAGTCAGCTTGAAAACTAGGTTTTAAGAATGGATGATAATGGCTTAAGTCAAAATGCTTCTTTTTGAAAAAATTAAACTTCAAAACCCCCTTTCTAAAGTCTCCTTTTGCACCTTTCTATTTTGCCAATGTTTTTTAGGAGTTGATTCTGACTGTTTTTTACTATCCCTATAAAACACTATCTCTTTTGAACTTGGGCAGTTGGATAAATCCATAAAGACCCATGCTTGTCATGAACATTTGTTAGTGTGAATTAAAATCATGTTATCCCTTCTAAACATTCTAATCATACCTCTGACTATTTCTTTGTTAAAAATCAAATATTTTGAGTTGATTATTTGTCTCTGTCAGTGAAGTGGCACATAGTGCCTCAATATTTCTTCCTTTGAACTTTTTGGACCTCTAATCTTACCCTTTGATCAAGTGGAGTTGGTGCCCTTTTTTCCAAATCTCAGAAGATAGTTGGAAATTTATTTGGAACCATTTGCTATGATGAAGCAGGTTCTCTTTGCCACTTATCATGCCTATTTGTTCATTATCCAAATTTTGAGTTTTTTAGGGATATTTAGTAAGACAAACAAGGTTGTCTTCAAATTATTCAAAAGAAAATGTGCATTTGAATTAATTTCGTATGCCCAATAAAGTCTGCAATGCTTATTTGGAGGGTTGGAAGAAATTCTTTAACTTTTTTAACCCAAATAATTTTCCACTGTTTGGTCAAATCAGTCATGTATTTGCATTCTCAACAAAAACACACCTATTGTTTTCTTCATGAGGTTGTGAGTGTTTTTCTTGATGCTATTCTTACTCTTTTCCTCACCTCATGGCTTATCTAATAGTTTTCTTGGTCTTTTTGTAGGAATGTGGCAAAGGGCAGCTATCCCTATACTAGCTTCATGCTTGAAGCCAAAAATCCCTTCAATGATCTCTTTGAATGTTTGAGCAATGTTGCTTATGTGCCACTGAACTTTTGGAATCTGCACAAACCTTTTGATGGGTAGTGCTCCATATCATTTTATCATGAGATCATGATTTTCCTGTAGCCTTCAACTTGTTATATCTATTTATCAACTATAGACACCTTCGTTAGCTCTTTAGGTATCCTTCCATGCCTTTGTTCTGTTGTTTGATCAATTACCAAGCATTTCTGCGGAAATGCTTGGATATGGTATATTGTTCTTTTGTAGGCTTACTGCTAGATCAAGAGGATTCCTTTGAAGGCCCTTGATGTTCTTTGGACAACGATAAGCCTCACCTTTATTTCTCTTGACTTCTCCTTTGAATAACTGTGGAAATAGTGAAATTATAACCATGATAGTGCATAGCCTAGGTGAACCTATTTGATTCATTTGTAATGACCTTGGAATAGGTTTTTGACTAAAAGGTTTGAATCAGGGTTTTGGATGAGGAGACAAGGTTTTGAGACTCTACTATGCACCACCATCCTAGACAGCTATAAACTTGTTTTTACTTCAAAGGGCTTTCTAGAAAGGATTGACATCATCATTGCTTGAGGTACTTGGTGAGAAGGGGAGAAAGACTTGTTTACTTGGCGAGACAAGGTGTAAAGATAGAGGGTTTAGGAAAACTGAGACAGAGGTTTATAAGAAAGGGTGGAAAATACAGAGAGAGTGAGGGACATTAGTCCAGGATGGGGTTTTATGTGGATAATAGATTGGCCAAGCTTGACCAGGAAAGCGGGATAGTGAAAAATTTCTATTTGAGGAGATTTCTAGAACACACATGATTCTTGAATCTTGATTTCTAGAAATTTAAGACAAAGCATTTAGTCATCTAAAAAAGGTGAAAATTACTGATGACTAACAGTGGCTCCACTTCTGGAGGGTAGCTCCTTTTCAGGAGGTGTCCAGAATTTCAGATCTCTTAGCTTATGAAGACCAATGCCTCATCCATTGGGTGGATTCTCTCTTTTATTTTGCTGATGCTTTCCCTAAAGTAGTAATTTTGAAAATCTGAAAGCATGATTAGCTCAACTTCGCCTTTACCTACCCAGCCTACTTTGCTTAACATTTTTTCTTCCTTGGGTGCACTTGAACTGGAAAACCCATTGACATTTTTATTTTGAAAATGGAAACAAACTATCTACTTATGCACTTATCTCTTTCGGGAGTTCAGATTGAGCTGTTGAACTCCTTTGATTCTCTACCTATTCTACTCAACTGTCAAGGTTAAACTATTTGACAGGATTTATTCACTAAGCTAAAAACATGAAATTGAAAACATGACTAAATCAGGATTTGACAATCTTATTTATCATGGGTTTGTGGCATAAAAACAAGCTGCACACAAATGTTATTTTTGTACAAAATTATAAGACTAGAAATATCAGGGCTAAGATGCATAGTTTGTTATTCATCCCTATTTTTCTCCTTGGTTCTGTTTTGAGCATGTGGAACCAGTATCTTTCTTTTCCTAATCTATTTTCTTCAATAATTCAAGCTTCAATAATTTGACCAGCATTCTTTTCACTAACTTATCAACAATAAATTTACAGCATGTTTAGCTATGATTAGGCTAGATGGCTGAACAATACATCTTTTTGCACTAGTAGTGGCATTTATACTCGCACACTTTTAGTATTACTTATTTTTTGGGTATGGGGTTGTACCTTTCTTAAAATCTGCCCTCTTTTTCTACTTTTCCTTTGTTTTTGTGTTATCTCTCTTTTTGACTTTTTTCTTCAAATTATGGTATGTATAATGAGTAAAAATTAAAGCTAGGAATCTTTACAGAAGTAGTGTTTTAGTGTCCTACCATTGACAGGACCACCAAATGTTTCAGTTCCATCATGTTCTTGTAAAAATAAGGCATTATTTCCTATAGTTGAACTGATACTGAATGGACCTTTCCACGAGTTTTCAAACTTACCATGTTTACCTTTGTCTTATCTCCTCGAGTCCCATTTCATCACCTTATCTCCAATCTGGAAATCATTTTCCTTGGTTCTTTGATCAAAGATTTTCTTTATATTTTCCTATACTAACTGTGTATTTTTGTACACCTCCTCTCTTGTCTGTTGTAAATGGATAGTTTGGTTCAGCCTCCTTTGCATGTTATTTTCTTCTGATTGTACTTCTTGTAACAATTTCATTACCGGGACTCCCAAAGATGTTGGGAAAATGGCATCCATGCCATACACTAATTGATAGGGAGACATACCAATTGATTTCTTGGTGGTTATTCTATCATCCCATAGTGCATGCACTAGCTTTCCATGTCATGCCTTTTGATTTTCTTCCAGAAGCTTCTTAATGATACTAACTAGGCTTTTATTAGAGGACTCGGCCAGCCCATTACCTTGAGGGTAATAAGCTGTGGAATGTCCTAATGTGATGTGATATTTATAGAAGAATTCAACCATTATTTTGGATGTAAAGGCAGCTGCATTGTCCGTAATGATTTTCCTGGGGCAACTGAATCTAGACAGAATGTTGGTCTCAAGAAATTTGATAATGATTGAGTCTGTGGCATTCCTAGAGGGGATGGCTTCTATCCATTTGGTAAAGTAATCAGTAGCGGTGAGGATCCATTTGTGTTCGGCAGATGAAGAAGGGTGGATCTCTCCATTGAAATCTAAACCCCATTGTTGAAAAGGAGCTTCAATAATGATCGGATGCAAAGGCAAAGGTAAAATCTTTCTCTTGCCATCAAAGATTTGACATTTATGACAAGTCATGACCAGTTTGTGGGTGTCGGAAAAAAGGGTGGGCCAATAATAAACGGCTCTGAGGACCTTGTTAGTTGTGGTTTTCTAATAAAGATGGCCCCCACATTCTCCCTCGTGCATTTCATGCATGATTTTTCCTGCATCATTCTCAGGAAAAAATTTAAGAAGTATACCAATAGGATTCTTCCAGTATAGAACTCCATCTAAAATGGAGAATTTTAAAGATTTTTTTTTTAGGAATATTTCTTTTGTCTTTGATAAGGTATGAGGAGCATTAAGATAGAAAAGGAAATAAATAATATCGGCATACCAAGGTGAATTTAAAAACACTTCTTCAACATGAGGAGTTGTGCATTCTTCTTGTTCTTCTAAAGAGTCAACAAAATTCATATCTAATGCTTGTAGATTTGTTTCAGGCATGAGTTTTGCAAGTCCTTGTCCTTTAACCAGTTTAGTGAGTCTGATTTCTAGATAATATTCTAAAATAATAGCAATCCACTTTCCCCTTTTACCATTGGGATCCTGATTTAAGATGTATTTGACAACTGTGTGTGGAACAAAAGCAATAATATGAGAATGCAAGATATAAAATCGGAAGTATTTTAACGCTTTTATTAATGTGAAGGCCTGTTTTTCCATGATGTTATATTTTAAGGGAGCATCCCTAAGGGATTTGCTGAAGAAGGCTATGGGTTGTTCTTGTCCCATCGCATTTTTTTGTAACAACACTACAGCCACAATGTGTTCAGATGCAAATCAGAAAATATAGAAGTCTTTGGTGAAATCATTTTTTATCAGGATTGGGGTTTGGGTGAGTGCTTGTTTAACCAGTTCGAAAGATGGTTTGGCTTCCAAAGTCCACTTAACTCCTACCTCATTTTTTAGCATGTTTGTAATATTTCTCAAGATTTCTGCAAGGTTGGGGATAAATCTTCTTAAGAAGTTGATTTTCCCAATAAAGGATTGCAATTCCTTAATGTTTCTGGGATGGCTGATTCACAATATGCCTCCAATTCTTTTGGGTATTTTGATTCCTTCTTCAGAGATGATGTGGCTAAGGAGTTTTCCTTCCTTGAGACCAATCAATGTTTTCTTGGGATTCAAAGAGAGGCCATATTTCCTACACCTTTTGAAAACTTTCCTAAGGTGGACCAAGTGCTCTTCATCGGTTTTAGAGTAAATACTGATGTCATCGAGGTAGATGACTATGAAGTAGCCTATGTCTTCTGAAAAGGCTATGTCCATGGCCCTTTGGAAATTGGCCCCCGCATTCATCAACCCAAATGGAATTTTAACATACATGAATGTACCCCAAGGTGTGGTGAAGGCGGTTTTGTGTTGATCACTTGGGAATACTAGCACTTGTTTGTAACCAGAAAAACCATCAAGCAATGAGATTCTTTTAGATCCAACTACCTTTTGAATTATGTGGTCCATTTTGGGCAAAGGATAGTTATCTTTCAAGAAGGACTTGTTTAGGTTTCTAAAGTCAATGCAAAGTCTAAATTCTCTGGTTTTCTTCCTAACTGACACAAGGTTGGAAACCCATTTGCAGTATCTGAGAGGAACTATTATCCTGGTGTCATACATATTTTTGATCTCTTGTTAAACTAGAGGTAATAAGATAGGGTTTATTCTTCTTAAATTTTGTTTGAAAGGTTTCTGGTTCTCCTTTAGAGGGATTTTTTGTTGAATAATTCTTGTGTCATAAGATTTTAAATCTTGGTACCCCCATGCAAACACATCTTTAAACTCTTTGAAGAGCTCAATGTATTTTTGTTTTATGTGAGGAGGAAGGGTCTTAAAAATTTTGATCATTTTAGGTTCCCTAGTGTTTCCTATGTTGTATTCCTCCACATCAGCCTCAGTAGACTCTATCTTTGGTTTCTTAGCTACATAATTAAAATCAAATAGCTCTTCCAAAGGTACAAGGCCTCTTGGTAATGTGTCATTATTACAATGTAAGACTTCAAGGTCTCTTTGGTCTAGATCCTCACACATCTCAGCTTTATAAGGATGTGTGATCAGATTTATTTTAGCAAAAGAGGGCAACTCTGTTTCATGATCTCTATCTTCAGCAAGGGCATCTTCCCCATGTTCTAAGCTAGGTTTAGTCAATGTAAATTCATTCCTAGATTGTAGGAAATCATCAATGTATTCGTCACCCTCAAATACCTGCTAGTGATTAATGTTGTCGGGTGCCATAGGGCGATTTTTGACTTTGATATGGTTTTGTTTATTTGCAAGTGATATTTGGCAATTAATAGCGGCAAAGGCGAGCTCCTTAGCAAGGCTATATTGGGCTCAAGGAATGTAGGTGAGCTCATATTTCTCGAAATTTTTGAGGAGGTCTAGGGCTGCATTTCTATATTCTCTTAATCTTGGGTTCTTGGTTGAGTATTCACCTTTGATCTATTTAATGAGTAGCTCTGAATCTCCCTAGGCTAATATTTTCTAAGCTCCTAAGTCTTCAAGCAAGTGTAAACCGAGGAGGAGAGCCTCATATTCTGCAATGTTATTAGTACATTTAAATTCTAACCTGTAAGAATGGCCTTCATTTGTGTTATGTATCCAAACACTAGCCCCTGAACCGGCCTTGCCACATGAATCGTAAAAGTTCATGTTACAAAGTGTTTCTATTTCATTTTTATCACTGAGTTGTTGTTCAGGGTTGATAGAGTTTTGGTTATCATTTTCCTCATTTGAGGGAAAATATGAGTGTTCTGGTGGGCCTAGCTCTTTCTCACTTCCTTTTACTTGTGCACTAATCTCATGCTCATTATACAAGATAAAAGAATCCAAATCTGAACGTATGGAATAAACCGGGGTGTTGTTCGGCCTATCTAGGCTACTCACCATATATTTCATGTGGGTTTCTCGGTACAATCTTTTGGTTTGATTGAAAACGGGGATAGTAGCATAAGACATGTCAAGTTGGAGGTTTCCCAGAAGCTTAGCTCCCCAAGATTGAGACAATATCATGCCATATTTGGGGGGAATGTTAGCCACGACTATATCCATGACCAGGCTCTTAGCAAGGATTTGTGCCAAATTGACATATAAGTCCTTGATCAGTCCTAAGCATTTAACTCTGCTTGAATCAAAGGAATACAGATTTTTGTAGGGCCAAGTTATTTCTAGGCCCAATATTTCCATCACTACCTTCGGCATGAGGTTGTGAGAGGCACCAGAGTCTAGCATGGCATTATGTAGGATTAAATTTTTGTGTATGTTTAGGCTAACATAGAATGGGGGAATGGTTCCTTCCTGGTATTTTCCATCTACTTCGGGTTCAAACAACAACTCTGGTTTATCATCTATCAAATTCAGAGTGTTGGTATCATTTCCTATGTTCAAGACTTTCAAGACTTGGGAGCGGTACATATCTTGAGCTACCAGTTCAGTGAGAGGGATGGTTATTTTGATTTTCGCAATCTCTCCTTCAAAACTAAAGGGTACTTGAGTTTTAGACATATTTACATCAGTTTTATCAGCCATAAATTTCTCCACATTTTTAATTTGCTGATTTTGATTCAGGGCTTTGGTATTTAGATTTTTCTCAAGGCCACTAGCAAAGGTGCTAGGACAGCTTGCGCCAATACTTGATTGGCTGGTTTTATTTGTGTTGGGATCAGCTTTCTTAGTCATGGCATTGTTATTGTCTGGTGTTCTTTTAATAATTGTTTCGGGAGTTTTCTTAACAGCAGTGTTTGAGTTGTTTTTCTTGGATTTGTGTTGGTTTTTCTTACTCCTAAGATCATATTTATTATGGACTTCCATTATGGCGTTTTCTAATCCCAATTCGTGATCTTTAGAATCTTCATAGCTTGTTTCATCTTGGTTTGAGGAGAAAAAACTTGTTCTTCTTCTGTGAGAAAAACCTCACCCTCACTATCAGAGCCTATTAAGTTTAGATGATTCTCATCTGGTTGTTCAATATCTCTTTCCCCTTCGTCAACATAGTTATCTTGGAAGGGTGGTCTGATTTGTTGATCATCTTCCCTTGGTCTGTTTTGGGGCAGGTCTCTTCTAAAGTTTTGATTCTGGTTTCTATTTTGGGGATTTGTTTGGTTGTCCCTAGGGGGTGTTCTTTCGTTTATGCTTATTCTTTCCATCATTCTTTCCATGGTCCTAAGAAGGTTGTCCATCTTGGAATCAGATGAGGAGGTGGAGGGCATGGTGTCATCTTTGTATGTTACCCTCTTTTCTGATCTTACCCTACCTCCTTTTTCAATTAAGTTGGCCTCTACACTTATAGTTGCTTTTTGCATGTCTTCTAAAGTAAGGGGCTCTCTTTCTCTTAGTTGATAGGCCATGTCAGGGTCAAAACCCTCTGGTAATTTAGCAAAGGCTAGGCCTAATGGAGGTTTCATGTTCGGCGGTAGCGCATTGTAAACACTATTGAACTTAATGCAATAGTCTTGGACACTTTCCCCCGTGTTTCTTTTGAAGTTGCTATATTCCGAGAGGATTTGAAGAGGGTTTTTCTTGATATCCCATTTGTTTATGAAAGTTTGGTAAAGGAAAGGGAGATCATGTATACTGTTGGGAGTTAGGCTTTTGAACCATTTCTTAGCTTCTCCACCTAGGCTTTGGGTGAACATTCTCATTTTCATGGTTTCCTCTTCTAATTCCATGTAGTCAAAAGCATCATTTATTCTATCTACATGCTGCTAGGCAGTAATGGATTCAGCCCCCGTGAAGTGTGGGATTCTGGATTGGTAATCATTTGGCAAAGGTACCAAGGTTGCGGTAACACAAGGGGTGCATACCATGCTGCCATGGTGGGAGATAATGGTGGATTTACAAGCGGAGGATTTGTGCTATGAGATGGAATGGTTTGCACAGTGATGTTGTGAATGGGTGTGGCAGAAGTACTTGGACCAGTAAATTGATTCTGAGAAGACTTGGGGTGAAAAGAGCCGAAGTGATGGAGAAGTTGTAGATTAGGTGGTGTGGAAGGAGAAGCTTCTCTGCTATGACTCTTCTACAATTCTATGGGCCCAAGATCAGTATGGTCGATTTTACTTTGTGACTTGGTTCTGAAAAGGTTTCTAGTATGGTGAAATTCAAACTGGGGGTCTTGCAATGCTATACGATGTTCAGGTACAGATCTTGCTCTATGAATGGTCCTATAAGTAGCTAAGTTTCCAGTTTCACAATTTTACCACAAAACTATTTCTGGGTCATCAACTATAGTAGGAGAGTTTGGGTCCGGATGAGATCTAGTATTGATTCTTCACAGAGCCAGTTTTCAAATTCAAAATTTAGAGAGGCTGAAAGTTTATGATTGTTTTTGGAAGGCTGACCTTTCTAGGCGCTATAAAACTTGAACTGTGTGTGACTAAGGTTCTAGATTTCCTAAGTTTGTTTTGATGCAGTCCTACAGGAGTCTATAGATACTTTAGCAAAATTTAGAAGGCCTACTGGAGGCTAGTGGAGTCGCCAGGTGGATATTTTTGGTTGTTTTGAAGATAAGTGTCTATGGTCCACCACCAATAATGACAAAAATCCAATCTAGAAATGTTTTGGGGTTTTTTCTGAGTTTCTATATGTAGCCCAAATGGTTTGTAAGAGTGTCCTATAGCTGAGTTATCAATTTGCTAGGATGATGAAATAGCTAGTTTCTACTCTTTAGATAATACTTAAGTTCTCTAAGTTTGACTGGGATTTTGGGAGTTCCTAAGGGATACCTAGGATTTTTTGACTCAAATTCCCACCGTGATCACCATTATGTTATTGTGGCGATGAGGTGGCGAATGAACCACCAGATACTATCATTCAAACTTGAGGGTCTTAAGAGTCTTAAGAGGTTTTCAGGCAATTATATACTCAAAAGGTCCCACCATGATCGCCATTATGTTAGTGAGTGGTGGGATAAATCCACAAGATAGTTTTCTTAAGGGATTCTAAAAGGTTTAGGGAAGTCTAAGTTTGTTTCTTACTCAGAGTCCCACCATGATCGCCATTATGTTGATTAGTAGGAGTATTTATTGGCAACAAATCTTCTTGAGAAAGAAGTGCAGCAACTCTTTTGAGATTGTAAACTTCCAAGCCTTCATTTGCACTTGGAAATTCAATGGGATTTGGTGGCTACTCATATGGAGCTGAGAAAATTTATATGTCATAAATGATTTCCTTAACCATTTCCGGAGAAGGATTTTCATCGACAACTTTCTCAAGGAGTTCATCATCCTCCTCAACCTCAACATTAAAGCTAAAAGACTGTTGATTTCCAATTATGTGAAAGTTATTTTTGATGGGCTAAAGTGAAGTAGAGCAAAGAGTCAGACACTCTTCACTTACTTCTAAACTTTCAAGGCTTTCCTCATATGTGTCATAGGTGACCTGTCTTAGATGATTACTGCTTTCAATCTGATGATAGTGAACTTCATCCCACAAAACAACTATTTATGGCTCTGCAAGGTTAGCTTCTGTTTGGAGAACATCATCATCGTCAGATTTATCAAAATTTGAAGAATCATCAACATAAATAATTTCACCAATCAAACGTATTGGGTTACCATTTTGTTCTTCTTTGAACTGATCTACAAGTTTACTTTCTGATTTATGGTAGATGGCATTAGTAGGAGGAGGAACAAAAAAATTTTGTTCACATGAAGGTTTAGAGGTTGGATGCATGTTTATTATCTGATTTATTTCCTCAGTAGTTAAAGGAGGAGGAATTTTTCTCTTCCTTTGGATAATACTACAACAGTTCTCTTTCTCTTGTGAAGGTTGGTTTTGAGGCTGAATGTCTTCTTGAGCCTCACCTAGAGGATATGGTGAACCATCACTTGTGCCTTTAGAGAGATCCTGTGGGTTTTCCTCTATTTATTGATTGGGTTCTTCCTCAACTAACTCCGCTAGGCTGTCATGATAGCTACCTTGAGAATGAAATGCATGGATTTCTTCTAATAAATCTTCAGGATGCCAATTTCCCAAATATTTATCAATGTACACAAGGTATTGTATAAGGTCTTCAGATTGATCACAGCAGTTTTCAACTAATGATAGAGATGGAAAATACCCTATATAGTGTTTATAAAATACCTGGTGGAAGTCCTTCAAAGAAAACAAGATGTCAGGTTCTAGCCATTCATACCAATTTCTTGCGTTACCTTCTAATGTTACCATAAACATTTTCATGAGGCAATCTCCATGCCATTCAAATTTTAACCTCCATATGTGTATATGAAATTTGATGAGATGTAACAAAGGGTCATCAACTTTTTCATCTCGGAAGATAGGTAGGTTTTTCATCCAATTTGTTTCAGGCATTTTGTGTGGCAATCCAGGGATATGATCTCTACTCATTGGAGCATATCTCCTTTGTATCCTTGGATCCATGTTGTAAATCAGAAAGGGTTACTGAATCTTTTCAACCAGTCTATAGTTCTCTACCAGTGGAGTCTTTTGGTCTATTGATGGTTGTGGAGTCACCAGGTGGAAGATTTGAAATTTTTTGTCCACCATTAGCATGATTGGGATTTCTCAATGCATTCCCAGAGGGGTCTGTGAGAACTTAGTGGAGTAGTAGGCCTGCTGGAGGCTAGTGGAGTTAGAAAGTGGATATTTTTTGTTGTTTTAAGGATGTATGTTTATGGTCCACCACCAATAACTGACAAAAAACCAATATAGTGATGTTTTTGGTGTTTTTTGAGTTTCCTTTATGTATCCCTAAGGTTTGTATGATTTTCCTGAAGCTGATTCATCATTTTTCCAGGATGGTGAAACAACCAGATTCTACTCTATCACTGACAGTTTGAGTTTTCTATGATTTGACTAAGATTTGAGAGTTCCTAAGTGATACCTAGGATGTTTTTGACTCAATGTCCCACCGTGATCACCATTATGTTAGGGAGTGGTGGGATAAATCCACAAGATAATTTTCTTAAGGGCTTCTAAAAGGTTTAGGGAAGTCTAAGTTTGTTTCTTACTCAGAGTCCCACCGTGATCGCCATTATGTTAGGGTCTCGTGATTTGGAAGATTGGATAAACCAAATGACAGGGTAACATCAGACTATTATTTGGAGTCCTAGGACCTAGCCTTCTTGGACTCAGAGAGGGCTCTCTCTATTGTGTGAAGGATGTGAACTTGTTCACTTTGGATGATTGATTTTAGGCTAGTTGTTAAGTGTAATTTGTTTGTTTGTTTTGGGTTGGGGTAAGATGACTAAGTAGGATAGGTGGAAATGAGAGGTTGTCAAATCAATAGGACTATGGGGTCAGATGAAGTCTAGGGTGTCTAAATGATGAAGCAGAGTGTATTGCAGGGCCAATTTAGCAAGGTTAATGGATCCTTAGGTGATGATGAGGTGTAATGAACATTATGTTTGGGAAGAAACTAAGAGGTCTTAAACGTATATAGTCTAAAAGAAATGACTCATGAGGTAGGGAAAACCATTAATCTCTATGAACAATACTCAAACTGATAAACATGTAAGATGAACATTCTGGTGATACATAGAAGCATTAGAACTCCTAACTTTAGAAATTCACCTTCATCTTTTTGGGAAAACACATAAGATAAAAAAACAACTCAAAATATGGAGAGGGAACTCCTAAAAATCATATATCAAACTATTGGGAACTCTGAAACAAGTTGGTAAGCATGGGAAAAGGGCAAGATCGAAACAAGGCCTCTTTGTCTTAACCTAATCAATCAGTATTCCATAGAAAAGCTTCACAATAGGGTTTTGAAAACTTTAAATAAGCAGGGCATACCATGAATCATATTTATAAGCTAACATACTAACCATTCATGAAACAAAAACAAGTTTTAGTGGGCCTAAGGAGCAATCAAGAATTCCTTAAGATGACTAAAAGAAGAAAACATCAAGACTATAGAAAACAGGAGGTTTGAGGTGCTTCCATGAGCATATCTCAACCTATACTTTTCTGATCTATAGTAACCAAGCAGACTGAAACGAAATGAGGGAAAGAAAACATTAACAATTTAGGAAAACATCACCATTCACCAAGCTAGGGAATCTTGCAAGTAAGCTTCTCCAACATCAAGTCACACAAGCCATTCATTCACTTCATAAAACCAATATCTTGTCCAAGCTCATAAAACCATGTATTTCTCTTAAACACATCAAGTCCCCACCATTTACAATAAATCCTCATGGCTTATATAACAAGCAAGGAGGAAGAAAGCTCACTAGAGCATCTAGAAGCCTATTGGCTAAAAACAAATATCCTAACTTGTCCTTGAGGCCCTACAAGGTCCAAGGCACAAAATATCTTCCAAAATATCTTTCCCAGCCTAAAATAGAAAAAACATTGACTTTTAGGCTCTGACATACATGATGAAACTTTCCTAACACAGATTTTCTCAGTTACACACAGGAACGCAGCATACTGTCTCAAAAACTTGAAAATTTTCCAGGAGCGCAGCACCAAAAAAGGTATTTTTGCAACAGATTTTTGGAGGCCTTTCCGATGTCAGAAAAGTCTCTGTGATGTCCCGTTGGAAATATTTCGATGCCTACTTTCCAAATATACCTTTTTTTCCTCAATATAACCTCTAAAAGTTGCACAAAAAGTGGAAAAATCCAAAGCTGCCAGGAGCGCAGCACCTGCTCAAAAAAGAAGGCAGAAAGGTGAAAAATTGAGTGTTTTTAACCCTTTTGGGGGACCAAAACAACTCCAATTGAGCTGAAATTTGGTGAGCATACTCCTCTCGTGATGGGGAATCCAAAAATTTAAGCTTCTCTCTCTGAATATGCCCTAGGAAAAAGCGCAGCACCGAGGGTGTTACGTTCTTAGGCTTGAAAATTTGCAAAAAAACAAAAAACTTGTTCAATTCTCCCCAAATTTGGTATGTAGGTGCCTCAAGGGTCCTTGGAGACCTGTAGTGAAGCTTGAGCCCAAATACCAAGCCTAGCTTGGTCTTTCTCATCATTTTGTGTTGAGCCCTCATTTTGGGCAGTTTTGAGCTTTTGTCTTGCAAAGTGATTTCTCCGTTTGTAATGCTCAATCATCCTCCTTTGTAGGATTAAGTCTTTGTTGGCATTTTCCAGTTTGGCCTCTAAATGCATATTTTCCCTTTCAAGCCATGATTCTCTATTATGCTCAATTTCCATGGCAAAGATTTCGGTGAGAGGCAATTGTTGTGCTTGGGATGATTCTTCCTCTCTTTGCTTTTCCAATGCTTTTCTAAGACCCATAGTCTTAGGTCTCTTCCTGGCTTGTCCCTTTTCCTCATTATCTTCCTCATAGGCGCCCATGTATTCCTCCAACTGCACTTGTGACCTTTAAGCTTCTTTCCTATATTTGAGCGCCCTTGTTTCATAGATGGCCAGCTGTCTACTCATTTTTTGTTCTACATTTAGAGGAAGTGAAATTGTGAATGAGATCCTTTGATCTTTCTAGCTCAACCTCTAAGTTTTTAATCTGTGCATTTCAGTCTTGTATAAGGGAGTTCACTATTCTTATTTCATTTTCCTCATCACTTTCTATGTGAATGAGTTCAAATTCTCTTTCTTCCTCGTGATTGTCTTCTTCCTTCTTCATTTGTTGTTTGCCTTTTTCCTTCAATGGCTTTGAGGAGGAGTGCATGGCCCCTTGCCTTTTGGAGGCATCAAACACATGCCTCCTTCCCTTTTGATAAGTGATGGTGAAAGGTGCCATAAGTTCTACTTGCAACGTTTGGTCACTAATGACCTTGAGACTGCTTTCTTCTTCATGGATGATTTCTGTGTGAGTGTCCTTCTTACCTTGCTCTTGGTTTTCCTTTTGATAAGCATCTTTAACCTCTTTCAAGCTTTCCTTGTTGCTACGACCTTCAAGACTGCCATGCTCTATTTTTGCACAGTTAGATGCACCTATGTTGGTCATTTCTTTACTTTCATGACTGTCCTCCTTTTGATCTTTTGGTCCATTGTCTTCATTGCCAATATCACTCTTTATACCACTATGAGCACTGTTTGTAGGGTCACTACTTTGGGCACCTTCATTTGTTTTGTCATCACTATGAGAATCATTCCCTTCTTTATTTTATGAATCCCTTTAACTGATCTTTTCTTCACTGCCCTATTTATTGTCTTCATTACTTGGCCCTTTGTCATCATTTCCTTGCCTATTGAAAACAACTTTAAATCATGTCTCTTTGCTACCTGTGCCATTCTTGTCACTGTCATTCTTGCTTTATTCATTGCTTTCATCATTGCTGTTGACACCTAATCCTATGGATGGGTGTGCACATTTATTTTTGTATATTATTTGTTATTAGGAAATAAGGAAGGCCAAGAGTCATTGGGAGCTGAATCCCAATAGCCTCACCTCCCATCTATATAAGCATGTACATTCTTCAGCTAATAGACGTTGCAGTTTTGAGGAGTTACCTCCTGGTTTGACATGGTATCAGAGCCAGCTCCACATTTGGCATTTCTGCCCTGTGGTGTAACTCCCTACCCTTTGCTCAGTTAATATTTTTAATGTTTTTTTGCTGCTCATTACTGCTAGACTGTTATTCTGCATTTTTTTTTTTCCCTAAATAGCACCGACATTTGCAGCTCCAGCTCCTGCAGACTGCAGGCTCTGTCAATCTGCAAATTGCAGGCTCTGCCAGTCCAGCAGTCCTGCAACTGTCTTCTGCAGATTCAAATTCAAATTTTTTTTTGTAACAGCCCTTTTGGGCCTCACTCATTCTCCCTACGCTCCATTTATCCCTGCGCTCACCTCCCCCCTCCTTTTCTTTCTGCGCCCTACGCCCTCCCCCTCACTGTAATACCGCAGTTTTACACTCATCCCTCACGGTTCCCACCACTCGGCCCTTCCGACTACACCTTCCCCTGCGAGCTCCCTCTCCTTTTCACAACAGCACCTCTCTCCACGGCCCTCGGCCTTCCCATTCCCCTCGCTGCATAAACAAATCAACACGTTCATTTTTTTTTAATCGACTGCTACCCATTCCCTCTACTCTGTGCTCATTGCCACCGGCCTACTCCACCGCCGGCCTCCTTACGCCTCTTCCTTACAGTGCTCCTTATGCCTCTTCCTTGATCGCCTTCGTTTGTTGAAGAAAAATGGTGTTGATGGACTGCCTACAATTCCTAGAAAACCTAAGGAATGTGATGCATGTATTCTAGGAAAGCATAGCAAACAGCCATTTCATGATTCACACTCAAGAGCACATAGGAAACTTGAACTTGTTCATTCAGATTTATGTGGCCCTATGCCTATTGCTCCTGCAAATGGAAACAAATACATGATGACAGGATATGTATAGTTTTGATCCACCATTCCAGAATAAAGTAATCTAGGTTATGAATAAATGATCCATCGACAGAATTATCATGATTGGATAGAATTACTGATAAATGATGAACCTAAGATATCTATTTCTATTGTGAATGGACGAATTATATCGACACAATACACTATTGTCAATCCAGAATAAGAGATAAATGAATTGTTGGATTGTCGCTGTATTGGGACGAGATGTTAGACACATCGATGGAAAATCCTAGGCTTTAACAATAGAACGATTCAAATATTCGTCATCTTTGTATGGAATCACGTGGAAACAAGATTGACTTGGAGAGTATATAAGAAAATAAGAATAATTTTGAGCCAAGGGCACTTGATCCGACTATGAAATGATGTCATAATCCATATTCACGAAACCAATTATGTAAATTACCACATCGTTTCAGACGATGTTTTGAAGATCCCTCCCTGATCTCGAATCATGATCGAGACGTGATTATGAATAGTCATTAACTCAATTGATATGATAGGAATAGGTATCGGATTGGATCCACTCTTTTTGTATAGAATACACTCAATGTAATCAATTAATTGATATTGATTAGGTACTTAACTTAATGCTTCTTTAGCTGCGTGCATTACCTCGACAGTAACGTTCAAAAGGCCCTTTCGTCGTGCAAATGTTTCTGTATTTATCTTTACTTCGTCTCTTACAAAACGGGGGATTTTACCCAATTCTTGCCGACTTTCAGGATCCCAAATTGGACTAATATCCGTGGATAATGATTTAGTCATTCTTTCCTTCGTATCATGACCACAAAAAATCTCTAGAAGATGATCCTCCATACCCAGAGCGAATGAGTTATAAACTAGATCAGCTATTTGATTAGTACCTTCGTAACCCAGGAAGGGTCGATATCCCAAGGAAAAATTTTGGATATGAGCTGGTGCGGAAATAACTCCACAGGGAATCTCAAGACGTTTACCAATATGACGTTGCATTTGAGTACCAAATATTGCAGAGGGTTCCACGCGAGCGATAATATCTCCTACTTCAGCATGATCATCTGTGATGATCATCTCATCACAAAAATCTTTAATTTGCTCTTTGGACCATTCTGCATCATGTTTACAATAAGTACCTGTACAACTCACACGAATTCCCATCTCTCTAGCAAGTATCTTAGTAATTGAAGCAGCATGAGTTGCATCACCAAAAACGACTGTTTCTTTCCCCGTAAAGTTCTGACAATCGATAGATCTTGAGAACCAAGCAGCTTAGGAAACGAATCGAGTTTGTCCATCGATATAGGATTCGTAATCAACCCTTTTGCTCGATAAAATAGGAGCCGCCAAGATATCAAGAGATTTCTTTATCTGTCGGATGCACTCGGCCATATCTACAGCTCCCATAGGAGTTGTAGATACATAAGGCATTCCAAATTCCTTATTCAAATACATCGCTGTCATTAAGCCCACTTCACGATAAGGAATTAAATTGAACCGAGCTTTTGGTAAATTTTTGGATCCTCTACAGATCCTCCTTCAGGAATTATTTGATTAATTCTGATGTCCAGATCTTTTAATAAACGTCTCAACTCACGACAATCGTGTCGATTATGAAAACCCAGAGTAAGAATCCCAATTATATTTACAGAAGGTGCATCTGTTACAAATTGATCCAATGTATGGGATTTATCCAAATAATATCGAACTACCTGTTCCAAAGTTCTATCCGCTGCCTGAATTTCATTCACTTGATAATGATCCACATCCGCAAAAATGACGTTGCAATCGGAGATTATGGATGCTCTATCCACAAAGTTTTTTTAATCCTCTTGCAAGATACTAGAGGTACACGTAGGTGTTAATATGATAAGATCGGGACTTTCCTCCTTATCTTTTCGAAGAATATTATCCACAACTCTTTTTCGAGATCCACGTGCTAGTACGTGACGATCTACTATACTAGCAGTTGCAGGAGTAAAATTTCTTTCCCGTTCTAACATAGAACGCATTACATTGAAATAATCATCTCCTAGAGGAGCATGCATAATGGCATGGACATTTTTGAATGAACTAGCTACTCGTAGAGTTCCAATATGAGCAGGACCAGCATACATCCAATGGGCTAATTTCATAAATTGAACCTTATCTCAAAATGATCCGTATTCCCATCTTGCACCACAGAGATATCCCTTTATCTCTTCCCTATTGTAATAACATTCCCTTCTGATAAGTTAAGTATGGTGAAATTATGAGAAAAATAAAAAACAAAAATTCCATTGGATTTACCCTTTACGAAAGAAGAAAGGGAAGAGCGAGGGAAGGGAAAACAGGAACCAATGAAATAAGTCTGGGACGGAAGGATTCGAGCCTCCGAATAACAGGATCAAAACCTGCTGCCTTACCGCTTGGCCACGCCCCATTCCCATCCTATTTCCCTATTCATATGCTAATGAATACTTATATCAAATTTTTTGTCAACCCATTAGGATCCAAGATTAATTAGATCAGATCCCAATTGGGCAAATAAATTTTGTGGATATTTCAACAAAATAGGTTATTGATGGAATTGGACATAATAGGAAAAACAGAAAAAGGGACAAGAATATTCATTCATTGATCATTTTCTATTAGATTGGGTAAAATATTGTATGTATGAAAGAAACATCCCTTCCAACCCCAAGTCCGGTCAAACTTGCCGAAGAGCTTCGATCGATTCGATCAATCAAAGACTTTTCTGGCTTTACCCCCCCCTAATTTTTATTGGAGAAGAAAATGCCAGTTATGTTCAATATTTGTCTAGATGATGCCTTTATTCATTCAAATAATCCCTTTTTTGGAAAATTACCTGAGGCTTATGCAATTTTTGATCCAATTGTCGACGTAATGCCAATTATTCCTGTTCTCTCTTTTCTCTTAGCCTTTGTTTGGCAAGCTGCTGTAAGTTTTCGATAAAAAGTATCTTTTTTTTTTCTTTTTCAAGTTTTTGGATCACTGTCATTGATCTAATTTTTGTATAACTCTTTCCATTTTTTTGTGACAGAAGTTCTATCCTTGTTCCACCCGACGATACCAGATTCAGATACCTTATCTGCTTCCGGATAAAAACTTTTCCACTAACCTTCATCAATTCCTTCCGATCCCACCGCTCACTTCGGATCGAGCTATTGGGTCACGTATTGATACGATCGATACCAATGACATATTTTCATAAATATTCGATAAATATCTGGTTGATCCAAAAAATAAGAGGGAAAAAAGACCATTTGGAAAACAAAGAGAAATTTTCTCTTCTTCTTTCAAATTTATTTTCACGCGTGATTCGAAGAAATAATTTCGTGATTTGTAACAATCATACTATTGTTTGGTATTCAAGTATCCATATATGGTACAAAGATTGATGATCTATTCTGTTGTACTTATAATAAGGATTCCGGAGATTACGTAATGCTTACTCTTAAGCTGTTCGTTTACGCAGTAGTGATATTTTTCATTTCTCTTTTTATCTTTGGATTTCTATCGAACGATCCAGGACGTAATCCCGGACGTAAAGAATAGTGAAAAAAGTCTCCAGGTTAATGGGTCTTTTCCGTTCCGTAGAAAGATTCGGGGTTATTCGTTTTCAGGATCAATAGTGTACGAACGGAGAGAGAGGGATTCGAACCCTCGGTACGGATGATCCGTACTACGGATTATCAATCCGCCGCTTTGGTCCGCTCAGCCATCTCTCCAAGATGGAAGAGTTCATGTGTAACAAAATGAATGGTGGAGTAAAGGTGTATACCATAGTATGTACGGGTTGTATCAGCAATATAATGAATATTGCAATTATTCAGTTGGATAAAGAACAATCTAGTCAATTGTATTGCTCATTTCGTTCAAAATAGTTATTTCTTTTCCTCTCTTTTTTCTGACCTGCTTGGCCTGGCCATCGGCCAGGCCAAGCAGGTCAGAAAAATTATTCATACAGTGCTTGACCTAATTTGAGAGCTAGAATACTTGCTGTAAAGGCAAGAAAAAAACTATCAAAAATTGAACCTCTATTATCATCTCTTCATTCCCTCCCAAATCAGTTTGAATAAATGCGTTAGATGGATTAGTCCATTTATCCCTCTCCAGTATAAAATTTTATTATCTAGATATTGAAGGGTTCTCTATCTAAAGATATTAGATTATTGTAAAGATATTAGATTATTGTAAAGATATTAGTTGCTCAAGGCCATAATAGGTTCCTGATCGAACCTACACAAATGGGTAAGAGTCCGAAGAAGACAAAATAGAAGAAAAGTGATTGATACCGACAACATTTTATTCATACATCCAGTCGATGGAGGGTGAAAGAAAACCAAATGGATCTAGAAGTTATTGCGCAACTCACTGTTCTGACTCTGATGGTTGTATCGGGCCCTTTCGTTATTGTTTTATCAGCAATTCGCAAAGGTAATCTATAATTACATGAATCTCCATCTCCGGAGATTCATGTAATTATGAAAACGAGGTAATGATTGATAGAAACTTTCAATAGAGGTTGATTGATAACTCCTCATCTTCCTATTGGTTGGACAAAGATCGATCTGTATGTTACAATCAGATCGTTGCGGGTATAGTTTAGTGGTAAAAGTGTGATTCGTTACATTATCAACTCAAATAGTTGAAGGATCTTTTACATGGATCAAAGATCCATCTAAAGCTCTATTTCCAGATAGGCTCAAACCCTTCCCTATGAATGCACAGGAATAGCATACCTTCTCGTAATCTGGGTCTGAAATGATGAAAGAGAAACACATTTTTGGTTCCAAGATAGCGACACAGAATGTTTGAAAGGTTAGATAAATTCCAGATCTATGGGGATCCAAAGATATTTTTTCATCATGACTAAACCTTCAACTTATGGATGGAAGGACCCCAGGTTGAAGCGGAATAGCTATAGAACGATGACTTTGGTTTACTTGGGTTATCAGCATTTCGTTCGAGCTCGGTGGAATTTGTTCTCCTGGGGATCAGAATCAGTAGAAATAGGGAACGAATTAACTAGAAAGATTTGTGATTATTTGAAACTTTTCAAATTTCTCTTTCTATCGGGATCATCTAGAAAGTGAGTAAGTATTCTACGATTTTGGGCCCTTCGCTAAAAAAAGAGAAGAGTAGAAAAGAGAAGAAACTGACGTAGATGCCATGGGTACGATAAGAAATTAGGGTTTTATTCGAAAATAAAAGAGGAGAAAGAAAAGAATTGAAATTTCCTTTCACAAAGATTTGATATAAATATTCCGCTTCTTCCCTCATACCGCTCTCTATCCCCCATGAAGGAGCTGAATGACATGAAATTCTCTTGTTCGGTTC
Organism: Pinus albicaulis; assembly: GCA_034641835.2. NCBI lineage: Eukaryota > Viridiplantae > Streptophyta > Pinopsida > Pinales > Pinaceae > Pinus > Pinus albicaulis. The sequence goes on along the minus strand of CM076574.1, from coordinate 923,627,844 downwards.
TGAATTAGAGGCATTGAATAATCAATGTCGACTATAACCCCTAGCCTTCCAAGCTAACGATGCGGGTTCGATTCCCGCTACCCGCGAACAGATATCTACCTGTTCTATATCTATCTATATAGATAGAATAGGTAGATATAAAGTGATTAAGTATATAACATAATTTCACGATTCACTCGAAATAAATTTTCCGTTGCAATGTGAAATAGATTCCATTCTTTTCCTATCCTATAACCTCATTGTGAATAAAAAGGTAGATCAGGACAATGTATGCCAAAAGGAGTTAAAATAAAAAAAGGGAAGATAGAAAGAGCGTCCATCGTCTAATGGATAGGACAGAGGTCTTCTAAACCTTCGGTATAGGTTCAAATCCTATTGGACGTAATACTCTTCAATTGTTCTAAATTGTTGTACAATGTATTGGAACAAATTATTCAGCTCTTTTTCCTGTTCTGAATAATCCCACCAAATTATCAAATATTCATTTTTTTTCTTGAAGTAAAAAAAGTTCAGTATGTTCCTTAAGAGCCTCTTCCAAAAGGGCTTTCGCTTCTTCTGTAAATGTACCAGTAGAACATATAATTTCTCCGAACTGAGGTTTATTCTTTATCAAATACTCGCATAACCGAACGAGAAAATTTCTCACCTGTGCTATTTCTAATATATCCAGGTATCCATTTGTTCCGGTATAAATAGTAGCTATTTGTTCTTCTACTTTCAAAGGAGCCGATTGAGATTGTTTGAGCAACTCACGTAATCGTTGACCCCTTGCCAATTGATCTTGAGTAGCCTTATCAAGATCGGAAGCAAATTGTGCAAAGGCTTCCAACTCTGCAAATTGAGCTAACTCTAATTTCAACTTTCCAGCTACCTTTTTCATAGCTTTTATCTGAGCCGCAGATCCTACTCTAGATACGGAAAGACCCACATTAATAGCAGGTCGGATCCCGGCATTGAATAGATCGGCCGATAAAAATATTTGTCCATCGGTAATGGAAATTGCATTAGTGTGAATATAAGCTGAAACATCTCCAGCTTGAGTCTCAACTATTGGTAGAGCAGTAAGACTCCCCTCACCTAACTGGGAACTTAATTTAGCTGCTCTTTCCAAGAGACGGGAATGCAAATAGAAAACATCTCCCGGATAAGCTTCTCGGCCAGGTGGTCTTCTTAATAGAAGAGACATTTGTCGATAAGCTTGTGCCTGTTTGGAGAGATCGGCATAAATGATTGATGTATGTTGTTTCTTATACATGAAGTATTCAGCCAAAGCTGCCCCTGTATAAGGAGCGAGATATTGTAATGTAGCGGGAGAATCCGCAGTTTCCGCTACCACAATGGTATATTCCATTGCGCCACGTTCTTGAAATGTATTAACTACCTGAGCCACGGAAGAAGCTCTTTGACCAATTGCTACAGAGACACAGATTACATTTTGACTCTTTTGATTAAGAATAGTATCTGTAGCTACTGCTGTCTTGCCGGTCTGTCTGTCCCCAATAATTAATTCTCGCTGACCACGTCCTATAGGAATCATAGAATCAATAGCAATAAGCCCCGTTGGAAGGGGTTCATATACGGAACGTCTTGATATAATACCTGGAGCGGGAGATTCAATCAGTCGAAATTCGGAAGCTGAAATTTGACCCTTACCATCAATGGGTTGGGCTAGAGCATTTACAACACGACCCAAATACGCATCACTTACTGGTATCTGAGCAATTTTTCCTGTTGCTCTCACGGAACTACCTTCTTGTATCAACAAGCCATCGCCCATTAATACAACTCCAACATTATCCGATCCCAAATTTAGGGCAATGCCTACTGTACCATCTCCAAATTCCACTAATTCCCCTGCCATTACTTCATAAAGACCATGAATACGAGCAATGCCATCTCCTACTTGAAGTACGTTGCCAAGATTACCAACTCCTACTGCGTCGTTATATTGTTTGATCTGTTTCCGTATAATACTACTAATTTCGTCGATTTGAAGATTTCCCATTAGCACATATTAATTATCTGTTGAGAAATAGGGCCTATAACAACTAACAACTAATCTGGTGTGTTCATCATGGTTCTAAACAGGCCAATATTTTGATTGATCGTACGTAAATGCAGCTCAATTTTAAAACGACTATTCAAAGTTCCTATAGTTCTTCGTAAAGCTTGGCGAGAAACTTGTTGTCGGATCTGGTCAATTGCTCTTTGCTGTTCGGAGTAAATCGTTTCATTCTTGGGATCCTCTAATTGTTCAAAATTCTCAGAAGCAGCATTGATGAGATCCTCTTTCTCTCGTTCTACTTGGGAGTCTCCATTTACCCGGATTTCGTCCCCTATCATTTCCACTTCCCTTAAGCGAGCCCGAGCTTTCTCGAGCTGATCGATAGCTCCTTTACATAGTTCTTTCGAATTCCGAATAGTATTCAATATTTTCTGTTTACGGTTATCTAATAGATTACTTAATGAAAGTAGATTATCTATTCACAAATTTCACGAATTCATAATCTCTTCCCAAACCGAACACGAATCTTTCGATTCATTCGCCTCTCCTGCTCAGTTCTTTTTTATTCCCCAGGAACATATACGTTCCCCCTTCACACCAAGCCTGCCCTTTCCGTTCCGTTTACGGAAGATTAGAATCAATTTATAAAAGACCGAGATCTCCAAGGGCTCTTCCAACAAAAGGGATTTGCAATTATCAATAAAGTTGTTTTTGTTTTCGTTTCCCCTTTTCTCTCCTATTCTTCCCCCATGAAATTTGAATCGTTCCATTCAATTAATTAATTTGTGCCTCCTTATTTTTGTTCTATCGAATAATTTCCTTTCTGTTTAGGTTGTCAGTTCAGCATTGGAACTAGAATTGGATGGGAGATTGGGACTATTTTTCAGTAAATAGATGAAATTATTCCATTGATATGAATGTTTTATATCGGATCAATCTCCAACTATGCCTTTGAATCCATCTCATCTTGACACAGCGGTGGAAAGAATACCCAGTTAGTTGTGCTTAGACTTCAAACAGTTCAACTTTAACCATTCTAGTGGTCCTCCCTCATTGGTTGGTATAAACTAATAGTTCATTTCCCAATCAATTACGAAATGCTATAGTTCTTCGCTATTCCCCGTTCGGAAGTAATTCGTTGAGATCATGCACTTTTCTATCTCCAAAGTGCAACTGGTTGGGCCCAGCCATATTATTCGAATATACAACTCGCACACACTCCCTTTCCAAAATAGATCAGTACACTAAGTACCACACTTGGATTTATTATATTTGTTTCTAAAATATTGGTATTTGATCCAAAACCCCCAGCAGAAGGCCAATAACTCAAGGAAATGAAAGGATCAATTACATTTTTCATATGCTCGCCCCTCATAGATAAGGATATGTTCTACATCATTTTGTTCTTTTCTTTTTTGATCCTATCTAGTTCTGGATAAGAATATTTTGGATACTTAGTCCCAGGTTTTGATAAGGATAAAAAGAAAAGGATAAAATGAATTTGCTTGCCCTATCCATTCCCTTCCCTTCCCTGTCACACGCGTCATGAATCTTTCCGACCGAAGTACGAAGAAGAATTCATTTGCTAATTATTAAGATCAGCCTCTCCCGCAGCTGAACAAGGAAATTCTTGGAGAAATACTAATGTAATGACGAGGTGTAGGGATCTTTTTTTTTTTTCAGGATTAAACAAAGGGATTCGCAAATAGAAGCGCTAGGGCCACAACTAGTCCATAAATTGTTAAAGCTTCCATAAAAGCTAAACTTAGCAGTAAGGTACCTCGTATTTTACCTTCTGCTTCTGGTTGTCTCGCAATACCTTCTACAACCTGGCCCGCAGCAGTGCCCTGGCCAACGCCAGGGCCAATGGAAGCAAGCCCTACAGATAATCCAGCAGCAATAACAGAAGCAGCAGAAATTAAGGGATCCATGGTAATCTCCTGTTACTAAGATCAGGAAATAGTGTATAATACAACAGTTTCATCTATTGAGTGTTCACCAATGGTAAAATTATGGAACGATTTCTTCCGAACAACTAAGAACCCAAAATATTTCGGTATCAAAGTGATAATATCAACGAATAAGGGAACCTATTATCCCTTATGAAAATATTTCATCTGAATAATATTCGAAAATAAAGATTCCATTTTATTGAACATATGAATTCTTATCACGGAGAGAGAATAGACTGCGTAAAAGCCTATAAGTCATTATATATAACATCTACAGATGATATATTAATCCATATAATCAAAAAGGCTTTTTTAATCAATATAAATGGATTAATATATGAAACGAATTATATACAAAGTAAACATGTTCGAAAAAATCCTCCCCTTGCTGGGAACAAAATTTCATCGTTCTACGCCGGGGTACATTCTTTACTCAAACAACTCCGATTAGTGAACCTGTTCGATCCTATTTTCTCTCATATTTCTATACAAACGGACCAATCGGGTCCACTCTATCTGGAGATCTAATGGACAGAAGTAGTTAACCGATCTTAAATCTTGTTACCAAGCTCTTTTTACTAAGAAATATGATTTGCTTCTACCATACATATCAAGTCATGCGTTGGTACGATACTTAGAAACTATTCTGTCTGATTGGAGAGTGATTTAATGATGACCCTCCATGGATTCACCTATATAAGCTGCAGCTAGAGTTGCAAAGATCAGAGCTTGAATACCGCTCGTAAATAATCCCAGGAACATTACAGGTATAGGAACTACTAAAGGTACCGGAGAAACAAGAACGGCAACTGCCAATTCGTCAGCTAATATATTTCCAAAAAGTCGAAAACTAAGCGATAAAGGTTTTGTAAAATCTTCTAAGATGTTAATTGGTAAAAGTATTGGGGTTGGTTGAATATATTTACCAAAATAACCTAACCCCTTCTTTGCAAGACCTGCATAGAAAAATGCTACTGACGTAAGTAAAGCTAGAGCAACCGTAGTATTAATATCATTTGTAGGTGCGGCTAACTCCCCCTGAGGTAATTTTAGAATTCCCCAAGGAAGAAGAGCACCTGACCAGTTAGAAACAAAGATAAATAGAAACATAGTTCCAATAAAGGGAACCCAGGGGCCATATTCTTCCTCCCCAATCTGAGTTCTGGTCAAGTCCCGAAAAAATTCGAGAATATATTCAACAAAATTTTGACCACCGGTAGGAATGGTTTGTGGGTCTCGAACAGCTATGGTAGCTGAACCTAATAAGACAGCAATTACAATCCAAGAAGTTATAAGTACCTGTCCATGAACTTGAAACCCCCCTATTTGCCAATAAAAATGTTGACCCACTTCCACACCGGATATAACGTAGATATGATTCAGTGTGCTAATAGGAGATCGTACGATATCCATATTACCCCCTTGTAAAGATGAACTTAAAGAAGAAAATAAATTATTTTTATCAAATAAATGATAGATTCCTCAATTATTTCACTCTCATAAGAATTTTTGATGTCACGAGATAATAAAAGGGTTATTCCATTAAGATATTTTTCAATTTGGAGCAGCCAACCAAACCAATAAATGAAATTGGCTCTTACGATATTTTGGATGGAATAGCAGCCAACTCAGTAAATCCTCAGGTCCTTCCCCCCCCCCCCTTTTTTTTTTCTATTTTCTTTTTATTACTAATTCACTTTCTATTAGCCCTTCATATAGCTATAATGACCTTAATGCCCTTCCTTCGCAAATTGCTGACGTTAATCTGTTCGGGATCAATTGGATTGAAGCTATACCATCATCATTGGCTGGAATTGGGATATCCACGAGATCTGGATCACAATCTGTATCAACCAAGCAAATTGTCGGAATACCCAAAGTTCTACATTCCCCAAGAGCAATGGATTCTTCTCGTTGATTGGTAATTATCGCAATATCGGGTAAGGTCCTCATGTATCTAATCCCACCTAGATATTTCTGCAATTGGTCTAATTGTCTCTTGAGCATAGCTGCTTCTTTTTTTGGAAGTTGATTGAATCGTCCCATATCTTGTTCTTTTTTTAAATCCTTGAACTTCTGAAGTCTCGTCTCTGTAGTAGACCAATTAGTTAACATACCACCAAGCCATTTTCTATTTACATAATGCCATCGAGCTTCTGTAGCAGCTGATGCTACTAAATCAGTTGCTTGATATTTCGTACCGACTATCAGGAATTGTTTTCCTCTACCTGCTATATCAAACACCAAATCACAAGCTTCTGATAAGGAACGAGCAGTTTTAGCCAGATTAATAATATGAGTATCTTTACGCTCTGTAAAAATGTAAGGTGCCATCTTAGGGTTCCATTTCCTAGTTTTATGCCCTAAATGAACTCTTGCTTCCATCATCTCTTCCAACTCAATGTTCCAATATCTTTTGCTCATTCTCGTTCGCTTTCCTCCCCAAAATAGCGAAATAAAATGTATCATAATATCTAATTATTCCAACGGAATCGATCACATCTTAAAGATTGCCTGTCTGTCTAGTACGTGGTAGAAACGTTCTCACTCATAGAATATTTCATATTCTTCCTATTATAGAAGATATATTCATGAACATAAAAAAGAAATCTCTTTCTCAAGACTCTTTTAATGGCTGTTTTAATATATTGTGATAATTTTCTTGAATGGAAAAAAAAAGATACTTTGTCATGATGAAATAAAATATCCTTCACTTTGTTGCTAAATAGATTCCTATTCCCTATTCTTGGATCTATTCCGTTCCGTTTCCCTGAACGGTGAATATGTTGCCCAGTACCGGCAGGTATCATCCCCCCGAGAATAACATTTTCCTTCAAGCCTTTCAACCAATCGATACGACCTTGTAGAGCAGCTTTAGCTAAGACCCGAGCCGTTTCTTGGAAACTCGCTTCGGATATAAAACTTTGAGTATTCAGAGATGCCCTTGTTATTCCTAATAACATGGTTTGATAGTAGATTGTCTCTTCCAGAGCACGATCCATTCTCTGTGCTCGTGATAATCCAATGAGTTCCCCCGGTGAAAAACATTAGCCGTTCCATCTTCTGAAATTAATACTTTCGATGTCATTTGGCGTACAATAATCTCTATATGCTTATCACCAATTCGTACCCCTTGGGATCGGTAAACTTTTTGAATCTGATTGACTAAATGAATCTGACTTTGTTCCATAGTTATCCTAGCGCTGATGAATAACCCCAAAGACTTCCAAGAAATCTTGTCATATCTCCGGTCCAATTTTCAAAACTTTCTTTCAGATTCATCGATATTGAATTATTCAAACGGGCTTCTGACAATTGTTCAACTTTAGGAAGACCTTGAATTATATCACTGGATTTTAACCTTTCATATATCAATGTTATCAATGTATCTCCTTTGTAAAGAATTTCTCCATAATGACCATGAACAGTCGCTTTTCGAGTAGCCAGATAGGGTTTAGCTGATCTAATGACTAAAGATTCCTCATCAACTGCTATGATTTGACCAGATTCGGGGAGTGGTTCATCCTCGGATATCCATACACTTTCAGGAATCAATTGTCCAAGACTAACTACTGGAAATGTTTTTTTGCAGGATTCGGATGAGGAAGAGCACCAATTTGGACCCAAGAGATTGGAAATGATGTTCCTGCACGGATCGAAATGAGAAATTCTCATATTTTCGTCCATGAAATAATTGTGGAATATGGAATGTTTCTTTGATAATACTTTTTTATCAGTTATAAACTGGGAGGATGGAAAACGGCTGGTTATACTATGTAAATGACCCAAGAGACCTGAAAATTCAATGATTTTTCTCATAGGATCCTTTCTATTTGATTTATTTCCCGTATCATAACATTTAGAATCATTGAATAGAATGATTCGAAAACAGTCGGATGGTGATAGAACCATAAAAGATCCACTGTCTTCTTCCCCATTCGATAATGAACAAATAGTCCCTTGATGCTTACTAATTAATTGACTCGCCCCATTGGAAGAGAAAAGATTAGTGTGGTCCAAATTGTTATGGAACATCAATTTTGAACTTGCTTTATTGTCCCTTCTCCCCATGAAAAAAGGGGGGTATTTCATCAAGCTAATTTGAACCATATTGTTAACGATCTTATTTGTTCTTACTGAAAAAAGAGAAACATAAGCCTCAGATTCTATAGAATCTATTTGTTCCCAATCAAATCCTAGACAAGTTCGAACCAATGGAATACTTGTATCACTCATTACTTGGATTCGTTCACCATCTTCATACAAAATGGAATTGCTAATTTGAATCTGCAAGTTGTCCCCTTCCCTCGATAAATCTAGGGAAAAGGGTGTTGTCATATTCGGGCCATCCGGTATTCCATGTTCTACGTTAGAATATCCAAAAATGGAATTTATCTGTAGAATACCACTTTTTGGTATTCTAAGAATCGCATCAGGACAAGGTATTATTCTTTTTCCCTATTCTTTATCACACTGCAACGAGACGATGAATCGATTCATTTGCTTTTTCCCCTTCATATTGTAATTCTTAGGGGAAAAGGTGACATAAATAGAGTCTCGATGCTCGTTGGATATGGTCCGATGAGTTTCAGTTTCTGAATAACTGAAGATTTGTTCTTCCTTCCCATAGCAGTTGGAGTCACCTGATCTATGTTCCACTTGATCCACGTAAGAATCGGTATGTTTGGCAACAAAAGGTTGAACATCTACTTGATCCTGATACTTATGAAATGGAAAGGGTACCACACCGGATCCGTATATACCTCCCGATAATATCCATAGATAACCCGTCCTGAGTATAGAATGAACATTACCGTGTACATATTCAGGTGCATGACACACATTGGTACTCCAGTGCATTTCTCCTTCTAAGTCAGAATATATATTTTTGCGAACTTTTCCTTGAAGGAAGATGTTCTAGCACGAACCTCGGCAATAATTTGTTCCGATTCCACATATTGATCATTCTGAACCAAAAGCAAACTTTGTGGTGGAATGGTTAAGTTCTGTACTTGATTCTGACCATCAATCGTAATGGATAAGTTATTATGACATAGATAAGCAGGATGTCCATTACGTGTACGTGTGGGATAAACCAAATTCTCATTGAATTCAATCTTTCCATTGAAATGGGCTCGTATATGTTCTGCAATATCACCAGTAAATACCCCCCCGGTATGAAAAGTCCTTAGTGTTAGTTGAGTTCCTGGTTCCCCAATGGATTGGCCCGCAATAATACCTACTGCTTCTCCTAATTCAATCAAGTGACTGTGAGTAGTACTCCGACCATAACATAATTGACAAATCCGAGATATACTCTTGCAAGTAAAGGGGGTTCGTATATATATTGGTCGTGGTCGAATGTTTCTTAATTGATTGGCAAGTCCAACTCCAACATCCTGATTGCGCGTGGCAATGCATCTCCTATTTATATATACATCGTCTGCTAGCACACGGCCAATCAGTATTTGTGTTCGTACAACAACTTCATTTATGTCCCTCTCGCGACCTCGAATGGGACTTACGAAAATACCTTGGACAGTGCCACAATCTGTTCTACGTACTACAATTTGTTGAACTACTTCAACAAGTCTACGTGTGAGGTTTCCAGCATCTGCTGTTCGTACAGCAGTATCCACAACTCCTTTACGAGCCCCATAACAGGAAATAATATATTCCGTTAAAGAGAGCCCTTCGCGTAAATTCCTTCGAATGGGTAGATCGATGATTTGTCCTTGAGGATCTGACATTAATCCTCTCTTACCTACTAATTGGTGAACCTGAGATGTACTTCCCCTAGCTCCTGAGAAAGACATCACATGTACTGGATTTAAGGGATCAGTCATGCTAAAATTCGTATTCATTTCTTTTCTCAAATATTCACTGGTAGCATACCATATCTCGATCGATTGACGTAATTTTCCCACTGCATGTAAATTCCCATAATGATTCTGTTTCTCCGAAACAGAACCTTGTTGCTCCGCATCTTGGACGAGCCATCCTTTGGAAGGCGCTGTTAAAAGATCATCAATTCCTAATGAAATAGCTGTATCAGTAGCTTGTTTAAAACCTGAAGTTTTGAGTTGATCCAAGATATGTGATGTATATGTCATTCCGAAGTGATCTATTAATCTGCTAATAAGCTTTTTAATGGCAGTTTTATCCATCACTTATTATAAAAGGGCAAATTATCAAAGGGCAATCTAGTTTGTTTCTTCATAAGTAAAAATCTCCATATTTTCATGAGTAGGATTAAGCAATGGGTCCAAGCCGATTATTCGAAGGCTTCCTCGATCTATATATCTGCACTAATGAAAAAATCATAAGATCAATAACATTAGATCCTGAGAGCTGGTAGTGATTTCTTTGGGTGTTCAAAACAGGCAAACCCTTGTATGGCTTCTTCCATTTCTCGATTGAAACAAGTACGACCAACAGTTGTTCGAATGTATATATTAAGGATTTCCCCCATTCTACCTTTTCTTATTCGATAATGTTCATGGATTTCGTGGAAAGTACCCAAAGATTCGTATTGAACTTCGATAGGAGCTTCTTGGTTTACTGAGGTAATGATACGTAAATCCAATTCCCCCCACCGGAGCCATAAGGGGCTGTATAAGTCAATTCGTTTCTGTCGGTAAGCTCTGAGGACATCATCATAACTATAAAAGGAAGGTTTCTTACAAGAAAAGCTTTTCTTTTCCGAGTGATACGGATGGTACCTATTCCCGTAAATACCTTGACTATTTTCGACCGTTGATATATAAAGCCCAAGAAGCATATCCTGAGTTGGTACAGAAATAGGATCCCCGATAGCTGGAGACAAAAGATTTGTCTCAGAAAACATGAGTAAACGAGCTTCTGCTCTAGCTTCCAGAGATAAAGGTACATGGACAGCCATCAGATCTCCGTCAAAGTCTGCATTAAATCCTCCACAAACCGATGGATGTAAACGAATGGCACGTCCTTCTACTAAAATAGGTTGAAACGCTTGTATTCCCAATTTGTGTAAGGTAGGTGCTCGATTCAACAATACGGGATGTCCTTGCATAACCTCTTGAAGTACTTCCCATACAATGGGTCCCATATCTCGAATCATACTTTTAGCAGCTCTTAGGTTGGGAGCAATATGTCGTCCAATGAGACTACGAATTACAAATGCTTGAAAAAGCTCTATTGCTATTTCTGAGGGTAATCAACATTGGTACAATGATAGAAAGGGACCCACCACAATAACGGAACGACCTGAATAATCAACTCGTTTGCCTAGTAAATTTTCACGAAATCTTCCCTCTTTGCCTTCGATCACATCTGAAAACGATTTATAAGGCCTATCATGACTGTCTCTCATTGGTTGTCCGCAGATACCGTTATCAAGAAGTGCATCTACGGCTTCCTGGATCAATTTTTTTTGACAAATAACAAATGACTCAGATCCACTTCTTGCTAATAAATTTGTAAGAGTATTATTCCGATTGATAACTCTTCGATAAAGTTCATTTAGATCTGACGAGGTAATAAGTCTACCTTCACCTAATTGAACGATTGGCCTCGGTTCGGGAGGAAGAACTGGTAATAGGCATAAGACCATCCATTTTGGTTCTATATTTGTTCGGAGAAAATGTTTAGCCAATTTAATGCGTCCAACCAGAAAATCCTTTCTTCTTCGAATTTTTTTCATCCTCCCATCTATCCACAGTGGATTCTTGGTTCTCCTCCAATCTATTCCATTTCAATTCCACCAAGTTCTTCCATTCCATATGTGAACGATCTATAATCATTTGCAGATCCAGACCCGTTAGTTGTTCCCCGATAGCATCTCCCCCAGTAGCTATTTCTCTCTCTTTAAATGTTCAGAACCCCGAGCAAAGAGGTAATGAGGACGAGCAGAGAGGTAATGAGGAATAATATCTTTCCAGGATTGAATCTCATAATTGAATGTACCCCGTGATCTCAATAAAGTTGGTTTTTAGCTATGGGCCTAGCAAGAAAAAGATTTGGATAGGTTATTCTAAGATTTCCCCCCCCTCAGGATCGGACGTGAAAGTTTCCTCTCATCCGGCTCAAGTAACTATAAAAAAAAGATGAAAAAAAACTCTTTTTCGCTCTGAAGAGGGATCGCTACTCTCTGCTCAAGTTCCAAGTGAAATTGAGTATTCCTTTATGTTATGATTCTACAACATAGATATGGAATTATTGAGCAGTCTCCTCCCTTCCGAGCAATACTTTTCTTCTTGAAAGACCTTCAATTAGGGATTTACTTGTCTTTATCTCGTTCCATTTGATCCTTTAGGTTCCTGCTTGCTTTGCTTTACTTCGCTGGTTACAATACTATTGATCGAAGCATATGTGCGATGAATAGACTCCTATAGCCATATCTTCGGTCCGGAATACCTCTATTCAGGGCTAACCCAAATAAAAGAGAAGAGAATGACTTTCAA